>OZ007556.1:27974979-28412407 GCA_963931855.1 Philhelius festivus | reverse complement strand
CATAAACTACACATACAATACACATACAATACACATACAATACGCATACAATACACATACAATACAATACACATACAGTACAATGTGTTGTATGTGTATTGTAGGTGTATTGTATGTGTATTGTATGTGTATTGTATTTGTATTGTATGTGTATTGTATGTGTATTGTATGTGTATTGTATGTGTATTGTATGTGTATTGTATGTGTATTGTATGTGTATTGTATGTGTATTGTATGTGTATTGTATGTGTATTGTATGTGTATTGTATGTGTATTGTATGTGTATTGTATGTGTATTGTATGTGTATTGTATGTGTATTGTATGTGTATTGTATGTGTATTGTATGTGTATTGTATGTGTATTGTATGTGTATTGTATGTGTATTGTATGTGTATTGTATGTGTATTGAATGTGTATTGTATGTGTTTTGTATGTGTATTGTATGTGTACAGTTATCCAACGAAGTACAAAATGGATAAGATTTACAAAATAACTGTAATAATTTCAAGGTTTATTTGAACTTTTGTGATATAAATTTGGTATCATTTTTAGTTAAGTTAAGTTAAGTTAAGTTTTCTTTAAATTTTTATTTGAAATGTTACTTTTTAGTTTGAAATACATATCAATTACAGAAAAAAATATTATCTAAGTTTTTTTTTAACATTACTATCAATTGTTTGAAGGAAATGATCTTTAAACTAAGAGGTGTTTACTTACTATTGTAATTCACTGTATATTTGTAGTGGCATAGCAAAAGGCCAACAATTATGACAATTGCAAGTGAGTTTGGAGTGTTCATACTACTTCTGTGTCTGAACACGATAGGGTGGCCTTACGTCAAAATAAATCGGTTGAGTAAGTCCAATGTGAACACCGTAATGTATTTATTATTTTAGACATTTTGTACGGCGAATCCCTGATTTCTATTTCTATTTTCTATTTCTATTGGCACATGCAAATAGTCAACGGTTTCACATTGTCTCTTCTGATGGCACTTCTAATTAATATTAGCTTTCAAATGGTATATTTTTTATTGTCGGGCGTTCAGTTTAAGTATATTAAAAACGAACTACAAAAAAATTGTTAACGTATTAATATATACATAGATATCCGATATAATTATTGAAAGAACATTCTGCCCAAATAATTCCCACACAGTTTTTCTTAAGCTTTGTTAAGTGTAAGAGGAGTGATTTCTGTGGTTTTTAAAGAGAACCAAATGAAAAAAAACTATTACGGGGTCGTCACCCGTGATCTAACTTCCTAAAGGACGTCGCGGCGACGGCGGCTTATTTTTAGAATTCGCCCAAAGTATCCGGAAGAACAATTTTGTTTTGAACTTTCCATAAAACGTTGAACAACTTTTGTGTGATGTGAGTAGAAGTAATAAAAGTAGACATTTTTTGATATCCTTCCTAATTAAGTTAATAAAGGCTTTCCTGTAACGGAAACTCCTCGGTAAGAGCTATCCGGTTGGTGTGGTGACTATTGGCAAAGTATTGTTGTAAATGAATTGACTCCGTGCGTCCGTCAATGTCGCCCGCATAGGAGGATTTGTTAAATTGTTGACTAGACGAAATGAGGAATCATAAAATGGACGAGTGGCGTCAGATAAAAATAGACATTTTGTTTTATTTATCAAACACAAAATTTATTAGCAAGGAGCGTGACAATCTTTGTAATTTTTAACGCATTTAAATGAAGAGGTTTTGTGAGGAGCTCAACATAAATAGCGTTTAAGCAAAATGATTTAAATTTGATAAAATAACTAAATTTATGTTCTGTTATGTTATAATCTAGTCGAAGCAGGTATTTTGCTTAAATAAGACTATCAACTTCCTTATGTAACAACTGCAGTTTGAGGAAGTCGAGGTAGCACATCTTGTTCCGAAGATAAAAATATGAACGGTGCAGAAAGTTATGAGACTTTTTGCTGCTTATTTATAACTCAGTTAAATACTAGATTTACAATTTAATTTCTATAGAGGTTAATATTGTGTAATTGACAATATTGTTGATTTGAATTTAATTGAAGCATTTTCTATTTAAGTCTGATAGTTTGAGATAGTTAAACATTCAGATAAACTCTTAACGACTTTTTTAAGGAGACTGCATCCCGGCTAATACAGGGATTATCTTAATTGCTGCAAATGATATCAGAGCTAACACCAAAAATCGTTAACTCCATTAGATCATCAATTGATAAAAAAGTAGTCGATAACAGAAGAAGATTCATCGAAATGTGTGAGGCACTGGGTCATCTTACATTCATAAGGGGTAAGACTTGTTCAACAAATAATATATTACTGCCTATGTGGGAAATGATTTGAGTGCGGGGATGATTAAAAGGTGGAAGAGCTAGTCTATTCAGATCACCTTCAACTGTTTGTGAAATACCGATTCTGCGAAAATCATGAATCTATTGCCTAAACTCCAATAAAGAAATTCTAATATTAGAACATACCTATAGAGACATTCTCAATCAACCACCTTAATTCGAACAGCTAGCTGAACAGATACCCTAGTGGCATAAGCAAACAAACTCGATAGGCTATTTTACTCTATTCAAAGAATCGTTTGCCAGTATTCGCAGAGTGAAATCTTCATAAAGGGCGATTTCCATGATTTCGTGGCTTTGCTTATTTTGCCCGACTGCTGAGATTTTTGCTGAGTTAAGTAACTTGACCTAGCTCGTCGACGAACCTACTTGGCTTCCTGACGTTGCAGGTCAACCCGCAAACAATTCATCAAACCAAAAGAGAATTATTTGTTTAATCAGAGCTCTAAAGGGTTTCTCGAGAAGTAACTTTCCGATGTCATGAAGCTAACCCAACTGAAAAAAAACGGAATAAGTTCAAGCATGTTAGAAAGACATGTAATATTGGACGAAACAAATTTTTCCATGACCAAAATTAAGAGCAAAAATACTACAATGTCCAAAAAAGAGTAAGCATTGTTGCTCATATATAAATAAATTACGAAATACTTTTTCGGTTCTAACGCACGTTTTTCCGAGTGTAAACACGATTTTTATAGCCCTTCCCGAATGTTTTTTCCCTTCTAACTTTCGTCCAATTGCAGCTTTGCCGCTTGTTTCCAAGGTTATGAAAACGCTGAGAAATTATAATTATTAGCTCAGAAAATATCTTGAAGAATGAAAGATTCTCAATGACTGGCATTGTGGCTTCCGTTGCCATTGATCTACCGGTGATCTGATGGTATATCTCACCGAGCATCGTTTTTGATTCGCATTTGGTATTGGTTCATTTCTTTTTCGTTGCATAAGAGACTTCCTTTCGACCCGCTCAAGTGGTATGGGCAGGTTTTAAGTCTGAAGTTCATAAAATAAATGCTGGTATGCCACCGGGCTCCTATTTGTCTCCCACTCTCTTTCTCATATTTATCAATGGTCTTTTGTCCATTAAATTGTTGTGCTGATGGCAGCATAAAATAAGCTTATTAAATTCTTAGTATTGTCAAATAGGGAACCAAGAATTTAATGCTTCTAAAACTCAATTTTTAATTTAAGATTTTTGAAGCAATGCTATGCTCGACAAATATATGACTTTTTTCGTTAAAAAAGTATTTTGGCTTCCTGAACACACTCTTACATACATTTTTCACTTGGAGACGCGAGTTTCGCAATTTTACATACATATTTCCGATGATAATGCATTTTAATTACACCCTTAAAGTTATAGCCCTTCCAAAACATCGACTACCAAATGTAATTGCGAACCCACTTCTGCACGAAATATCACAGCTCTTCGTAGAATGGTCACGTTTGGAGCTGATACATGATGTTCAATTGGTGGAGGGAGACTGGAGGACCAGGAAGAAAAATTTTCAGATATTTTTGGAAGGAATAAAGCACATAAGTTTCAAAAATTTTAAATAGAGCTCAGCGCAGTAATTTCTATAAAATTCTACAACACAATTTAGGAGTCAAAAACTATTTTCACGATCTATAAACACTATCTCAACCATTTTTGAAATTAGATGTGTCCTTATTCAGTTAAGTCAACGTCCATATGGCTCTGAAAACGTACTCCATTTCTTAGGAATATCCACTATGCAAGAACATTTGTGAAAAAGCATCTTACTTTTAATGAAGCTATGAAAGTTTCAGGATCATAGTTAAATGTTTTATGGAGCTTTGTCCAAACCGCGCTAAAATATAGAAACGAGATTTGGAACGAAATTTTTAAATCGTATCGAAAGAAAAAAACAAAACAAAAAACACTCTTAGAGCAAGTCTCACAAATCGTTTTGACCATCATATTACGCCTTACTAAGTCTGTAAGGATTTATCTTTTATTTTTATATAAATCGATAAAATTTGAAGCCAGTTTCTTAAAAAACATAACAGAGAAGCAGACTTTAGTAAAAAATGTTGACGAGGACAATAAATGATTTAACATAAAATCAAAGAGATTCAAAAATTATTACTTTAAAAAGTCAAGGAATAGTCGATAAATCTAAGGATAGTTTTATTGTTATTTCGTTTCTACTGCCTTTCTTATTTAAAGGTATTATTCATTTTGTCCAAATAGAGAAAAAGACAAGTGGCTTACACTAATATGTAGTTTTAGATAAGATAAGTTTTCAGTATGAATATTAAATTCAAGTGAGAGAAATATATCAAAAGCCTAAAGCGCTTGAAATGCCATTCGACTTGAGTACGGACAGGTAAGGACGAGACTTTCGTGTATTTTATATGTTTATGTATTTCCAAAAATACCTTGGGTTCATTTTTAGATCTCTTTGCACGTCCTAGATACAATTCAAATACATTGATGTACCTCTTAGCAATGGAGATGAATATTAAAACGGTTCCTTATGTGATACAAATATTAAAATAATAAATGTTTTATAAGGGCTGGAAAATACTCAAAGCTTACACTTAGTTTTGATTGCAATTTAAGAATATTAAGGCAAGACTTGCTTTTGCTTGTTTCTTGTATACAAATAAATTTCAAGGTTTTAATTGAAAATATTACCGCCCATCGGTAAATTCGTCTTCTTGTAATTATGTTCCCTTTTCATCGAGGTAGATCCTAAATGAGTAGACAGATTTGCTTCAAATATTACCTAGAGGAAAAAAAAGGATTGTCCGTCTGGTATTTAAGGTTCTTTAATGATTCCCAAGAGGAGAAATTGAAATCGCGATTCTGTCTGTCTATCTGTGTACTTCCTCTTTCATGAAGGTAACAAAAACTCCAAGAGTATCTTTTGTTATGACAAGTGTTGCTCAACTTAATCGTTAAGAATCTGGTAGCACGCACTAAGAAATGGTTGGGATTTGTGAGTCATTATCATTACGTTCTTGTACTCTAAGAGCTGTTACACCACCAAATCAAAATTTATATTTTTATAAATTATAATTACAAATTATACTTGTATTTTATTATAAGACCAAATATCACACTGATTTTTTTTTTTCTAAATTAAAAAAAAATCACAAAAACAGTTTCACAAATTATAAAAATTCATTTTATTAAAAGCTTGCTTATGGTTAATAAAACAAAATTAAGTCAAAATGGTTCGTTATAAGGTATGGAGTAGAATAAAAAAACTGTCCTATTGATTTTCATCAATTTGTTTATGCTTAAGCTCCTTAGAAGTTGAAATTGTATTTTACATTCAAATTTACAATCCGATATTCCGCAAATTCGATAATAATGATTTGTTTTTTCAATTTAACTTTTATTTTCACAATACATACTTAAACTTAAAATTGAATTATCAAAAAAGTTTTTTTTTAATGATTTAAAAATGTTATTACAAGTATTTATGTACACCAGGAATTCATAAATTCATATTTGCTCAAGAAATTAGATGGATTTTTAAATTTTTGTATGAACAGCTTTGTTTTTAATACACATTTTTTTCAAATTCTAGGGCGTACTTACACGAAAAATCAGATTTAGTTTGCTACGCAGATAAAAGAAATACAAGACCCATGGTTTTCATTAAGCAGGAAGGCCTCGTTTTTCTCGTTCGCTCTATTTCTACATCATACCATTGAGCCATTTCTCATCGAAAATAGGCTGAGTACAAAATTTTAAGTTGTAAGTCTTAGAGAACGAAATGGAAGTTGACTTTGTCTTAACCGATTTCAGTAAGGCCTTTGTCAAAATTTCACATAAGCTTATTCTATTCAAACGGTTCACCCTTGGGTTTGAACCTATTTTTTTAAGATGTATTTTTTCTTATATGAAAAACCATTACTACAAAGTTCGATTCAGATCTACCTTCTCAGATAATTTTGGAACTATCTTCGAGGTTCACAAGGCAGTCGCTTAGGACCTCTCCTTTTTATTTTTACTATTGACGATATTTAAATGGTCATAAAATGCTTCCATATTTCACTCCTCGCCTAGAAGATAAACAGATTTTCACATACCATTCTTTTACAACTTGATCTTAACAATTTCTCAGTCTGGTGCCTGAAAAAGAACTTAGAACTAACTCATTTATTCAATTCGCGAACTTGGTGTTTTATGTAATAAGGAGCTCAACTTTCTTACATATATTGACGAGATTATTCTTAAAGTTTGTGAAATAATGGTCCAAGGAATTCTCTGACCCCTATACTTGACCCGATATTTATACATAACCTTAGTTCGCCCCTTTTTTTATATATGGGTCATTTTTTAAAAATTGACATTTTTTTTTGATCGTTTGAAAAAAATTTTTTTCCAGTTTTTCTTGGGTTTTAGTTTCTAAATCTATAGTTAACAAGTAGAAAAGGAGTTCTCCGAGTTGCGCAAAAATAATTTCAAATATTTTCCATTTTACGAGCAGGGTTGCAAAAGCTTAAGTCACTTGTTAGCTTAAGCTTGGCTTTAATTCACAAGCTAGTGAGTGACTTATGAATTAAAAAAATATAATTCAGCAGCTACGAACTGACTTATGAATTAAAAAAAATTTAATTCACAAGTCAGTTGGTGACTTGTGAATTAAAAAAAATTAAATCATAAGCTTCTTAGTGACTTATGAATTAAAAAAAATTAATTCAGAACCTACTAACTGACTTATGAATTAAAAAAATTTAAGTCATGGGCAAGTAAGTGACTTATGAATTAAAAAATTTTAATTCCCAAGCTACTAAGTGACTTAGGAATTAAAAAAATTCAAGTCATGAGCAAGTAAGTGACTTATGAATTAAAAAAAATCAAATCATCAGCAAGTAAGTGACTTATGAATTAAAAAAATTTAATTCAAAACCAACTTAGTGACTTATGAATTAAAAAAAAATTAATTCATAAGTTAATCGATAAATGCTGATTATAAAAATTATAAAATGGATAATTTATAAGCTAGCGTGATAATCTTATGATTTAAAAACTAGATTTGAAAGCTTTCGTTAATAATTAAATAATTATGTAGTCAAAACAAGCTTAAAAATTTCCAATCTACCAACTAACTTATGAATTAAATTTTTTTTAATTCACAAGTCACCAACTGACTTGTGAATTAAATTTTTTTTAATTCATAAGTCACTTACTCCCTGATGACTTGATTTTTTTTAATTCACAAGTCACTTAGTAGGTGGTGAATTAAATTTTTTTTAATTCATAAGTCACTTTGTTGCTCATGACTTAAATTTTTTTTAATTCATAAGTCACTTACTCCCTGATGACTTAATTTTTTTTAATTCATAAGTCACTTGGTAGGTGGTGAATTAAATTTTTTTTAATTCATAAGTCATTTAGTAGCTTAGGATTTAAATTTTTTTTAATTCATAAGTCACTTTGGGGTTGTGAATTAATTTTTTTTAATTCATAAGTCACCAAATATCTTATGAATTAAATTTTTTTAATTCACAATTCATCTATAGACTTATGACTTAAGGATTTTTTAATTCAAAAATTCGCAACCCTGTTTACGAGTATTTTTTGATAAAAATTTAAATTTTAAATTTCGAATGTACTAAAAATGTTCTTTTCTTGCATAAAATAACAATAATCCACAAAATAAATAGTAACAATAAATAGTTGAAATTTTGTGGAAAGCAACTAAATTTAATAAGATAATTAGTAAAAAAGTTGTTTGTTTACGAAATGATTTTGTTTAAAAGCATGAAAGACAAAAAAAAATAATTTTAAATAACGGCACATAACTTTCTTGGAACTTTTACGGTACCAATATTGTAAGGAATGATGAAATTCAGTATATTTATCTAGAATATAAAAAAATTAATAATGATATGAGCCATTATAAACTAAAAAAACATTTATTAAAAAACAAATACGAAAATGGCCACGGGGATTACAGGCCACGGAGATTACAAAATCGACTATTTCTTAATTTTAATATAGTAAATGTAATTCAATGTCATCAAAATTATATTAGGTTCAAGTATGAGTAAATACCTTTCTTTTGGCGGTGGTTAGACTAAAAAATATTTATACGGTACAAAGATAACAAGGCCACGGAGATTACTCTGAATTTTTACTCGGATGAAAAAATTATTTTGTATGCAAATTTTAAAGGAATTAACTGCAATAATTAAATTATAATAAAACATGAAATTAAAGGTTTTTTGACGTACTATAAGATAATGCATCGTAAAAAATTATTAAAAATTGTTTAGTTGTGTGAAAAAGCGAAAATGTTTAATTAGGTTTTTTTTTCCAAATCTTATCACACTCGTTCAACTAAGTATTCGGACAACAAAACAATTTTTTTTTTTTGGCATATCATAAAATTGAAGTTTGAGAGAAGGAATTTCAAACGACAAGGCCCAAAATTAAAAAATAAAAAATCATTTTCATCATTAAAAATATTAATAAAACTGATTAAGCATGAAAATCACATCCCAAAAAGGCCACGGAGATTACACATTATTAATTACCATGGCTATTCGTTACCATCAATCGATCTGCAAATTTTTTCTTATAATGCTAACATATAAACACAGTTCCATGCCAAATTTCAAGTCTTTAAATTAAAATGCAAAGAAAATAGAAGCTATAACACTAAAAATGTAATTTTTTTAAAACGACCCATATACGCCTGTCTAGTATGATCCCCTTATCAACAAATTCATACAGCGAGAATCCAGAGCATTTAACGTCGTTTCCTACGTTTCGTGCTTCGTGGTCTATCTTGGAATAACCTTTACATTCTACCATTGTATCGAGACCGACTTTTATTAATTAATTTGAGTACGCTGGAAGAATGAAGACAATAAGCAACATTCTCTTCATTCATCGACTAGTTTCAAGATCTTTTGAATGCACAATTATCGACATTTCCACATCCTTCAAAAATAATCCTCGTAACATAAGAAATCCTCGTCTCTTCTATCTGCCTACCCGTACCTCTTATGGCTCCAACGAACCTTTTACTCGCATGCTTCGGAGGATTAATTAACAATAACTATTTCAACTTGAACCTCAGCTCACGATGCCTGAAACTCCGTCTTAATCATCCTTCCAATTCACTCCAATCCTAGATTTAATAGATATATTTAAGTTAGATTAAGAATTACCTTGTCTTAAGCCTCATAAATGGGGGTATTGCACAAACCAAAACTGATTTTTTTCAAAACTATTGAATAATTATTTAGAAAGTGAGAATTAAGGACTATTCACATGAGAGCGACCAACGACCAACGAATAAAAAAACAAATAGGATTTAAAACATATATAAGCCTAAATCTTCACAAAAACTTTACAAAAAGGTAGCAATCTAGTTTAATTTAATGTTAATTTATTAAAATTTGCGTGGTAATTGCTAAAATGAGAGAAATTTGAGAAAATAAATTGGTCGTCGCGAATTGCAATATGATTGCAATTTATTTTCTCAAATTTCTCTCATTTTAGCAATTACAACGCAAATTTAAATAAATTAACATTAAATTAAACTAGAATACTACCCTTCATAAAAGTTTTAGTAAAGAATTTAGGCTTATATACATATATTTTAATTTCATTAGTCAACTCGAGCGATGTTTTAGATGAAATTTATAATTCCTTTGAAAGTTGTAATTTCACCTGAACTATTAGATTTTTGAAAACACTGGCTTCCCAAAAAAATTCAACACATAAGATTGTAACACATATATAAATGTCTTCTGAAATTTTGCAATTTTTTATTACATTGACCCCTAAATGTGATTAAAAATTATTCAATTTCTATTTTATACCTTATATTACAAATTAAAAAAAAAAATCAAAAGTTATACATGCTTATTTTGACATTCTCATGAATAGTCTATTCGTTAAAATGATTCTATTCCTTCGAATGAACTTTCTTAATTTTGAGATTCGAACGAATAACATTCATTTGCGAAAGATAGCATAAAATGAACTTCAAAAAAGATTCATTTTCATTGTCAGCCGTTTGACATTTACTATATTTCTTTTTGAATTAGTATGACCGTTTTACATTTTTTTTGTTTCTAAACATTTTATAGATGTTGGAGAAGGAATCAAGAAGCAAAATAAAAAATACACTTTTTCATTATAAAGTAAAGTTTAACCATATAGAACTACATATTCATTACATTTTGTGTGTCAACTCAGCTGTTTTGAAACTATTCTTAAAAAAAAAAATAAGTTGTTCATGACGCGTTCTAAATTTTTATTTTTTTTTCGTATACACTTGGTCTTGGTCACACTTAAATATCAAAAACAAAAGAGAAGTGTTTGTGAAAAGTCAAAACCAAAAAGTGAAATCTCTGTTTAGTTGTAATTGTTTTGTTTATTGTTTAATAATTTAAATTTCTTTGATAAAAACATAAAATAATAAATAAAAAATAAAAATATGGCATTTTTGTTGTTTATAAATGAAGATGGTGTTGAAGAAGTGCAGAGGAGAAGGATAGTGGATGCTTTCCGTATCAACGTGGGTGGTAAAAAAACCCTTTGCTACCTCCGTGTTTTCTTCCATTATTTTGATTAACTTTTCCTTTTGTTCGCGGTTTGTCCAGTTGAAATGCGACCTTTAAACATAAAACAACAAAAAAGTTAATAAAAGTAATTTATTTTCCATGAAATAATTAAAAACTTACATGTTTTGTTGCTTACTCGAAAGAAAAATTCAAACGACACAAAAATGAGATTTAATTCTATTCTTTTGAATGTCAAAATTGAATTAGCTTTCGCAAATGAATGAACTTTCTACGGATTGGATGAACTTTCGATTTGTTCGATTAACATTCTAATCGCCGAGTCTCAAAATTAAGTTTCAACGAATTCGACTCACTTTCGAACGAAAGAGAATGTCAAAATAAGCACCATAGTTTCACAGTCGGGATAAGTTGTAGGTGGCAAGTGGATCCTTAGGTGTAACTAATTGATAAAATTACATTTGGCTTTACAAAGCATCCCTTACTACAACACGTTTTTTCGTTAAGTTTATATGTTCGTTAATTTCTTTTAGATTGTTAAGGCGGAAATCCGACCCTAAAAATTCTCAAAACGCCCAAAAAAATTGTAATTCAAAAACATGAATCTAATAGATGGCCCTTTTTTTATATGCCAACTTCAGAGATGGCTGTATTCAGTGTTTGGACTTTTGATATCATATTCTCTACAAAAAATAGTATATCAAAAAATTTTAATTTGTTCTTCAATTTACAATTTTGGTAATATACTCGTACATACGTGTTATATGTGCAGTTCTGGCTCTTGTCTAAAGTATGCCACCACCAATAAATTAAGGCTGATTGAGTTAAAAATATTTCACGGGAGTCAACCCGATTATCCGACTCCCTTATTATTTTCATTTCAATTGAAAAACTTTATCAGTAAGTTATAGGCTTTGAGCCTAGACCAAGCGGATGAGAGTCGACCCGCCCTATGCATCTAGCTTCCCAACACACTTGGTCAGCCTAGTGCAGGTTATATTACTTTTCAATTTTATTCACCCGACTAACCTTTAAATCTTATTTTTTTATCACTTCTTGATTAAGTGTAAGTCCTTCAATTAAAATAAACATATTAGGGTATGAACTGCTAAAGGAGTCTAATGATCGCTTCTGTAAAATGGACTTAACACTAACCTAAGCTTGATGATACCGCAATCAAGTTGTTATTAGTTAATTGTCTTTTAAGTTATCTAAGTAAATATCGAATTTGATTTTTTAACTAATGGTTCGTGAACACCTACACTCTTCCCGTCAATAAATGCCACCATTTGTTGTTGTAAGAATTCAACGAACCAGTCTATATTTGAATGAACTCAATTTTTCTTTAATATTTTAGTATGTCCTGCCCTGAAGCGCATACCACCTTCTTTTTCGATTTATGCTAATTTTACTCATCCAGTAAATAAATGTATTCATTTTCAATTTATTTTCTGTCAATACAATCACCTTGTATTATCATTAATCTTAGTTCTTTTTATTCGATAACACTTGTCCTTGAGAGTTGTCAAACAGGGTGTTTAGGAAACCCTCGCCGATAAGTATGTACTTGGGTGATAGAATGAAGGTCAGAATCAGGTCATGTTTTTATTTTTTGAATAAAATTTCATAGTTTTCGAGATAATATTACTTTAATAATTGAAAATCGTTGAGGCTATTTAATGGGCATCATTAATATCTTCTTCCAGAAACAATAAATACATTTTATTATTTTTCGTTTATTTTTTAATGAATTTCCGATGTTAATTGGTATTAACTGGTAGATACGAGCATGCTTAAAAAATTAAAAGATTTGAAAAAATTGATACTTAAAGTTAATGAAGCCATTTTTAATTTTTCTATCACAAACGGGATTCGAACCACATAAAAAAATATAAATGGCTTTGGAAATACACCCTGTACCCTGTAGAGATGATTTTTTTTTTCAAGAATCATCGTATCTGTGAGGAGAAAATATGGTCGAATCATTTGACGATATGACGCACAATTCATATGGTTTTCCATCTTTCTTAAGAGCCCCTCCGTTTGGAAAGTCTGGTTTGTTTTTTTTTAAGATAAAATACTCTCAAAGGGCAAATCGTTTAAAATGGATGAAGGAATTTAAGGGACAAACTTTTCTCTAAAGAAAACATACATGTACAATGTATATCTTTAATATTCATATCGATTTCAAAAGCAGCTTAATGGGACTTCTGAATATTTATGTGATCAGGAACTTGGTCTGTTGAATTTATGAATTATAGGTCTGTTGTTAAGGTAGCTTGATCCTATGAACTAAGAGTTATTTCTGAAAAAGATATTTATTATAGTTTGGATTTTTGATAAATGGAAGAATAAGTGGATTAAACTTTCCAAATAAGTATGTTCCAGTTGCAGACTGAAAGTAAAGTTTTAAGTTAACTAAGGTTATATTCGTAAGTATTTTATTTTTTGCAATAATTTCATTTTACATAATTTTAAATATTAAAAACAACTTATTTGCTTTCTAACGCAAATAAAACTATACTCTGTCCAACAAAAATTGTCAGTACAGGCCTTATGGGAGAGCTTTTTCTAAAGCAGTGGCGCCTGATGCACCCTCACTACAATGCGTTAGGAAAATTGCCACTAATGATGAGATACTAAAAAGATTACAAGAGTGTCACTCAATACGATCGTGCTTCGTGCGCTCTTCATCTACATCAAAACAGAGTTACCATTATCAGCAAGCAAGGAGCTTTTTCAGTGGTTTTTATTAAGGAGCTTTTGGGATTTGAAGCTTTTGAGAACACATTTTAAGAAGATGAGTATGTTGAGTGTGGTCGTATTGCTTTTCAACTTAAAAAAAAACGCGCCTATCATCTTACCGCTTGGCGTTGTGGGAAAAGGTAAATTGAATATTGTTTTCAGTCGTTTTGAATCGGCAGACGGTTACCCTACGCGTTTTTTACTATCATTTGCGGCGATTTATAATGTAAACTACGGAATCCCTGTCAGAGCTTTAAAAGGCGATACACTTATGCATGGCTATGCAACCAGAATGAGAAACAAACGTCCTATCTTCCCTGTACTGACAATTTTTGTTGGACAGAATAAACATAATTTCATCTTGTAGCGAATGTAACGGTCAGTTTACTTCACAGGTATTTTTACAGATTTATTCAAATTTTGTTGAGCTTATATTTTATGATGATTATTATTGAATATGAAATAAAAAACAAATATAAACACGAATTTTATTCGAGAAAATTTCATTGGTTAAACGACTCTTTAAATAGTTTGAGCTAAAAGAATAATACAGTCTATTTTTTTTTTTGGAAAAAGAGCCATATGAAGAAACTTTGTCTTCATTTTTTTTTTTAAAGAATTTCTTACAATTCAACATTCTTAAGAACAAATTTTAGATTTCATATAAGAAATATACTCATAAAATTTTTGAAACATCGAAATAAAAAAAAAATGTATAAATTCTAAAAATATTTTAATTTTATTTTAACATGTGATATTATTTTAAAGTTCTCAGAAACTTCTGTGTAAAAAGTTTATTCAAAACCCGTTTATACGATATTGAGGTAGTCAAAAATCAAAACAAATTGATCTACGGAAAGGACTGTTGATAAAGTCAATTCTTAAATTCAATTTCTATTTATAGTATGTCTTCTTAATTCAAGCTCAAACACATTTTGCTTACCAAGATCTTACGGAAGGTTCCTAAGAATAATAAAATTTTCCTTAAAAATTTTTTAGCAGTTGAATAGTAGGACTATTTATTTTGGCTCTAAAAACACTTTTTTCTAAATCTTTTGCAATCTGTTGAAATCAGAGTACGAGTGCCAGTACCAATGCCGAGACTTAACTTGATATGGTATTTTTTCAAGTACTTCGTTGCAAGAACCAAAGTAATTAAGTTCCAAAGTACTTGGGCAAGACTTGCAAGTACTTGACCATATTTAGTCCTATGTGAGGTGATGTGAGGTCATTTAGTGATATACAAAATAAACATAGAAACCAATTGTGGAAATTGGATATGGCAACACCAAACATCAGGGGAGAAAATAACAGACTGGCTTAAGATTTATCAAAGGACATCTGGTATTATATGTATGTCCATGATTTTCGGGCCCTATAGCTAGCTGTCTCCAGTTTCGTACACCAAATTAGTTGAGGTCCTCGCAGAAGTATATGTTTGTTCCTAAGACTCGATGTGCGTTTTTCAACTCAAATCTTCAACTGCTTCCAGAAAATATTTTACCTCTAATTCGTCTGTGTAGCTCTGACTGTAAAAAGTGGATTCGATATAAAATTATTGTTACGAAATAAAAAGTGGAATAATTTGTTATCTAGCTTTGACAAAGCTTTCAAGCCATTTCGGAACGCAACAAAAGTAATTAAGAAAAAAGACTCAACTATTCCACCACCCCTTAGAGCTCAAAATAGTATCTTTATTACTTTATAAATATTTTAGCGAAAACATTAAATAAAAATCATTTAGTTTCAGCCCACTTAAGTTACCTTAAGTGGTAAGGTTAGCGTAGTTAGAGAAATTATAGTTTACTCATGACTCGAATTTTGGAGGTTTGTTGACGAAAATTTTGTTAGAACAATTGAGGTTGGATAGGTTGAAGATTTTGCATCGTATCTCGAAATTTATTGATAAAATCATGGTTTGATGAACGCTGAGTTGATGTGAACATATCGCCCGGTAGCCTTAATGTTGTACCATACACAATTTCTGCTAAGGTTGCTTTGTAATCTTCTTGTAAAGATGATCTTAGACCGAGTAGAACGATTGGGAGTTTCGCAACCCAATCTTCTGTTTCATGGCATTTGATTGCTGTCTTTAAAGTTCGGTGGAATCGCTCTATAATTCCATTTCTATAGGCGATGAACGTTGTCTCTTGATGCCCAGAAGTTTTGACAGTTCATTAAAAAGAGAGGATTCAAATTGCCTTCCTTGGTCTGTTTATTGAGGGATTCCAAACCTGGAGATCCAACCGGAAAGAAAAGTTGATGCAACTGTTTCGGAGGTGATACTCGTATCTGGGAGAGGAATAACTACTGGCCATCTTGTAAATCTATTAATACAGGTGAGGGCGTATGTGAATCCACCTGAATATGGCAATGGTCCAACTAGATCTAGATGAACATGATGTAATCTTTCTTCAGGTGGCGCAAAATTGGCAATTGGAGATCTAGTATGGTGTTGTATTTTGCTTTTTTTGCAACTGATGCACGTTTGAGTCCATTTGCGACAATCTTTTTTTAGGTTCGGCCAAATAAAACGTTTTTTGAGCATCTGAGTAGTTTTCTTATTTCAGGAATGTGATAAGTTGTGAATTGTAATGAAAACTTCGCGACGTAGTTTTGATGGAATATAATATGGTCGTGCCTTGCCTGTTGAAATATCGCAAAAGATTTGGTGATTCGTATATGGAAGTTCGATTTCTTTTAGTTGCAGAGATGAAGATGGGTTGAGAAGTTTTTTGAGTTCTTCATCAGTTTGTTGTTGATTAGCCAAATCAGTGGTAGTCGATTGAGGATGGTGCAAATATGGCGTTTATTCTGGATAGAGCATCAGCCACTATATTGTCCTTGCCATTGATTTGAACTATATCTCTGTCCGATGTAGCTCAAATGTCTGATTTGACGAGGGCTTGACTTCTCAGGCTTTTGTTGAAAAGCGAAAGTAAGAGGATGCGGAAGTAGGGTTGAGTTGGCTAGAGCTTTTTTACAGGACTCAAAAACATTTTCAAGTTCGGCCGTCCAATTGATAATAGTTTTATCATTCTGCTTGTTGCCGCATGGATATGGATTTTTTTTTTTTTTTTTTTTTTTTTTTTTTTTTTTTTTTCCCGTGGGTAGGTGTTGAAATCTTCAAAAGATTCTATGAGGACCGAAAAACGCGCGCTCATAGATATGTGGGACTCTCCCGACCAACAACTCTGCCCCCATAAAGCCTTACGGAAGGTAAGACTCTATGCAAGCAGACCGTTAATCAGGCCGACCGCACTAAAACCACCTCCTCCTCCCGATTGCAACTAAGTTCATATGGAACTTATCTAGCAATTTATCTTTCTCGAAGTTAAGTAACGTGTTGTAGGCAACTTTCCGGTGAAAGTTCCTACTGGTTTAATTATAAGCTAGTTGAATAGCTTCTTTCTATTTTAAGCGATGATTTAAATATACATAATACAGTACAATAATTTCACCGTACTAGATCGGAAGGTTTGGTCCTTCTCAAACGTCGTACTAAATTTGTTTCGTCAAGAATTTCTAAGATTGTTCTATTGGTATGTTCAACTAAACGCTTTCTATGCCTTTGCGAAAAAGTTTTTATTTCTTCGCGAACCGTGGGGATTCCAAGATCCCTGTGAAGATCTTCGTTTCTAATATACCACGGCGCATTTACAAAGGACCTTAATAATTTGTTTTCAAAAGTTTGTAGACTATTTAGATTTGTATCGTGGGTACAACCCCAGAGTTGAATACCATATGTCCAGACAGGCTTAAGTACCTGTTTGTAAACTAATAATTTGTTTTCGATACTAAGTTTAGAATGTCGTCCGAGTAACCAGTACATTTCCCTTAGTTTAATATTTAATTGATCACATTTATTTTTAACATGTGACTTCCATTTTAATTTCGCGTCAAGAGTCATCCCGAGATATTTTGCCTCATTTGCAAATGGAACTTGAGTTGTATTAATAAAGACTGGTAATCTATTAATTTTCTTATAAGTAAAGTCCACGTGGACTGACTTAAATTCGTTAAGCGCTATTCGCCATTTGTTTGTCCATTCATTGACATTGTTAAGAGCATTTTGCAATTTACATGTCGATTCGTTAGCCGTTTTGCCTACTGCAAGTATTGCGGTATCGTCTGCAAAAGTAGCTACAATTGTATTGTCTGTTTGGGGTATGTCGCGTGTAAATAAAAGGTATAAAATGGGACCTAGAACACTACCTTGTGGTACCCCAGCCACTATTTCTTTAAAATCTGAATAATCATTTCCGTGCCTAACGCGGAAAATTCTTTTCTCTAGATATTCTCTAAGAATGTTGTATAGTCCTTCAGATAGGACTTGTCTCAATTTGTATTTGAGGCCTTCGTGCCACACTTTGTCAAAAGCTTGAGACACATCTAAAAAGACCGCTGAACAAATTTTATTTTCTTCAAAGGCTTTCTCGATGACATCGGTGATTCTATGCACTTGATCAATCGTCGAGTGCTTACTTCTAAAACCGAACTGGTGTTCAGGTATAAGACCCTTTTCTTCTATTATGGGCTGAAGACGCTGAAGAAATATTCTCTCAAAGACCTTCGACACTACAGGAAGAAGTGAAATGGGCCTGTACGATTTCTTTTCATGTGATGGTTTGCCAGGTTTTAAGACCATTATTACTTCTGCGACTTTCCATTGATTTGGAACATATTCTAACCTTAGAGTGGCGTTCATTATGTAAAGGAGGTTTACTAAACCTTTCCGTGGGAGCATTTTAAGAATTTCCGCAGTAATTAAGTCGTATCCTGGTGCTTTTTTTGACTTCAGTTTCTTAATTTCTTTGCTTAATTCGGCAAGCGTAACATTTCTTGTGATGGAGCTTTCATTTGAATTTATATTCACACTTATATCATCATTCAATGCTTGCCCATTGAACGGCTTAAATGTTTCCTCTAGGTAATCAGCGAAAACGTTTGCTTTCTCTTTATCGCTTCTTGCCCATTCATTTTGGTCTTTCATAATCGGGGGTGCTGGAAGCTTTGGTTTTTTCGTAGCTTTTATCGCTTTCCATAGAGAATAATTAGATTCTTTACCTGCCGTCAAGTTTTCAAGGTAATTTCCAGCTTCGCGGTTTTTAAAATCTGATATCATCTTTTTAAGCAAATTACTGAGGTGATTTAAATTAGCTTTGTGTTGGGGAGCACGAGTTTGTTGCCATTTTTTGCGCGCTTTTCGCTTGTCTTTAAGTACCTCTTTTATCTCTTGGGGATATTTAGCTTCTCTATAGCCTGACATTTGTCTTTGGTAAGGAGTATTGTTCCATGCGGCTTTTTGAACAATATGCACAAATTTATCTACCGCTTCTTCAAGCTCAAGAGGTGTTTGTAGTGATACCCTTAATTCAACATTATCTTCAATATCTTTCTTAAAACCTTCCCAGTTAGTTTTACCGTTTGTTAACCTAGGTGGTGTTTCAATTTTAACAATACTTTCGCTCATAGTGAGAATAACGGGAGAGTGGTCAGAGAAAAGATCAAAGCATTCCGTTATTTTTATTCGATTTGACGGTATTCCCCTGACTATAAAGAAATCAATCAGGTCAGGTATTTTCGAGGTATCTGTCGGCCAATAAGTTGGTTTCCCACTAGAATGAAAATCACAATTATTATTCTCCATACCGGCTTCATATAACGCTCGGCCCTTTTGAGAAATGCATCTAGAACCCCAAAACGTGTGTTTTGCATTAAAATCGCCACCGATTATTAAGGATGGTCTAAGTGATTTTAGCAAGTTTGAAAAATCATTTTTATCAATTCTGTACCGTGGAGGGCAGTATATAGATGTGAAATTCAATGTATCATGTTTAGTTTTAACCTGCACACTTATAAGCTGCATCGGTTCAAGTTCAAGCTTAAGGCCTATCGAGTGTTTGATACATTCTTTTATGTATAATGATGCTCCGCCTCTTGCTTTGTTCGACGGATGAATTGCATGGTAATCTAGATAACCGTTTATATTGAAATTTGATTCTTTTTTAACGTGGGTTTCTGATATTAGACAAATGTCGATATCTTGTTCCCGTATGACCATTTCTAATTCTTCAAGTCTTTGCCTTAATCCGTTGGCATTCCACGTAATAATTTTAAGGTTTTCCATCATGATTTTTTTTTAAAACGTTTGGGTCGAATAAAATCTTCGATTTTTGCTAACCTATCAGAAATAGTTCTATTGATTTTGACCTGGGGGTCAATTCTGTATCTGTGAAACTGTGAAATGATAAGTTTTTTCACAACTTCACACACTATCCGATTCGCAATTTATGAAAAAATTAATAAAATGTCAAAATATTTTCAAATATTAAATTTGTTTTCACACTCAAACGATTTTATGAAAAGCCCTGATAAAATATGAAAATTACAAAAACAAAATTATACTCAAAAATGAGTATCGTGTATCAACAATGAGAGCGTTTCTCATTTTAGTACTGTTTAGTACATGTTTTGACAAACTTATCAGAATGAGTTCCAGAATCGCATTATGTGAGTTTATGAAATGTAAAAATGAAAAATAGCTGTGAAAACTGAAATGATAACTTGTTTATCACTTCACAGTTTCACAGATAGAGAATTGACCCCCTGATCTTCAAATTTTGACAAAATTAAAGCCAAGCATTGAGATAGTGCGTCAGAGTCAGGTTGATTTATTACGGGTGCAGCCGCCATTCTGGCATTTGTGTTTACACTACGTTTCTTTGGAGATGTCTGTGCAGCTGCCATTTCGGCGTATGACTTAACAGTACGTTTCTTTGGAGATGTCTTTGACGTTGATGGGGTTTGATTTTCTTTGCCGATGCCGACTCTTAGTGTATTTATTCTTTTAGGAGTCTTAGATATTGGGCTTTTTATTTGTTTCTTTGGTTTTCTTTCCATATGAATTTTTTCTCGGCGTTTTTGTAGCTCTTTAACTACTTCACAGCCTCTATAGCTTGCCGGGTGACTTCCATTGCAGTTTATGCACTTCGCTGGACTTTTGCTATTTCCAGTGCAGTCAGCAGTTAAATGTTTTCCCGCGCATTTTACACACCTAGGTTCTTTTTTACAATAGCTTTGCGTGTGGTTGAAACCTTGACAGCGTTTACACTGAGGCACTTGCTTTGTACGGCTTTTCAGAGGTTCGATCTTAACAACGAGGTTCAGTATTGTTTTAATTCTGTAGATTTCCTCTAGTTTTTCTGTCTTATCGAACGTGAGTATAAATAGTGGGAGACCACGCTTTACCACGACAGTTTCTATATCTTTTTGTTGTTTTTCTTTTTTTACGATGTTCTCAGCATTTAAGATCTTGTAATTTTTTTCTTTAAGATCACGGATTACATCGTTTTTTTGACATGAGGAATGTAGGCCTCTTGCAACGACTCGTAAAGGTCTTTCTGATTTGTTTTCGTAGGTATACCATTCTACATTTGCTTCGTTAAGTCTTCGCGAAAGCAGACGATAGCTATCGGAGTCTTTTACACAAACTTTCCACTTGTTGTTATTAAGCGAGATAACTTTAAAATTCGCTGGGGTTAACGCCTCAAGGATTATTTTAAGCTTATTGTATTCCGCAATCCCGATGACATTAATCGGTGGCGGTGGTCTTATTTTAGTAGTTTTTTCTTTCTTATTCGTATCTTTTGGTACATTTACTTTTATTATTTCGGAAGACGAGGTTCCCTCTGGCGAGGAGAATGCTTTACGTTTTTTGCTAGGTCTTTTTGAAGACGTTTCTCTTTCTAGCTCTTCTTCGTCTGTTTTATATTCGCAAACACCCAGCTGCTGTGGAGTTGTTTTCGAATCGTTTTGTCTTTGAGTTTTTTTCAACTCTTCATTTTCTTTCCGAAGAAGCTCAATTTCTTTCTGTGCTTTCTTTACGGCATCGCTGTTATTTCGTAGAAAATGTATTTCTTCTTTCAGCTCTTGATAGAGTTTCAAAGTTTCGTCGAGTCTTTGACGAAGTTCGTTATTGTCTTTTTCAAGACATTCTATTTTCTCCGAGTCTTCTTTTTCACGCTCTGGCGCTTTGGGCGGACTCTTTTTCCCGGAAGCACTCGATGTTGATGGTGGTGATCGAGCTACCATTGGTTTTCTTGAAAAAGGATTTATCAAGTTTTGGAATAATTGGCTCTCCCCAGAATCCGTAGAGCCGACCTCCGAAGAGGGTGGATTTTTCAGGAAATCTGAATTGCCACCTGGGGTACTATATCTATTTGTTTTACTCATTCCATATTCCCTGGCAATTACTCCTTCTGCGATCTTATTTTCTGAGTCTGGCATTGTGTTGGTGTGAGATGTCTTTTATCATGTAGGTTATTGGCACCTTACCGTGGGTCAGGGGATACCTTGTAAATTGTGTTAGTGTGGTATCTTGTGATACCTGTTTAAGTGTTTTAACTCGGGGTCACCAATTCAGTTGATTCTTGAAGGTAAGAAGTTAACTCTTTCAATTCTTAATTAGAACTGATTTATATTTAATTAAAAAAGCACTATTTATACTAAAAGTTTGTTTACATTCGATAAACAAACTTAATAAACTATTACAATGAATGATTGATGAATTGTTCTTAAACAAAATAAAATATTATTATTTTTAAAACTAAGTGGAAATACTTTAAGTAAGTTAATGGATTAATGGATCGCCACACATTTATTGTATTATAGTTGTAAGAAATATTGTTGTTAATCCCTAAAATTACACTCACCGTTACATAACTTAGGCTCTGAACTGATTTTGAAAATTAAAATTCTTTTAATTTGAATCTCGAGAGGGATAAGTTTAATCTACTTAATTTTTTTAAGTATCAATAAAATAAAATCATAAGTTCTCCTTCATTTAGAAAAGTAATTAAAATCCAGGCAAAAACGATCCAAATGTAAGTGCTCGTACAAATCTTTTATTGTATTTCCAAGAGCTCAAGCAAAATTCACTTACCCAGAATAAAAATTAGTGCATCTGATGCCATTTCGTCGGGTTTATAGATTATAAACCGCATCATATTTAAAATCAATCAAGCTCACTAGCAGAATCCAAAATACACTCCCCCGCGAACAAAGGCATTTTGAATCTCAGCAGTTTTGAAAACAAATAAAATTTAGATCATTGGCAAGTTTATGAAGAACACCATGCTTTAATTTATTGATGCAAAGAAGCGAATCTCGCCATGACAGTAAATGTCTGTCAATTTTAATCTACAAAGGGGGATAGTAAAGAGAATGAAATTCAAGCATCAATTTGCTGTTTGGAAGAGGAAATCTGTTCAAATCATTTTCATTCAATTTTATTATTATTAATTTTTTTGGCTATCGTAAAAGTGTTATTATAAAAAAAGTGTTTTGAAATAAGAAACAAAATTCAATTTGAATTTACAGATAAGCCGCAACATTGAAGTTGTTAAAATTTTGTAATATAAGAATGAGAATAGATGGCGTGATTTTCTTACTTACCTCGTGTAAGCCATTTTTATCAAAGAAACTTCGCAACTGTTTGAATTCTGATAATTTATATTAATTGTACGACATTTCGGCCGAGGTTACGTTCTTTTTAGGGTATAATATTTTGTTCTTAATAAATTTCTTAAAGCTTGCAAAGGTTTTATCGTTCAATCAAAACACTTGATAACATATGGCGTTTTTTTTTCAAGATTTTCAAATATATAAGGTCAGGTCTGGAGGATTTGAATTACAGGAGGAATTGACATCAGTACATATCTGGAAAACTAGGACCTTGGCAGTACTAAAAATGATGGGGAAACAAAAATAGAAACGATTGGTTTCTGTGGTAAATAAATAAGACTTATGTTAAGAGATCTGAAGGAATTACAAGTGTTTTTTTTTGTATGATGGATCCGATTGTTGTAATTTTTAATGTAATTAATCCAAGTTCAACTTCTTTAGTAAGAAGTTTAAGATACAAAAAGTGTAATGCACTGTACTGTAATGTAATATACAATCAGACCATAAACATAAATGTTAATAAAAAAGAGCCAAGTTCTTATAAACAAAAAACCTTTGTGTAACAAGTCAGCCGTGAAAAGTACTGAGATCTTAAAGTACGCCAAGTTCTTACTTCATGAAGGTTTAATACCGAATATTTAAATTAGAATAATATTGAAACAGCTACAATGTAATAGAGAAATTTTATTACTTAATGATTACTGATGACTAATATTTTTTACTGACTAGAATTTAATAGTTCACATCACAGTTAAGATTTTTTTTATGTAAGCTAATAATTTTTTGAGGTATGCAAATGTTTTCTTTTTTCATTCATGTTAACATAACATACAGTACCAAATAGAGCACTCTAGTTCTAAGAAAAGTCATAAATTTTCAAGGTGCATGTATAGTTTCAAAATGACAATAAAAAGACACTCCAAATGAAAAATCTTAGATTTTCTACTTTTCGCTTTGAATGTACATTGAGCTATTCTACAGCGATCGGAAGTGCTCCATATAAACTAAACATTTTCTCAGAAAGTTGGCGGATACCACAGCGCCCTGAATGGAAAACCTTAATTTTTATTTTTGGTCCTTTATATGCAATTTGAGCCCTATCGTTCTACCAAATTTCATTGTTCTACTGCAATAAGAAGTGTGCCATATAATTTACATCAGTTCTGATGAAGTGGGTGGATACCACGCCCCCTGAATGGAAAACCTCGATTTTTATTGTTGGTTCTTTATATGCAATTTGGGCCCTACCGTTCTACCAAATTTCATTGTTCTACTGCAATCGGAAGTGCGCCATGTATAATTTACATCAGTTCTGAGGAAGTGGGCGGATACCACGCCCCTGAATGGAAAATTTTATATTTTTTTCTTTGTATGCAATTTAATTCCTACCACTTTACTAAATTTCATCGTTTTAAGTCGGAAGTGCTCCATTCAACCAACACCAATTTATTTATTTATTTATTTATTTATTTATTTAATCATCTACAAGCTTAGCTTAACAGACTATTTACAATTATTATAATAGATAGAATAAATACTATTACTATAAAAAAGAAAGAATAAGTTGTAATTATTTATATAAATGAAATTAAATATTATTTTATTCGCAAGAAATTAAATTAAATACTATGTTTTTGAAGCGGTCCCTGGAATAGTGCAAGTCTAGAACAACGCCAAATTTATTGAAAGATCTTATAGATCTGGACATAGTTTCATTCATCCCATAGTTTGTTCGATGCTGTTGCTCAAAAAGAAAATGTCTTTCTCTCAGTGTTCTAACAGGGGCATAAATGGGAATAAGACATAGAAGTGAAGGGCATTTAACATGGCTACATAACACATCTCTAATAAACATTATTTCATGCGCGTTTCTTCTGCTATTAAGAGGCAAAATACCCAGTAACTGGCATCTAGCAGGATAAGAGGGGGAAAAATCCCAACTCATTTTCCTAAATATATATTTGGTAAAACGCCTTTGTACATTTTCGATACGATCAGAATGCACATTATATATAGGGTTCCAAATTATATCGGCATATTCAAGAATAGATCTAACCAATGATACAAACAGAGATAAGAGAGTGTGAGGATCGGTGAATTCTTTACTGTTTCTTTTAATAAAACCAACAACTGAATTAGATTTAGCTACGATATAATCGATGTGTGAGTTAAATGTCATTTTTGTATCAATAATAACACCAAGATCCTTAATTCGGTCGACTCTATTTAACTGACATCCATTAAGGTTGTAATCATAGATATAAATTGAAGAACTTCTAGAAAAAGTTAAGACATTGCATTTTTTTATATTTAGTTTTAGGCAATTTTCATCACACCAACTGGAAAGAAGGTTTAAATCATGCTGTACCTTTAAGCAATCCTTAAGGTTATTTATTTTAAGAAAGAGTTTAAGATCATCCGCATATATTAAGCATTGACAAAACTTAATTCTCGATACTATGTCATCAATAAAAATTATGAATAATAACGGTCCTAGATGACTACCCTGAGGCACACCAGATGTGCAATCTATAGATCTCGAATATTTGTTTTCTATGGATACTCGTTGAGTTCTACCAATTAAGAAAGAAGCGATCCAATTAAGCATTGCTGAATGGAAACGAAAATTTTCAAGTTTTTTAACGAGAATGCTGTGACTAACTGAATCAAACGCCTTGCTGAAATCAGTATATATTGAATCTACTTGCAATCCATTTTCTAGAACATTTGCCACATAAGAAGTAAAGAGTGCAAGATTAGAAACAGTTGATCGACCAGAGACAAAACCGTGTTGATTTTCGGATAAATGTTCCTTAATTTTAAATTGTAACTTGGATTTAACGATTGACTCGAGAACCTTGGGTATTGAAGATAGTTTGCAAATACCTCTATAATTTTCAATATTATTTTTAGAACCTGACTTAAAAATAGGAATTAATAAGGAAGATTTCCATTCATCTAGGAATATTCCCGAACTAAGTGATTTGTTAAAAATAATACATAATGGCCTAGAGATTATCTTAAAACATTCTTTTAGAATTATGGCAGGTATGCCATCAACACCAGGCTTTGAATTTGGTTTCAAATTAAAAAGCGCATTTTCAACATCAAGGATATCAAGATGCATTATTCCAATATCAATCTTTGATACTTTATCAAAATTTGTTTTGGTATTGGATGTTGAATTAGAATAAACAGATTGGAAAAATGAAGCAAATAGATCCAGGGTTTGATCAACATTATTTGAAATAATATCATTAAAAAACATAGTTTTCGGTATCCCTATTGGCTTTTTTTTATTGCTTATGAATGACCAGAATGACTTCGAATCAAATTTGAGCTTGCACTCTGTATCTAAAATGTAGTTTCTATATAGAAACTTGCTTAGAACCTCAAAGTCTTTCCTATGAACACAAAAGAGATTGTAGTCGCTTTCACTAAGGGTTTTTTTATATTTAGCGTGGGCTTTATTTTTCACATTTTTTAAGTGAAGGAGCTGATTATTGTACCATGGGGGCCTTGACAATTTTCTTTTAGATATGCATGGAACAAACCTGGGAAAAGAATTTATTAAAATCCTTGTGAAAAAAGAAAACATTTCCTGAGCATTAAGATTCTTTAATTCATACTCCCAATTAAAAATACTTAGGTAACTATTAAGACCCGAAAAATTAGATTTTGATAAATTGTAAACTTTCTCAGAGTTCAAAACAGGTTCCAAAAATGAATAAATTTTGATTTCAATTAAAATTTGAGTATGGTGAATAGAGTTATTTGCTAATTGATAGGGAGCTTCAAAAACGTCGGTTTTATAATCATCATTACTCACAAAAACTAAATCTAGAATTTTATTAAGAGAGTTTAAGACTGAATTCTTCTGTATAAAATTTAAAGAATACAAATGATCAATGAATTCAAATTCGAAATTTTTTTTCATGTTACAAGGGATTAACATTTTGTCATTATCAGACCAAGTCCAAACAATATCACTTAGATTAAAATCTCCGATTATACAAATATTGTTAGAATCATTACACTTTTTAGAAATAAAATCTATATTCATAATATGATTTAAGTAGGTATCCAAAACACTATTAGGTGGAACATAACTAATTATAAAATATAAAATATGAGAAACAAGATTAATTGATACACATAATTGCTCGACATCTGGAACAAGCAGATCTATTTGATTACTCGCAAGAGATAAACGAGTTGCTATTAAAACTCCACCTCCACGATCAGCAGCCGTTTTACAACGATCAACATGGAAAACGTTGTAAAGTTTACTATCAAATATCTCACTTGATACCACGGATACCACGCCCCCTGAATGGAAAACCTCAATTTTTATTTTTGGTCCTTTATATGTATTTTGAGCCCTACCGTTCTACCAAATTTCATCGTTTTACAGCAGTCGGAAGTGCTCCATTCAACCAACACCAATTCGGATAAAGTGGGCGGATACCACGCACCTGAATGGAAAACCTCAAATTTTTGATTTTTTTCCTCTGCTTGCATGACAAAACCTACCGTTGTGCAAAATTTCAAGATTCTACGATGTCGGGACGGGAAGTGCTCCATAATTTTGATGATCTGTCAGTGAGTCAGTCTGTGAGTCAACCAGTTACGGTTTTTGTGATTTTTGGGGCCTTATATCTCAGGAACTACTTTTGCTAGAAAATTGAAATTTGGTGAAGCGCCTGTGCCTGACTAGCTTAGCAAATATTCGGAATTTTAAGTTTCTGACTTCATTGGTACTGAAGATTATGAGGGGTCAAAATCGCCTGAGTTTGTTCCTGTAAAAAGGGTTTAGTGCCAGAACTTGGCTGGGCATTACCGTGCCCTTTAATGCATGTTGAGCACTTCGAGTTAAAAAAACAACACAGTTCTTTTTTTGAAAGCTCAGTGCCCCGCTCAGGGCTTAAAAAGAACAACATAGTTCAAAGAAACTAGACTCTATTTACACATTGCACAGTGTATTTTTCAATGTCACATGACACAGTTTTTGCGGGATCACAAGATTGGTAATCACCATATAGAGTTCCTGGCGATAAATGGCGGCTCTGAAGTCGATGAATAGGTATATGATGAGCTTGAATTCCAAATTCGTTGGTGTTTTCCAGGGTTTGCTATAAAAGGATCGCCTTTTATTGTAAATGGAGCTTATAGTCCAGTCATCGGTCATGCCTAATCATTTCATCATTTAGTGCATACAACTTACCAAACTTTGGTATTTGAAGAACTTTGCATATAAGCCAGAAGATTTTGTGACCTTGTTTTTGAAATATTGAGCCGCGTGAAGCATTCCACATTCGTGTAGTGCGACCAAGAGAAGAATCTCTCAATTTAACAGTACGTCCGAAGTTTGGCTAAAGATTAAACTGATGGGCATTTCCTGGCAACTATGTATACTCAAGCTATTGATGAATAAAGGATTTATTAGATAAGATCAGAAAGGAAGACAAATTTCTTGCAACGTCAAGGGAAATTTAATACTTATAATGTGGTCTTATATGTGGTCATTCCACACAAGGTGGCCTGTGATGCTCATACCGGAAGTCCACGTCATATTAGAGGAAGCATGTTGTCCAGTTAAAGTTCCTGAAGAAATCATGGAGACCGTTTCTAGATGGCTTTCTTGTATTGCCAAACGGTTCTTCTTCTAAGTATGTATATAAATAAGGTGTAGTTATAGTGGCTCTTCATGTATTGGGATCCGGTTAAGAAAATGTCTTTAAAACAATGGGTACCAATTTTGTAAAATGGAACCACACAACTTTTCGTTTGGTGCATCCAAAGTGTTCAGAGTATTTTAATAAAATCCAATCTTAATCACAAATGTACTTTTAAGTAACGCGGAGTGTATTTAAGCAAGTAATTTACTTTTCGCAAATAATTTCGAACTATGACGTATGTAGCTCTTTTTGAAGCAATCACACCAACAAAAGCTTAAAGAGCTCATAATTTATAATTATGTTCATTCCTTAATTCAAAACCACTACATCGTAATCTCGAGTGGTTGTCAAAACACTTTATCCCTGCTTCAGCAGACAACATCTCGAAAGCTATGCGGTGGTGGCACTACTTTGTGTGTTTATTTTGCCTCATGGAGTGGGTTTTCAAAACATTTCAAGATTTTTCAAACACAAAATATCTTAGAATTTCGTATTTTCTTTGTTTTTGAAGGAAGATGTTGCTGTTGAGGTAGATGACTTAAAATTGGTGTGTTTTTGTTTTTGAAAAAAAAAAATGATTAATTGAAAGACATCAAAGGCAGTATGGTTTTTGTATCGAAAATTATTGCAAAGATTATGGTTTTCGTAATTCCATGTTTTAAAATTTGACAGCTATAGTTTTGATAGTTTTATAAAGCGATTTTGTAAAGTGTCGATCTTTTCAACCGAATGATCTTTCAATTTATAAAACCAAATTCTTAGACTGTCGAAAAAATGTCTTTTAATCTGAATTCACTTTATTTAGTCCATGTGTCATATCATGGTAAGATATTTTAGAATTTTCGTACTCAAAATAATAATACACTCGAAATATACTCAAATCAACAAAGTGATTAATCCATAGTAGACTTGAACTGCAAAAACCACCTGTCACCATAAAACCACAGTGATAATTACTTTATGGCCGCTGCTGTCCTCATAAAATACATAAAACACCTATAAGTCTTAAAATTGTCTGCGTTTTCGAATAAATTAGTCTAAAGATTGGTCTGGTGTTTCAACAACATTCATCACTCATATAAAACATCATCAATGCTAGGGGAATGTATTGTAAAATCATTCTTTAAAAAGACGTTCCATTTAATCACAAAAGAGGGAGCACCATGTTGACTACTTTGACATTTGACAGTCAAAGAACTTTCACCGAGCGTGCTCAATGAAATGTTCTTCAGTATTTCGTGATCTATTTTCGTATAGGGAAACGATTCCCTGTTGTTTTTTTTTTGTTGGGTTTTTGAAAGTATGCACACGCTTTTTTGGAACATCATCGTCAGGTTAAGTAGTGCAATGCACGAAAGATTTTATGATAATTGTCTGCAATTTATCTGAAACGTGTGTGGGTGGAATAATTTTGGGGCATTCTTTGAAAAAAAAAAAATGGAAGTACGGTGGTATTTTTAGATAATTTCGTTTAGCATACAAGTCTACCGGAAAAGCAATTATTACAGACTAGACTATTTTGAGAGGTATTTGGGTAGGTGTGAAATGTGCCTGATGAGATATATTTCATTGTTTATTTATGGGAATTCCCTAGAAAAGAAAGTTCAAACATAATAATAGGAATGCATTCGGTTTTTGTTGAAATTTTGAGAACGCTTGCAATTAAAACCATTTACAAACAAATATGTGTATTATTTTTGAGAGTTTTTTTAAACTTAAATATTAAAAAAAAATAACTACAGTTTCCTTTCATCATTTATATATAATGATCTCAGAAATCCCAGATCAGATAAATCAAATCGAAGAAATTCACAAAAATTCAAAAAAGCAAGTGCCAAACGAACTTTAACAATTGCGATCTTGAGTTTTTTTCTGGACTTTATATTAGCCTAAAGAGGTGGGAATTCTTCCATAATAGTTGTCTTACCTATTAGTTTTTGAGCTCTATCCAGTAAATCAAGAGAAGAGTGGGTTGCACCTCCTCAAAGATGGTAGTGATACTCGAGTTTTAGACATATAAGCACCTAACCTCATCTGGATTAACAATTTCTTGCATCGATATAGATATCCTAAGCATTTTGCATGGGGTTCGAGAACATTATTATTTCAACGAAGATGGCCTTGACACTTCTCCCGAAAACTGAGAGCTTTTAAACTTTTTCAATTCAAGTGAAAGCCGTGCAAGGAGCGAGAACATAATATTGCTTCAACGACATGAACAGGCAAAACAAGGAAGTGAATTAGAAGTTTCAGACAAGCAATCATTTTTTAAAAATAAAGAATAGGGTCGGAGACAAGACGGAACCCTGGGGAACACCAGCATTTATTTTTTGAAGATCTGACTTAAAACTGTCCAATGCAACATGATGTTTTAAACGATCGGGAAGATAGTTTCTCCAGGTAGCATGAGGGGTAAAAAGGATCGGTTAACTTAGGACCAAGCTGGACAAATTCTATTTTTTACCTTCTAGGGAAGATTCCGGAACAGTAGAAGCGATAAAAAAGCTTACGTGAGGATGAAACCCTCTTCAGAAGAATGAAGTTTACACCATCAAGACCAACGAATTTGTTTATATCAAATGTCTGTCCTATTGAATGATTTACGTTCTCAAGAACGGGAGAATCAATGCTGCTGTTTGGTAATGTAGAGTTAGCAGAGAAATGATATGCCTTTTCTGTGAAGAGGTAGATATCAGATTTTTATTGTAGACAAACATTGGGATCGGTAATCATAATGAATTTTTACTCTTGACAAATGACTTAAAACCTCTTCTGCCTTTGGGACTTCTGGTCATTGAAACATTTCATTTGTTTCTTACTGTTTAGTATAGATCCTTTTGTTTTTGTGGGATTTTCCTGTTTTCCAGCTTTCAGGAAACTATTCTGTGAACATTTTTCTTAATTTTTTACTTCAGGTTAATTTCAACACACAACCTATCACAACGTGTAAGCTTCAGGTATTGATCATATAAGGCTACCTCCCAACTGGAACTGCATCGCACGACCAAACGATGAACCAAAATACGTGTTCTAATATTGGTCGCTCATTGGTACGACCAGGCTTCCAGGCTTCGTAAATACCATCGCACGGCTAGCCTAGTTCATTTAAAGTGGTTTCAACGGCACAAGAAAAAAAAACAAACTAGTTTGATTAGAATCGATGAAACTACTTTTGATAGCTTCGTCTGTGGTACAAAGCAGCTTGAGCGATCTGGAAACAAAAATGTACGACCATTCTAAAAGGTCTTTCAATCGGTGCGGCTAGAGGTAGTAGAGAACAGCTCCGCAAGCCGCAATCCGTGAATATGTATAGCAGAACCCATATGTCAGTCGATTTCTCGCCATGCACAAGAACTCGGCCTTTCGCAGACTGCATCCTGCTTTGGAACTTTTATTTGCACTCATACAAGATAATGAACCAGAAGCTCAAAATTCATGACCATAGATAACGTTCGTTAGTTCACTGACTGGATTTTAATGAAATTTTTTATTGAGAAGCTTCTAAAAAGCAGGAAAAACATTGCATTTCAAAACTTAAAAAAAAATATATTTTTGGATTTTTGAAGAAAAAAAAATATTTTTTTTTTTAAATATTTAAATTTTTTTATATTAAAGCTTATTTTTTTAAGAAACCACATATAACCATAAATATTTTCTTGAATCAAATGGCATCCTGTTTTTAGCCTCAAATACTAAAGGAGTCGTCCTAGGCATTTAAAAAATTCAATTTTATTCTTATGAATAGTTTTTCTCTAATTAACATTCGCGCAAAATGTTATGTCGAATTAGTACGATGTTAAGACTGTTTTAGTATGAAACCAGGTTAAAACAACGATTTTGCAAATTTTAATAGAACATAGCATCATACTTTCGTATATTAATTTCATATTGTATACTTAGTACTAACTTCATATGACTCTTTGGCATTTACAAACATCAAAAAGCCCTGTTAGTTGTTTGCACGAACTGTCATTCTTACTTGCGACTTATAGGTACTATAAGGCAAGTTATGCATTCGTAAAAAAAATCGAACTCGAGATTTTGATCAAAATTGACATAACGATGATAGCGAAGACTAAAAAAGTGGGTCTCGCAATTCTGTCTGTCAGTCTGTCTGTCTGTCGGTTCGACTATAGCCTAAACGCCTCGATCGATTTTCTTCAAAGTTGGTAGATATTATTTTTAATTTTTTCCCCCCACACGTTTTTTTTATTTTTTTTTAAGATCAAAAATAACGGTACCTGCCATACGAATTTTTTCCGAAATTTTGTAAATATTTTTTTTCGCAAAAACTGTACGACATTTTTATTTTGCTTAAGCTCCCCACAAACTTAAATAATTTTCAAAAAAAAAATGTTTGGATTTTTAAAAAAAATTGCAACATTTTTTTTTTTTTAAACTTAATATTTCGAAAACCTTATGCTAGATTTTTTTTAAACTTAAAAATAAAAGTTTCTCAACAAAATGCAAAAGATGTATGAAAAAAAGTTTTACTTTACCTAAAAATAAAGGTACCAGCCATACAAATGTTAAAAAACGGTTTTCAAAAATCGTATTTTTCTCGAAACCGGCGCCTAGAATTTTGATAAAAATTTTTCTGTTTCGATTAATTTTAACGATCTTTAATATTATAAAAAAAATTGAAATTAAGATATTACAGCTTGTACCTCTATACCTACCATAGAACCATTTTTTCAAATTTTGAATTACTCATTATCGACATAACGGATTTTAATGAAATTTTGTATAGAAATGCTTCAAAAAAGTCTAAAAACCATTGCATTTCAAAACTGAAAAAAAAAATTTTTTGAATTTTTGAAAAAAAAAATATTTTTTTTTTTTTGTTGAAAATTCGATATTTTCAAAAACGGCTCAATATATTTTTTGGAAATTTAATTTTTATCCGTACATTAATAAAAACTTAAAGTTGGCATACCAATTTTTTTCTTAAAAATCTTTTAGAAATTTTGTATATAAAAGGTTTTTTTTTTTAAGAAACCACTACAATAACTTATAATTTTTGTTATTGCATAAATTCTTATTTGCATAGCATTCCGTTTTTGTCTCTTACTACTAAAAGAATTTAAAAAATTAATTTTAGCCTTATGAACAGTTTTCTCTAATAACATTCGTTTTTAAAATTCCTAGTCTATTACATAGGAGCAAGTTCGAGCGACCCAGTCGTGAATTTTATTTTATCACAGTCACATAATTTGGTGAAAAGCTCAATTGATTAATGATAGCAGCGAAATCTTAACTTGGACCAAAGCCTTCAGAGATCCAAAAGATTTATTAAATAAATTTTCTTGAAGAAAGGCCAGATTTGGCCACTGACTAGTACATTAGTAAGGATAATAAAACAAATAAATATGTTACGTGTCTGTTTGTGAGTTGCATTATACTGGTTCTCTGCCTCAGAGTTAGCTGGTAGAAACGGAGTCACCGCTGTCCCCTAATATCCAAAAGTTTCGTTCTTCTCCGTTGTACATATTTTCTAAGGTGAAATTGACTCTTGAACATCACCAAACATAGGCTGATAGGTGGACTGATTCTCCGAAATGACACTTTAATGTGGGCGCCATCAACTAACTAAAAATTCATACCTCGTAGGAAACTTCACATATCTGTGTGCTATTCCATTCAACGCTGTAGAAATCTCTGTAGCACACCGACACACTGATGTCTGAGATAATGATGAGGATGACAATAAATCTTGTCCAACAGTTCGTTGAAAACTACCCGTGGCAAAAAATCGCAGAGCTTTAATTGGTGTTTCGGGAATCCATTCGCAAAGAAAGAAAAAACAAATGAAAGTGAAATATGTATGTATCTTACTTTTTGTATTGTATTTTTTATTCATTCATTTAAACTTAAAACTATATAACAATATTGTTGAACATTGTTGTTTATCATTCTATTATTCTCTTCTTATACTTTGTACTCTTATACTCTAATTACTTGCTTTTAGTACAAGATAACATTTGCAATTTGTATCATTATTTATCATTTCTTTTTCTTTGAATAATAAACTATGTGTTAGTTCACACTGAAATCTCGAACCAATCGGGTGTTTTACTCAACAGGTTATGGGCCCAGTCACCCACAGACCATATTAAAAAAAAATTTTTTTTTCTCTGGTTCTATGAGCTTTCTTTTAAAACTGTACAGTCGTTTTGTACACTCGATAGCTTAGAACCCTAATAAAGTAAAATTGTACAGTCGTTTCGTACACTCGATAGCTTAGAACCCTAATAAAGTAAACTTGTACAGTCGTTTTGTACACTCGATAGCTGATAAGCATAGCTTATAACTTAATAATGGATAGTGAGCTTGTCAAAATCGATAAACTTGCAAATAGTGAAAATTGGACATTATGGAAATTCCAAATGAAAGTTATGATGAAAGCGTGCCAAATATGGGATATTGTGACTGGTGTCAAAGTGAAACCAGAATCTGTAAATGCTGTGTCGGAATGGATTAAGCTTGATAATAGAGCTCAAAGAATGATTGTGACGACAATTGGTCAAGAGCCTATGCTGCACATAATGAACTACGAGACATCGGCTGACATGTGGGCAAAGTTAGAGAGCGTCTATGAGCAAAAATCCGAGACGAGCATTCACTTGTTACAGCAGCAATTTTTCAACTACTCGATGGCATCAGACGATAGCATTGCAGTTCATATTTCGAAGCTGCAAAAGCTTGCACAGCAGCTAAAGGATCTTGGTGAAGAAATCTCGGAAAGTATGCTTATCACGAAAATCCTCATGACTCTGCCCGAGAACTTTGGTCATTTCTTTACTTCTTGGGAATCAACTGAGAAGGCAGAGCGCAATTTGAGAAATCTCACTGCTAGGCTATGCATGGAAGAGTCCAGGATTGGTGTGCAAAGTGGGGTATCTGGCGCCTTTTTGGCTAAAAAGCAAAAGTTTAAAAGTGATACCGGTGGTATAGTATCCGAAAATAAGAAACGTGGTAAGTGCTTTATTTGCAAGAAGGATGGTCACTGGAAGAATGAGTGTCCGAGGAGGAGAAGAAAGTTCAGTACCAACAGAGTCGGCGATGCTTTCGTTGGTGATATAAATTCTTGTGCGACTGCTGAAAAAGATAGCTGGTTTTTAGACTCAGGGGCTAGTGACCATATGTGCTTTAGGAAGGATTGGTTTGAAGATTTGGAAAATTTTGACAGGCCAATGTTTATCAGAGTCGGAAATGGTGATGTCATAAAAGCAGAGGGAAAGGGAATGGTTAAAATTTCTGCATTTAACGGTAAATGTTGGGAAGAGAGATACTTATCTAACGTTCTGTTTGTTCCAGATATAAAACTGAATTTGTTTTCATCGAATTCCACTTTGGACAAAGGTTTTAATCTGGTGGCGGATAACAATCGCTGTGAAATTCGCAAGGGCACCAAGGTTGCAGCAGTTGCTCTTCGAGAGTCACATAAACTCTTCAAGATGGTATTTAAGGTAATTTTACCAGATAAAGAAGGCAAAGCGAATGCTGCCATAGCAATTTCTTTGGAATCATGGCATCAGAGATTTTGTCATCAAAACATTGGTCATGTGAAACATGTATTAGTTGGTCGAAACATACCCTTTGAAGATGATGAAGCTTTTTTTTGCGAAGCATGCATTTTTGGTAAACATCATCGACTTCCATTTAGCGCAAGTAGCAATAGAGCGAAAGCAGCAGGTGAACTCATCCACACCGATCTCTGTGGTCCGATGCAAGAGACTTCATATGGAGGTGCCCGATATATGTTATTGTTTCGAGATGATTTTTCCAACTTTCGTAGGGTGTATTGCATAAAATCAAAATCGGATGTTAAAAATTATATTTCTCTCTTTTTGGAACAAGTTCATATTGATACCGGCTTATACGTCAAAACGTTGCGCTCAGATAATGGGCTCGAATTTGTCAATGAGGAAGTGGATGCTGTTTTACACAGACTTGGCATTCGTCACCAGAGAAGTACACCTTACACCCCCGAACATAATGGCAGAGCTGAGAGAGATATGCGAACCATTATCGAATCTGCTAGGTCGATGTTACACGCACGAGCCATGAGCTATAAATTTTGGGGAGAAGCAGTAACAACGGCAGTATATACCCTTAACCGGACTGGGTGTAGCCCAGAAAAAGGTAAGAGCCCTTTTGAATTATGGTTTAACAAAACTCCAGACATAACAAATCTAAAAATTTTCGGTGCGGATGTATATGCACATGTGCCTAGGGAAAAAAGGCGCAAGTTTCACCCAAAGGCAAAAAGAGGTATATTTATCGGCTACGAAGAAGATACGAAAGGCTTTCGAATATGGTTACCAGAAAGCCAAAAAGTTACAATTTCCAGGGATGTAATTTTTAAAGAACCAAAATCGTCGGCTATAGTAACAGTCAACAACGAAAAAGCTGGGGGTGAAGGTGGTACCGAAACGGCAATGCAAAGGTATCAACAAAAGAATGCAGATTTCAATCCAGTGGAAGAACAGGTAATTAAATCGGAAGAAATTAATAAGGAATCTGTTCCAAATCAATTGAGTTCACAAAGTAATCAAGAGGTAATTGTTTCTGAAGAAACTAGTAGTGAATCCATTTTAAGCCATGAAGTACCTAACGAAGAACCTGTTTTAAATCAGCGAAAATTACGTTCGCGAACTATAAATACCTGTGCTCTTAGTGAAGGATTTGCTTTCTTGGCTGACTGCCAAGAGCCACAATGCTTCGAGGACGTTGAAAAATCTGATTTTTGCAAACAGTGGAAGATTGCTATGGACGAAGAAATTGCTTCACTAATGAAAAATCACACCTGGGATCTTGTGAAACTACCTCGAGGAAAAGTAGCCATATCAAACAAGTGGGTTTTTAAGCTTAAACTCAACGCAGATGGCACAGTCGAACGACATAAAGCAAGGCTTGTGGCAAGAGGATTTGCACAACAGTACGGAATAGACTATGAAGAAACTTTCAGCCCCGTAGTAAAATTCACTTCAATCAGGATGATAATAGCCCTGTGTGCAACAGAACATTTAAAACTCAGACAGTTTGACGTAAAAACAGCCTTTTTGCATGGAAACTTATGTGAGGATGTGTACATGATACAACCTAAGGGATATTGCGACGGGACCGACAAGGTTTGCAAGCTACGGAAAAGCCTATACGGGCTTAAACAGGCATCTAGATGCTGGAACGTCAAATTCACCGAATTTTTGAAGAAATTTTGTTTGAAGGTAAGCACGGCTGATTCGTGCGTTTTTGTAAGCAATAAAAATGAGAGGAAAATCATACTAGCTATCTATATTGACGATGGATTGGTTGCAGCGAATGATGAAAGTGATATTGAGTCCCTGATAGCGTATTTAAGCGAAGAATTTGAAATTAAAATGTCAAATGCCAACTATTATTTGGGTTTAGAAATAAAAGTTCTGGATAATGGCAACATCCAACTGAAGCAGACATCATATGCAAAAAGAGTTCTTTCCAGATTTGGTATGTCAGATGCAAAATCTGTTTCAACACCGGCTGAAAACAGAAATGTATCACTTGAATGCAATATGAATTTTGAAGTCAAATATCCATATCGCGAAGCTGTTGGTTGTCTCATGTATCTCGCTGTTGGTACAAGGCCGGATATTGCATACGCGGTAAGCCTGGTCAGTCGTCATTTAGACAATCCAAACAGTTATTACGTTGCTGCGGTAAAAAGAATTTTTAAATATGTTAAAGGAACTATATACCATGGTCTCCTTTTCAGAAAAACTAATTTGAAAATTAATTGTTTCACAGATGCTGATTTTGCTGGGGACATAGAAAAACGAAACTCAACCAGTGGTTACGCTCTTATCATCGCTGGTGCAGCAGTCTCATGGTCCTCGCAACGTCAGAAGTGCATCGCTCTATCTACTACCGAGTCCGAATACGTCGCAGCCTGTGAAGGTGTTAAGGAGCTGATTTGGGTGCATCGCTTATTTTCGGAACTTGTTTTCAAAGGTGCGGAAGTTCCAACTCTAAACATGGATAATCAAAGCGCTGTTAAGCTGATAAAAAATCCCGAGTTTCACAAGCGAACAAAACATATTGAGGTTAAATATCATTTTATTCGCCAAAAATTCGAAGACGGACTCTTTACTTTGAGCTATGTCCCAACCAATGAACAAACTGCAGATATATTCACCAAGCCGTTAGTTAAGGATCGTTTTGAGTTATTAAGAAATAACTTAGGAGTTTTAAAATTATAAATATTAAATTTGAATTAAATACTTGAATTTGAAAATAGAATTATAAAAGTGGAAGTGTTGAACATTGTTGTTTATCATTCTATTATTCTCTTCTTATACTTTGTACTCTTATACTCTAATTACTTGCTTTTAGTACAAGATAACATTTGCAATTTGTATCATTATTTATCATTTCTTTTTCTTTGAATAATAAACTATGTGTTAGTTCACACTGAAATCTCGAACCAATCGGGTGTTTTACTCAACAAATATACCAATAAGAAGGTGAATAAAAGTGTTCATTCCTTAACTGGGAAGTTAGTGTGAATGACACATCAATTGAAAATCCATTGGTAACTGATGTTGGGTGACAATCAGTGTAAATTAAAATACAGGAAAATAAAAATTAAAATACAAGAAAATGAAAAATGAAAAAAAGTTTGCTAGCAACTGTATAGAAAAAATATAATTAGATACTTAACAATTCATTAAAAAAATAATCTTAGAGTTATTTTGTTTTACATCAATTTTATAGGTGCTGAAGAAAAAATACTAAATAAGTGATTCGATACAATTAAGATTCAAATTGAGGGTTTCCCTTATAGATAAGGGCAATTTATTGAATATATTTGGAGCTAGGTATGTATGTATAAAAATGAGCAAAAGGTACATTAACTAAGCTCGTATTGTTTACACGTGGGTTGTACATTTGAAAATTCCTACTAGGGATATTTCCGCTTTGTTTGAAAAAATCCTTTAAAACTTTATAAACATATATAAGTGCCTCATTGGTAGAATAAGCAATTCTTTAAATAAGGGCCAACTTTCAGCCAAGCGATTTTTATTTAAAATAATCCGTATTAAATGCTTCTGTGCTATCAATAAAGGTCTAAAAGTATTAGCATACGAAGCGCCCCATCTTGTTATGCCGTATTGCAACTTTGAGTTTGCATAATTTTTAAAACTTTTTGGGAGCAAAAAGGCTTAATTAAATGCAACATTTATATGTTTTGATTATTTGAATATGATCTTTCCAATTTAGATTGAAATCAATTACTACTCCTAAGTACTTAAACTATTGAACAGTTTCAATTTTAAAGCAATTATCTGTACAATGTAAATTGGTTATACAATTACTTCTACCACACTTATGAATAGGTAAAGAAAACTGTTTGCAATCGTGAGCATGAAACCGTAAATTAAAGTCATAAAGACTATCTTAAAACACATCAATTTAGTTTTTTCGCTGATAATCAATTTATGATAAGTAAACCACAACCTTAATTGTTCAAGATCTTCTTCAATATTTAAAATACTTTCAAAGATAGTCCCAGATGAATATCTCAAAACTATGTCGTCAGCAAAAGCAGTAGAAGTACCATTTAATTTGAGTTCGAAAATCGATTTAATGTAAATCAAGAAAAACAAAGGGCCAAGTACCGATCCCTGTGGAACACCGTTCTTTAACAGTCTTGGTTCACTAAAGATCCCATTATTATTAACTTGTTGTTTTCTATTTTTTAAATAAGAATGTAGCAAATTGAAAAAACTACCGCGAAAACCTGCATTATAAAGTTTAGTTAGCAAAATATCGTGGTTCACCAGATCGAAAGCTTTAGTCATATCAATAAACAGACCCATAGTTGATTTGTCGCTATTTAAACTTCCATAAAGTTGACTACACACCCTTAATATAGCATCTTCTGTTGACAATCCTGTTCTAAAACCAAACTGATTGTTACAGAAGAAATTAAATTTTTCTAAGAAGGAAACTTTTCAGAAAAATAACAGAACTCAAAAATTAATGACAGAGAGCTGTCAGGATTTATCATTTAGTACGTTTCAACAGTTTTTACTTTGAAAGCAGTTTATCATTACGAATTCGAGAATCACATAAATGTGTTCATGAAATGATAAAATGTAAAAACTCGGTGAAGACTGAAATGATATTTTTTTATCAATTCAAAGCTTTTGAAGAAAATATTCAAAATTTCAAAGAAACTGGCAAATTACTAAGTTTTTATCCATTCTTAATCCTTTTTTCTTGTTTCCAAAATCCTGTCCCATTGCCCAATTTGAAGGATTTTGTTTCTTATTTTTGCCCAATTTCTATCTTGATTCACACGAAAATCCGTTTCTAACTTACTAAAAATTATAAAGTACTTTTCTTACAAAAATATAACATGGTCCCTTGCCAAGAGGTGTATTTCTATGTGCATTAAGTAACTTATTTCATTTTAATAGATCAAAAATGAATGTACATAGTTTGACCATAAAATGGAAGCCAAAACAAAAACAATAAACAAATTCTTTTCAAAAATAGATTGAAACTCAAAACATAGAAAAATGCAAAACACTCGTCCAAAGTTCTTTGACTGTCAAATGTCAAAATAGTCAAAAGCAACATGATGTTCTATTCTACGAGTATGACAAAATGGTAAACAATCCACTTTTAAATCAGACGACTGTTTCAAGACGAATTTATTTATTGGGGAAGAAGTTTTGAAATTTATGATCATGTTATGTTTTGCCTCTTGACAGCTTTGTCTATTAAGTAATTAGCGTTTTGGTTTTATCTTAGGTGGGTTGTGACAAAATACAAACAAGTCCCACATAGCAATTTGTCGCATTGTTATGTTTATTTATATGCATTTCGGAGATATATTTCACCAAGATGTGGTTTTGGAAAAGTTCCACAACCATCAACATATCGAAAACGATATCTCAATTTTAAAAGGGGATTTGTTTTTTATACAAATTTATGGGGTGATAAATGTGGGGAATGAATTTGCTCGATTTATGTAAGAAAGAGGCACTTAAATAATAATTTATATAAAATTATGTTGCCAACGAGCTACATACACATGCACGTATTTGTGATTTTTGTTTTTGGGTTAATTTAAATGGATTTTCCTCAGGTAAAATTGAAATTAATTGATGATATTTCTCGACTGAAAAGGTAAAGTATCTTAAGTCGACTTAAGATATTTCGCGTTTTTTTGTTGATCCTTAGTGCCATTCTAAAAGGCTACAGTTCTGTGTTATCGGCTTCCTTCTATCTCACTCCTGTGCTTTTTTATAGACAAAAACAACTTCATCTTATGTTCAAAAGGCTCATCTCTACACGCGGTAAAATATCTTAAGTCCACATAAGATTCTGTGTTCTGCATAATTTTAAAACCTAAAATAGACTTAAGATTATATGGCTTAAGACTTTTTTATTATTGTGAAATCGTAAATCATATTAAGTTGACTTAAGATATTTTCGCGCGTGCAAACAGAAACAAAAGTCATCCTTAAGTCGACATAAGATAAAATCCTTAAAAAATTTCCAAAAAAGTGTGAAAACGCAAATCATCTTATGTGAACATAAGATGAATTTTTAAATTTAAAACTGAAATTTTTCGCTCCCTAAGTAGTCATAGGATATTTTACCGTTTGCAAACCTAAAACAATTTTCGTAACAAGGACATAAGATATTTTTAAGCGTATTTTGTTTCTAGATTGCCTTTGTGCGACCGTTTTTCTTATTTTTTCATTTAATGTTTCAGATAGTTTTCTTTCATACGCGATTGAAAAATTATTACAAATGAAACACATATACGTGTACAATAAAAAAGAGTTGAATTGCACGAATTTGGAATTAAAAATACATTTTATAAAAATAAAACATGGATTTAATGAGACGTTCACATGTATGAAAATGCCGTCTGATTTCCAGAAAACTAAGAATTTATTCACACAAAGCTTTATTATTAAAAGAATTTTTATGCTAGAAATTTCTTCAAAGCTTTTCAAGATTTCAATTTGGGATACCAATTTTAAGTAATTACGTAGTAGTATTGGCGAATAGTTCTAAAAAGACTGGCGCAAAATGTCACACAATCTATTATTTTTAATTTCTTTGTATGATACTACTTAACAATTTGATAACTTTAAAGTAGTTTACTAACTCATTCTTAGTTTAAAACATTTTCCAACTAGTATCGTACTAAAGGAATTCTTAATAAATTGCTTCTGAACACACCGAAAACATTGACAGTTCGTGCAAAAAAAACTAAGTAAACAAACCTTTTGTGGCGTTTCTAAAAGCACGATATTTTTACGATGATTTTAGCTTTAATAAAAGGGTAGATATAGATATAGTATGATGCTATATTCGAATAAAGTTAAATCAGCTTTAATGTCGGTCGTTCTAATTCAATTACAATTTTGTGCCATTGATCTTAGAAAATAATTTCAAAAAATAATCGTTTAACTTGTTTTGAAGATATTGATTTTTCAAAAAACAAAATTAGATTTATTTTATTTTTTTTTTCAAAAAATCCAAAAAAAATGTTTGCGAATGTTCCTATATAAAATATTATTTTAAGCTTCTGGGGCTCCTGCTAAAAAAAAATGGTTTAAATCGTTAGAACCGTTAATGAGAAAGTCGAAAATAAAAAGAAAAAGGTTGTGTGCAGCGTTGCCGCTGGGCTTCACGAAAGTGTAACACATTTTTTTAAAAAACGTAACAAAAGCGAAAAAAATGTAACAAATTGAAAAAAATTATTTAAATCAAAGAATGCTCTTGAACTCAATTTTTAATTTTTAATAGGAACATAAGTTTTCTTCATCACAGTTTTTAAATTCAGTACAAAACTATACATTAAATAATAAATTAATAAATTATTATAAGTAAGACACATTTTAAGTTTTACATAAAACATGTTTAGGCAAATTAAGAGAATTGATCTTTTATTTGTTTTGCAAACATTATTGATTCAATGGTATTCAAGTGATACCTATTGGTTAAATCATTTTTTATCAAATTTAGCTCTGAAAAAATACGTTCTGCTGCCGCAGAACTGTGTGGTAAACTTAATATTTTATAAACAAATTCTGTTATATTTTCAAAAAGATTTTCTTTTTGAGGTTTTTGCAAAGAGCCAACATGGAATGTGGAAACTGGAATACTTTGAGGAATGGATATCTAACCATGTTTATATTCTGGATCGAGAGATCGAGTTTGAATTTGAAGTGAAAGATAGCAAGATTTCGACTAAACTGTAACTGAACGAGTTCGATCGAGTCGAATGAAGGTGATTTCAACTCAATTTAGGACGTAGGTGTACAAATAGGTGGAAGTGTTGTTTAAGCGCACTTCACATTCACACTGATTAAAAAAATCATAAAGTAAATTTTTAAAGAAAAAAAAAGTTTGGAGAAAAAAGTGTAACAAAAAGAAAAAAAAAGTAACATAGTAACAAATACAAAAAAAATAAGAAAAGTGTAACACTTTTGTTACACTTGTAACATTGTGGCAACGTTGGTTGTGTGTACTGACATACGCGCGGTAGAAGTAAAACTTCCTTACATGTCGCTGTCTTTGACTGATAGCGTGTCGTTTTGATACGTCACTGACAGCTGCATAGACATTTTTCTACCCCAAACGCCGGAAAAGAAGTTTTACTTAAAAAAAAAACGGTTCTATGACAGGTACCTTTAATAACATGTTATTCAAAAAATTTATTTTATCAAAATCATGAGAGCCGTTTTCGAGATAAATAAGATCTTACACTACGGGTGCGATACCGTTAGTTTCGGAGGTAAAAACAATTTTCAATTTCTCCTATCTCCCCTTGGGTCCCTTAGGTAAATTTTTTCCATTAGTTTTTTGTTATTATTAATTTGACTTTTAAAAATATATTTTCATGTAACATTTTTTACAACGATCAATGATATTTTTTAAATAATTTAATAATTTATTTTATATTTTATTTTAATATTTTTTAAATAAATTATTTGAATAAAAGTAAACTGTTTCTATTCTGTGAACCAAATGTGATTTTATAGCCTTTTTTTTTAAAGAAATTCAAGTCTTTATTAGTTATTATTTTTTTAATTATTAAAGCTCTATAGAACAAATGTGACTTTTTCATATACGACTTAAATAAAAACCACCAAATATCATCTTAAATATCTTTTTTTTCCACTTTTGCACACGCAACTCATCTTAAATGGACATAAGAATTAAAAACGTCCTTCGAAAACGCAAGGCAAAATATCTTATGTCAACTTAAGATTTTGGAAATTAATATAAAATTCAATTTATAGAAAAGCCAAACTATCTTAAGTCATATTTTTCCTCATAACGACCAAAATATTAAAAATATCTTTTTGAAAATAATTTCAAAAAAAAGATCATAAAATTTTACATATAAATGCTTTGTTGAATAAAGTCTATATTTTAAAGATTTTTTGGGATACAGCTTTGAAGTGTTTTTTTGCTCTCCTGAAAAATCATCAAAATTGACTTAAGATACTTTACCTTTTCAGTCGAGATTTATGTATTAAGTTATCATCAATCTTGTACCTTCCAATAGATGTCGTTAATCCTTCCTAATAATCTCCTTTCGGTTCTGTTAAGTTGGCCATTATTTCTTCTAAAAAGGACAGAGCCATGTTGTCGACAGCAATGATTTCAAAAATAGTGGCTGTTTGAAAAATAAATCACTTAAGTTCTTAAGTAGATTCCCTGTGGATGAATGTCCAGCAACAATAAAATGCACATAATTCCCTTTCGATAGATAAAATCACGTCTGAACGCCAAAAAAGTATAAATTGACAATATGTTCTAACTGGTGGCTGCATATTTTTGTCTCCCTTAGGAATGTCAGTATTAATAATTCATAACTTAAGTTGACGCTTATCTCTACTATCGTCGCCGCCGGCCGTCGAGTCTCTCATTTCAAAAAAGTTGTTTTTATCTTTTGAGAAACATTTTCTGAGCAATAAAAATAACCACACGAGTTAGTTTTCTTGTCGTCTATTGCATGAGACCCTTTTCAGGGTTTTTGCGGCTGTTTATAAAAGGAGAGAATTATGCTGAAAATGAAACCTTAATTAAAACTTTCATCCACAGGGGCACTTAAGTTTAAATTCACTTTCCAATCCAATCTAAGTTGTTCTAGTTTTTGGTTGCAGAATTTTTAATCATATAATATGTGTTTTATATGGTTTTATCAGTATGTCAAAACTGTACATCAGTTAAAAAGTCAGCAGATGAGTCTATGGTATGTTAAACAGTGTACTCGTATGTATGTATGCTTCCAGAAAGAAATATTCATAACCATAAAATTAGATTAAAGCAACTCCTTTTGTAGTTGGAGCTAAATACAAGATACCATGTGTTTTAAGCGAATATTAGTTTATGCAAGAACAAAATTATAATTCGTTGTAGTGGTTTCTTTAAAAAATATGCTTTTATATAAAAAATTTTTAAAACATTTTTAAGAAAAAATGTTGGTACTCTAATTTAAAGTTTTTATTATTGTTCGAATAAAAATTATATTTACAAAAAAAAATATTTAGAATAATTAAAATTTCAAGTAATGTTTTTTTTTTTTCAAAGTTCAAAGAAATATTTTTTTTAACGTTTTGAAATGCAATGTTTTTTAAACTTTTTATAAGATTTTCTATAAGAAATTTCATTAAAATCCGTTATGCTAATGATGAGAAATTCAAAATTCGAAAAAATAGTTTTATGGAAGGTACAGTCAGTAATATCTTGTTTTCAAATTCTTTTTATTTAATTATAGATGGTAAGAATTAATCGAAAGAAAAAAAATTTTAGCAACATTTTCGGAACCGTTTTCGAGAAAAATACTATTTTCGAAAACCATTTTTTAACATTTGTATGGAGGGCAGTGGCGGCTGGTGGGTTGTTGAACAGGTGGTGCACTTTACTTGCTCACTAAGTAGGTATTAAGATTAGAAATCGCAAAAAAACAACAATTTACATGTATATGTCGATTTTTTATTATTTTGTATAATTGCTCGAAGAATTTCAACCATGTATAAAACTGATACACTTATTACATTTAGCAAGGAATCATGTTTTTTATTTTTTCACTTAAATGCGTCAAATCGTGGATTCAGGTAACTTTATTTTAAAAAGATTTATTAGTCTTTAATATACCTAATCATCACTGTTAATTTTATCCCACACCACATACTGTACAGAATTGAACCAAAACCAAAATAAAAAACAATTACTAACCTAACTCCTACAAACCAACACTATTTAACCAGTCACGGATAGAGCGAAACAACATTACATATTCGCAGGCGCAGCGCATTCTAGTCAAACATTTCGGTTCTCGTGCGCCGCGCCGCACGAGAGCAGGCTAATTTTTGGATAAATTTCAATGAAATATCTTTTGTCTCACGCGTCAGGGATACTTGCTTGTAACTCATACAAGTTATATTAGCAGTCCTCGTGCGCTCGCCGAAGCGCACGAGAATTTTTACTTGCAGGGAAAGTAAGTCTTAATAGTAAAGCAAAGCGCTTACATTGTTTCGTCATAATTGGAAATTTTACTTGTTTGTATTCTTGTATGTTTAAAAAATAAATATTAATATGGGAATCTAAAAATAAAGATGCAGTAATATTTTGTAATTTTTAAATCTTTTGAATTGGTGGTTCAGCGCACGAGCGCACTTAAGGTACAGCCGCCACTGATGGAGGGTACCATTATTTTTACGTAAAATAATTTTTTTTTCTCATATCTTGTAGAATATATGAAGAAACTTTTATTTATTAAGTTTTAGGAAAATCGAGCATAGGGTTTTCGAAATATTGAGTTTGATTCCAGGGGGGTACCAAATATAACCATTTCTTGTAAATTTTTTTTAACCATTACCTTTAATTAAATGAAATCTTTTGATTTTTTTTTAAATCTGTGGGACAGTTTTTGAGAAAAAAAAATATTTATAAGATTTCGAAAAAAAATTCGTATGGCAGATACCGCTATTTTTGGTCTTAAAAAGAAAGTGGGGGGGGCTAAAAACGATATCTACCAAGTTTGACGAAAATCGGACATGCTCTTTAGGCTGTAGTCAAAAAGACAGACAGACAGACAGAATTTTGAGACCCTCTTTTTTCATCTTCGCTATCATCATAATGTCAACTTTGATCAAAATCTCGACTTCGATTTTTTTCCCGAATGCATAACTTGCCTTATAGTGTACCTATAGTATCAGGTAAAAATTTATGAAAAAATGTTATTAACGGTACCTGTCATAGAACAGTTTTTTTTATTATTATTTTCGACTACCTCATTGACGGCTCTAAAGATTTTAACCAACATTTTTGTACAGGATGTCCTTTGAGTTTAAAATAATTTTCTATATAAAAATATTCGAACAAATATTGTTTGGGTTTTTGGAAAAAAAAAATTCCTTTCTTGAAAAATTCTAAAAAATTTCTTAAATAAAAAAATTCGCCGTGGTGTACGAGTAAGGCTGACTCAATGTCAGATAAAACGAGACTACTTCCTCGTTGTCATCCAGAGTTTCCATCACACTGAAGTACCTCGGCTCAGGATGTCATTATTCAGTGGTAATCCTTCTAATGATGTTCCGCATTAGTTTCTTGGTTGAAAGTACTTAGTGTTTGTCCAGTGGGATTAAATTCGCTTCTGTGTTTCTGTCGTTGCCGGTCGAAGTAGAATCCAGTGCAGATACTCAGTATCTTCTTTTCGAATAATTGAACTTCCTTCATAGCTGTTTGAAAACCATCAGACTGTGAAGGAATAGCTGATGACTGTTCAGAGGACCTGCTTGTCTAGTTTTGAGCCTTGGGTTACTCCAGCTCTGAAGGTCTTCATGTGTGGCTTGCAGTTATCTAGTTGGACGAAAAATTTCCTGAGAGCTAGAAAAGAAAAGCGAATTTTTATCAATGACGGAGGTACTTGTGACTGCTGAGGGCAGTGGTGATAATAGTAGTTGTTGATGCAAATGTTGATGTAAATCATTACTGCATGTGGCAGCCTATTCAGTATGTCCTCTGGTCAGCAGACTTTTTTGGCTTGGTATTTTCGATGATTTCTACAACCTTCTCTAGATTGCATAAATGTGAACTATCGGTGAGATCATTTGCTGGATTGGTGTTATCGACATTGATTTTATCCGAATTCGGCTATAGGGTTTGTTGAACTATTGCTTTAACTTCCTGTAAGAAGGTTTTGGATCAGTAGGTGGGCTCGGTATGAAGTCTTTTTCGAATTACTTGGCAAACGCTTCCACCTTGTCTTGAGCCGAAGTGGCATCAGTGTTGTTGCTGATGATGGTTTCTGGTGTTTGTGGCTGTTTTCCAATGATCCTCCTATTCATGTTTTTGAAAACATCAGGTCCTGGCTAGATTGCTTGCAATCTTTTCTGGTATAGGGTATTATTGTGGTGTTGAATAAAGTTCTCGACCATGATGTTGAATTGCTGTAGCTTAATCCAAACTATCTGATGGTAGTTTCTATTGGTTGTATTCACTTAGGTAGTTAGTAGTTACTTAGGTAGTTTTTTGTTTTTTTATGTGCTGCTCGTCATCGTCATTAATATTATGGGCGCCTTGAAATATGTGATGTTTGTTTTTGATTTGTGTCTTATGGGTACTTCTCGGGGGGGTGCTGAGCATATTAGAATAACTCAAAATGAAGATAACTTTCTCAAAAAACTTCTAACCCCTTTTTTCGTGATGAGAAGTTTTTGAATACCTTGATCTAAAAAGGAACACAATTTCTTGCGTCTTTTAAGTAAACCTAAGCATTTTGCATTGGCTAAATAAATTAATTTTTAGTTTGCTTCATTCTAAGCTCAAAAACTTTAATCTGGACAATCTAATTAATAAAAATAATCTATTTAAGCGACCTGGAAAATGATGTTGAGATGAAGGTTTTCTTATAGTAAGATCTTCAAATATAGCCCTTTTTGTATCTAAATGGAAGTATGTTTATTCTTAATCTTTTAAATATTTTTAATTTATTCATTTGATTCAAAAATTTTATTCTCCAAATTCTCTTGTAAGATACATTGAACTTCATCCTCATGATGTCGCAAATCTCCATCCTCATTCCAAAATGGCAAAAGTTTTTGTTTCCATTGCATCAAATCGTACAAATAACAAAAACTATTTTGTGAAGCTCTTTTAATCAGTTCCAGGTATTTTGGAAAAATTTGATTTGCTCTTAGCTGCGCCATCAAAAACCTGGCCAGTTTCTCATTTTCAAAATCCCTTAGTCTTTGAAAGAGCTCCATGGCCCCGATAAAGCATTCTCTTGCTTGAACATGAGTTGATGATTTCTTTGAATGAATTTTTCCCAAATACAACAAAGTTCTAGCTTTCAAATCTGCAAAATTATGGTTATCACTCAAGTTCAACGACAGCTTGAACTTTCTTAATGCTAGGTTTACGTCATGAAGGGAAATACTGCAAAATGAATTACATATATTTAAGACATATGATTAAGAATTTAATTAAAAATTTTACTTAAAATGGCAGATTCCTAGCCAAAGATAAAATTCAGACTTATTCCGTGGATCATAGTTCGACATAATGTACTTTTCAAGTCCATTAAGAACATTAAAGGCTTCTTCATAGTTGTGATTTGCTACCAGGTATTCAGATTGACGAAGTTTGGCAAAACAATACAAACTAGGGCTTTCGCTTATTCCAACTAAATAAATATTTAATATTTGCTTGTTAAACCACGAGTATGTTCAGCATTTTTGTTTATGATTATGTTTCGTTGAAATTTTGAATACCTCCATAAATAGCGTTAGCAGCTCTCTCGGCAAAACCAGCCGACATCTTCGGGTTTGTCTTAGACTCTTTGACAGCAATTCTTAAAAGTGTGTCACAAAGCTTTAAGCAGACATCTTCGTGCAAGAAATTTCGATCAATATCATTGGTATACCACATGGTACCCTGGCATTTATCTAAAGATTCCTCCATATACGAGATGGCTTCTTCCAGACAATCGTCTTAAGAAATCGAATTATTTTTTATGAACCTTCTTCTAGTTAATTTTGATTTAATTACCTTTCTCTGCCAGTACGACTCCATATACTCAAATCGTACCCTGGACAACATCTCGGCGCACTCCTCGTCCCAATCCTTCGATATGTTCAAAATTATTTTATAAATTTCTTTAACTAGCCAATTGAAAGCCGTGTCTTGAGCTTGAATCATATGAACCGTTTGTATAAGTAATATCAGTGTAAGCTTTTGATCACCGGTAGTACGATATGCATCCTCAGCAGATTTTAAATTCTCAACTATTGCCAAAAGTAAACAATGAGAATCTCGAATACGCTTTTTGAAACGAAAATCTGTCTTAATAAAACCATCTTCCATTGCAACAAGCCTGTTGAAGTACTTAGCAGCTACTAGGCATCCATCATCTTGAAGATTTTTTTCAAAGACTTTATATATTTGATCTTGTGAAAGATGGTGAAAGTTATTTACAGTTCGACAAGCTGAAATGCGCCAATTTCCAGATTGACGTTTTGGCTGGGTTGAAGTTTGCTTTTTTTGATTGGAGTTTTGCATTTTGCCAGCAAAAGTTTTAGAAAATATAAATTCGGAATGAAATTTTGTGATGTTTGTCAAACGACAAAATTAAAATTTTTAAAGATTGAAAATATTAATTAAGGAAGAGTTTAAAATAAAAACGTTTTAATGTTTCCCAGATTTTATTTAAATGTTTTTTAAAACTAAAAATATTTACCATTGTGTTTCATTAACTTGCTCTTGTGGCTCATGAAAAAAGCCAAAAGTACTAAGAAAGTATTTTCATCTAAGATTGTTTCTTTATGAATAAATTTTGGTGTGTGAGGTTTGGATGTATGTATGGACGTTTCTCAAAGTTTTAACAAAAAACGATGAACTCTTATTTCTGATATTTGCATTTCGGTTCGGCTTGTGAAATTTTCTTTAAGCTTGGTAACTTGGTTTTTTAATTAAAAAAAATCTCTTTTTTTAAGGAGTCAATACTCCGAAAACCAAATCATCTATTCTTTTGAAATATCATAATTAACTGTTTTTAAAACTGGCTTAAGGTATTAAAGATCGGAAAATGTTTATTTTCTTATTGACCGCAAACAATCGATAAAATATAAAAACACAAGATGAAATTTTAGTTTTTAATATTTAATTTAATTATCGTATGCATTTTGAACTTAAAATTGAAAGTTCATCTTCAGCGCGAGTTTAATCCAACAAAATGAAACAAACGTAGCTAAAATTGACATTTAAACAAAACCAACTCGCTTACAAAATATGCTTACAAAAATAGCTTACACAAAATATATAAACAACAAGATTATACAATTATACATTAAAAGAATTAAAAAGAGATGACTCTATTGCACCTGATTCTAGATTCATTAAATTTGTTGTTGTTTGTATAAAAAATGACTCGTATGCATCCAACTTAGAAGGGTTATTCACTGTTTTTAAAACTTTAATGTTGTCAATGATTGGAGTAACAGAGTGAGGCTCTGTGTTGTCAAAACTAAATATATGTGATGGTATAGCTTTTTGGATCTCCTTGTTTTCAATTGTTCTTTCGTGTGGCTCAAGGTACCAAAAATACCATACAATTGTTAAAAAATCGTATTTTTTTTAAATGGCACCTGGCAAGGATATCGAATATATTAATATGTATCTATGTAATAAGTTATTGCTAACAGTATCTTCTATAAAATCATAGTTCTTGAGTTTTGTCTTTGTCATTATCGTTTAACGAATTAAATTTCCTAAGCTTCTAAAAATTTTTAATATTGCATCTCAAAACATAAAGTAAAATATTTTTTTTTTTTTGGATTTAAAAAAAAAAATTTGTTTGAAAATTCCATAATCTCAAATTAATTAATAATTAATTATCATTAACATAGTAATAGAAACTTATATAATGGCGAACCATATTACTTTCTTAGCTATTTGATACATAGGAAAACTTGTTTTTTGAAAATCTGCAACAATGCAGTGCGCAATTTATTTGTATTGTACGAAGAAATTGAATTTCAAAAAATTCATCGCATGTTTTTGTTACATCGAATTTAAATATAAGAAAATATTTGTTTAAAAGTTTTGATATTTACATATGTTTTCAGATTTTTGTATATTTATTGTATATTCTATAAGCAAAAATTTCCTATTTCTGACTTTTCATAAAAAGCCTTAAGAATTTTAACCAACATTTTTATACAGAAGCCAATTTGAATTCTTTTGTGATTCATCTTTTCTTCTTCCGAAAAAAAATCCCATTATTTCTGCAGTCATTGGCCAATTTTTAAATTTTCCTTAGCGCAATTTAATTAATATTTTCTTGAAAAACAAATAATACCTTTTACTTTTCACCTATCTGTCGGAAGTTGTTTTTTGTTTTTTTTTAAATTTTGTTTCATATTGTAAAAAATTAAGATTAAAAGCGTCATTAATCATTGAGCTTCATGAACAAATATATTCCAGTGAAATTCGTATTAAAAGTAAAAGAAAATCAACTTTCTGAGAAAGAACAATTTTTGCATTGACTTTTATCGATACATGGACGTGTGAAATATTCATACGATTTTTATGAGGTAATTTTAAATCTATTTAAAATGCTAAACAGATACAAAGATTAATTAAAAACGATAAATTTAAGAAATTTTAAAAGTACAATATGAGTATGTATGCACATAACAATAAATTTTGAATTTCCTATGAGTGTCTCATAAGTAGATATAGACGCAATACCGAATTCAACAAGTTAGGGGAGGCTTCATTTTCTCTAAGCTTTTCAAATTTACATCCGACTGAGGTTTCATATTTTGGAAACGAGACCTACCTCAAACATTCTGTCCGAGACTTTCTGTCCGGTTCATCGATGATTATGAAGTTTCACGTTGACTGGATATTATACGCGTATTTATGTTCTTAACCTACGAGTATATTAGCTCAGTCGGAATGTTCAAAAAAAATTAGATAGAGTATTATTCTCGAAATAGTTAGTGGTGTTCATAAGGAGTTTAAGAAAAATCAGAACTTTAAAATGAAATAAAACGCACAAAATTGTTCTCAATATCCATGGATTAAGCTTTATTTGAAAAATAATTTTTTGTCATTAATGTTTGAATATAATTATCAAGGTCCAATTTTCACACGATTTCGCAGTTAATCAGACTGTATTCCGACGCACGTCTTACGAGATGCGTATTATCGTTAAAGTACCGTGGAAACGATTCATAGTTTCTCGAATTAATCACTCTAATGGATGCTTATGAGCACCATTAAACGCATCACGTTAAGCCTAATGGGCCTTACTAATAATCAAATTTAGTGTTAAGGTTAAAAGAAAATCTCCAGATTTTAGAAAATCCCCATACCAATAACTTATTTAATCTCCAGTTTAGTCGTTAGATATATGTCAAAATTTAATACACGGAAATCCATGATTAAAATCGAACACTTAATAAAAAGTGTTGCCTTAGTGCTGTTTTATGGTACCTGAATTGGTATTTAACACTTAAATCTACTCCTATGTTATCAGGTCAATTTTTCAGATTTTTGTTTAAAGTGAAAAGTAAGTACTTTATTTATTTGTTTGTATTTAGTACGTCTGGATTTTACTTAAAATACGTAGTTAATTTGTTGATTTCATTTTATGTGCTTACATAATTACGTTTATCTAAAAAAGTAATTTTTGTGTTGAAAGAGAATCGATTTAACATTATTTTTGTCTGTTGTTGTATTGGTAAAATTGTGTGTATCCAAGTGTATTTATTTTAAAAACAAAAATAACATTTGAACCACATTCAGTAGAGTTAGATGAGCTTGAAAAACTTATCTTACAAATTTATAGCGGGATGATCTTTCTTTAGTAGATACAAAAAAAAACATAAAAATACAGAAATATTCGTATATGCGTCGAATTTTCAAAATCGAACAACCAAATTAAAATTGCATTTGTTTGTTTATTTTTGAAAAGGATTATATTTTTGATAGATTTACCCAGTTTATGACTTTTACGACGTTTACGTTTTTTCATATAAGGATAAGTTTTTGATTTGATACACAAAAGTGCTGGTTAAATAGTGTTAATCAATTAACTGAAATCGGCTGATTAGCTAAATCCATGATTAAAAACTAAAGTCAAACTTTGAATTTTTTGTTACGAGTTGAAATAATTATGGGTTTAAGATGACACACTGTGGCCCCTACTGTTTATCAATAGAAAACCTAAAAAAAAAAAAAAAAAACAATATTCTCACACAAAATATGCCAGTTCACTTATTAATAGTTTAAAAATATTTTAAGTTTAAGATTTTCTTACTTTGGTACCTCCTACATTGCGAATGAAAAATATTAAAATAATATATAAAATATAATAAATAAAGAAATATGTTTCCTTGTTAAAAAAAACATGGTTTTCTAAATCAAAAAACAATTGAAAATTTACTCCGACACTTTAAATCAATTGCGTACTATAAGTACTTCAATTCTTTCTGTTAAATAAGAGTACAGCAATACTTAACTTTGAAGGTATACAGCAAATTATGACAGCTCCTGAACTTTGACAGACCTTGGTGAAAATTCTGACAGTTCATTGAATTTTTTTCTCATTTGTTGTAGATTTTGTAATAGATTTAGTAGAAAGTCCGGAGACTAGTAAGTGAAAGGATTAAATTGTTTATTGGTAGCATTTTGTTAAAGCTCAGAATTTTGTTTTAACCTTCCAGTCAACATTAGCGTTTTATTATTAGCAAGGCCCAATGTGTTTTTCAAATTAAATTTGAACAATTTTCAAACCTTGCTCCGGTGTGAATCTGTATAAGTGAGTCATGATAAATTGCCAAAAAAATAACCACAAAACAACAACATAAAACAGTGTTGCCAATTTAAGGTTCTTTTCCCCAAAAAAACACCCTATACATTCCGACTATGCTATTGGAAGAGGATGTCACTCATCTGCGCTTGGGTGTTTTTTCACAATGTGTTCCAAAACGATATTGCAAAAGTCAATTGACAAATCCTCACTCTGTCACACTTTTTCGATACTAACAAATAGTTTATTCTATGAACTACATAAAACTTTTTGCAAAAATATTTACTAAAATGTGATACAAGATTTATTTCTTAAGAATAAATTTGAAAATTTATATTTTACTAGCGTACCCGTGCGGGAACTCCCGCAAGCCAATTTTTTTTTTCAACTGAAGTTTTTCAAAATAAATCATGTGTCTAAAAGTTTCTGTAGATTCGCTTAGTTTTTCTTGCATTGGAAATCTTGTGTAAATGGAAATCTTGTGTGAAGTACGGAATGTTGTTTTATGGTGTTTATTTTACTTCTGTGTGTCATCGTTGAACAGCTCTATTTGAAAAAGACGACTTACCCCTGAAATAATAAACACGTTTAGCTTAGGCAAGAACTGTCACAACTGATCTCCTGTTCAACATGAGAAGTTGAAAGCGTACGAATTATTTTTAGTTAACGCATGCATGTACCTGGATTAAAACAAATCAGCAAACCAATAAATCCAATCAAGTCCTTTTCTTAAACGTAATGGAGTGGAGCCAAGCGAAGGATTAAAAAAAAAAAACTAACAAACAATGAGCAAATCACATACGTATGTAACTATTCTATAACAATGTATGTAGTTAAACCTGTAGGCACATAAAGTTTAACTTACCTTAAAATAGTTTAAATTCAAAGGCAGACAAATATTTGTCAATTTTTTTTTTGTTTTTAATTCGGAGAATTTTATTTTTGTTTTATTTTTTTTTTAACTATTTGAGTGTTTTTATCGTTACTGCTTAGGTAAATAAATCAAACAATGCCCCTCTTCTGCGCCCGCACCACCAAAGTATGGCATTTCAATGCAACTACTTATGTATATGTACTACATTTCAGTGCAATATACGAAGATAGTAAAGATAAATAATTTTGGGGTGTTTCGACCACCCAATGCCCCTCCCCTGATAATAAAAAAAAGTAGCCTATACGGTAATCCAGACTATAACTTTTTTGTGTGTTAAATTTTATCAAGATCCATTCAGTTGTTCAAGCGTTATTGAGTAACAAACATCCATACATCGTAACATTCACATTTATAATATTAGTAGGATTAATGAACATTTGTCTATTTTTGAACTTAGAATTTGAAATTGAAAACTCGTCATTTCACCATTGAGCTTAACTTTGGAAGCACAGTCAAATATATAGAGGCTCTTTATTTTGCCGCACTACTCGAATGTGGAATACTCTGGTTTTCTCGATTTTCTCCCTCATAGTGATGTACAGAGCTGTGTTGCACCAAACTATTTAAAGGCTAGACATAATTCCTTGAGCGAGGCAAATTATAAAAAAACCTACGACTTCTCACCAAATATTAACCATATCTTTTAACAACTTTACTATGTACATGTACATACATGCAATAATTTGTTTCTAATTCATTTTTCTGGCACCCTAGAGAGGCCTCCCTAATATTGTAAATAATGTATCATTCCACATAGTTTGTAGTAACATAATCTATTATTAAAAGCCCCGAAATAATAACACAGACATGAATTACCCTTATTTCAAGGTCTATTCCCTCATGATAGCATCTTCTTAGACAAGTTTATTATTATATCTTCAGATCTAAAAGTTTGCAAAATGTCATTCTCAAATTAGCATCTCATATTTATGTCCCTAGATAATTGAAACCGCTCATTAGAATTATTTGCTCGACTTACATGAAATGAACATATCCCGAGGTCCTTGACAATATATAGAGATCCCTTGCACTTAATTATTTATTTATTTCTTAGTGTCCTATTTCAGGCGCCTCACATATGAGATGGCAAATATAATTATAGAGGTTCATCCCTATTCATCTAACAGAATCACTTCACTGAGGATAATTTATTTTGTTTGAATTTATTGTGATTATTTAACCCCACGCACATGATGCTAATAAATATCCTTTAATCTTATCGTCCTTATGACAGGGTACTTGAAAGCGAAAGGGGAAAAAATATCATGAAAGTCAGCTTTAAATAGGAAGCGAAGGTGGTGTACTTAGTGTTATATGAAGATTAATGTTGTTTGGGTTGAAAAGTTCAAAAGAAAAAAATATCCTCTCTAAATTTTACGTTCAAAGTAGTTTCTAACATGCAAAACGGTACGATGAATTTTGTGTGTAAAAAAAAAATATTTCTCTCAAGAATATTCAACAGGTTTTCCTAATGTGGACATGTCTTGACCAAAAGCAATTCATCATCCACCCTCCGTGGCTAAAAACATATAACTCATCAATCATTTTGAAATACTGTCAAGTTTTGTGTGTGTGAAGTAAATGACAGCCTAAAACCCCAATTAAAGAAGGAAAATTGTACGAGTATTTCTGAATAAGTTTCTTTACAATCAAATTTAATAAGTCGGTAAAACACGCTTCATGCAAATGTTAAGAAATTGGGGTGAATAAAATAGTGCTAGATTGGACCGATGAGATTAGAATTCGTTATTCATGCGAAATCTCCTAACATCAAATCGCCCCATTTTGAAAATTTTTAATTAGTCGAACACTTGGGCAGAATTAATTTTTAAAGGTAGATTTTGTTTAAGGCTTTTTGTCACATTTTAATAAAAAAAAACACACACAATTCAAAATCCCCCAAAATTATCAAAAAATTTGTTGGAAATTTTTTGTATGCGTTTTTTCTTTTTGTGCGATTTGACATTTCGCAGGCGATAACCATGTTCGTATAGTTCCTTTACAATAGGGTTTTTCAATTGGTGCTGGTAGATTATGGCGGTCGGTGGAGGGCATGTTGTTTTGGTGATATCTGTCAAATCTGTTATTTATTATTCAATTTCTGATGCCAAATCACCATGGCTAGTTATACAATCGATTATCAAAATGAGTGTTCGTTAGTGCAAACATTGTGCGCGTTGCGCGTACCTCTTCACAGTCGACTCTTCAACATTTAGTGGTCAAATTTGGAACGATCGATTTGGTAATCAATCAGCCAACATTAGTACGTCAAAGGAACGCAAAATCAGCCAAGAACATCGACGAGGCTTGTGAAAGTGTACAGCAGAACCCGAGGCAGTCGATTCTTCGCACAAGAACTCGGTGTTTTGCAGACTTCAACTTTCGAATTTTGCATCGGGATTAAAAAACAGCAAGTCTGTACCTCTCTCTACAGCCTAAGCCACTGGAGCTATTTTTTTTAATCTCGGTACTTAAGAGTCTTCGGTGATTCCCTAGAGGAGAAATTGAAATTTTTATTAGCTCCAAAACTAACGGTACCCCCCATACACCGTAATGCATAAGCTTATTTATCTCGAAAACGGCTCTAATGATTTTGATAAAAAAAAATAGGTGTGCTAATATGGACATGGATTATATTTTAATCAAAAATTTTTCGGATAAAATGTTATTTACAATAACATAGAACCGTTTTTTTTATTTTCGACTTTCTCATTAACGGCTCTGACGATTTTAACCAACATTTTTGAGCAGGAGCCACCTTAAGCTTAAAATAATATTCTATGTAAAAATATTCGCAAAAATATTTTCTTGGGTTTTTTGAAAAAAAAATCCAACTTTTTTTTTTTTTGAAAAACCAATATCTTGAAAACGTTTATTTTTTGAAATTATTTCCTAAAATCTATACTACTAAATACTTGAAATTGGCATCCCAAATTTCGTTCTTGAAAATTTTAAAGAAATTTCTTATATAAAAATTACTTTAATAATAAAAGAATTTTTAAGCTTTGTTTGCATAAATTCATACTTTTCTGGAAATCAGACGGCAATTTCAGGCATTTGAACATTTTAATCTTATTAAGTCCATGTTTTATATTTATAAAATGTATTTTAGATTCCAACGTACTTTTACATAAAAGCAAGTTCGTGCGATCCAGTCGTGCATTTTATTTCATTTGATTCAAGCAATAGTTTGAAAAAAGACAAAGACTTGTAGCTGTTGAGCGACCCTTAACAAATCCATGTTGACTTGGCGATATTGATTCTTTACGAAATATTTTCTTAGTTAAATCTTTTCCAAAAGCTTTGGTATAGCCGATAGCTTTGAAATGGGCCTATAATTTTTAAATAAATTCTTGGAACCACTTTTATAAATTTGATTCATGAATGAAGGTTTCCATTCTTCAAGAAACTCACCCGATGAGAGAGATTTGTTAAAAAGGAGATTTAGGGCAAGGCAAATTAAGGAAGAGCATCTTGATAGAAGAAGACGGGGTATTTTGTCATAGTCTTCTTCTTTGGAAATCCCAATTTCGCCATCACCATCAACTGTTCATATAAGTCAATGCTTATAATAATATATTCAGGTATTAAAATATAATTTTAAGTTATCAGCGAAATTATTAAATAAAGAAAGCGAAATAAAATGCACGACTGGGTCGCACGAACTTACTCCTATGTAAAAGACGGAGAATTTCAAAAATGAATGTTATTAGAGAAACTGTTCATAAGCATAAAATTCATTTTTTAAATGACTAAGAAAAACTTCTTTAGTAGTTAAGGGTAAGAATAGAATGCCATGTATTTTAAGTTAATATAGATTTATGCAAGAAAAAAATTATAAGTCTTTGTAGTGGTTTCTTAAAAAATAAGGTTTTATATAAGAAAATTTTAAAACATTTTTAAGAAAAAATGTTGGTACGCCAATTTGGAGTTTTTATTATTGTATGAATAAAAATTAAATTTACAAAAAAAGTATTGAGCCGTTTTCGAGATATTGAATTTTCAAAAAACAAAAAATTGATTTTTTTTTTTGAAAATCCAAAAAAATATTTTTCTTAAAGTTTTGAAATGCAATGTTTTTTAAACTTCTTAGAAGCTTCTCTCTACGAAATTTCATTAAAATCCGTTGTGCTGATAATAAGAAATTCAAAATTTTAAAAAATTGTTCTATGGTAGGTACAGTCAGTAATATCTTGTTTTCAAAATTTTTTTTTATTAAATTACAGATATTAAAAAATAATAGAAAGAAAAAAAATTAAGCAAAATTCTCGGAACCGTTTTCGAGAAAAATACGATTTTCGAAAACCATTTTTTAACATTTGTATGGAGGGTACCGTTATTTTTAGGTAAAATGAATTTATTTTTCTCATATATTGTAGATTATTTTTCCATTTTTATTTTTTATTTATCAAATTTTGAAAAAATCGAGCATGGGGTTTTCGAAATATTGAGTTTTCAAAAAAAAATTATGAAAGTTTTTTTAAAAATCCAAAAAATTTTTTTTGGAAAATTTGAATACCCAATAATATTCAAACTGCTGGGAAGCTTTAGCATAAAAAAATGATCAAAATCGATGGTACCGTTTTTGAGAAAATCAAAAACAAAAAAAATGGTCCCGAGGGGGGTACCAAAACTACTCATTTTTTGTAAAATTTTTTTCAACCACTACCTAGGTTTAAGTAAATTAATTTTTTTAAATTTTTTAAAAAAAAATCGTTGGGACAGTTTTTGAGAAAAAAAAATATTTATAAAACTTCGAAAAAAATCGTATGGCAGCTACCGTTATTTTTGGTCTTAAAAAATCAAATCAAAAAACATCGGGGGGTAAAAAATCAAAACCCATATCTACCAAGTTTGAAGAAAATCGGCCGAGCCGTTTAGCTGTAATCGAACAGACAGACAGACAGACAGACAGAATTGCCAGACCCACTTTTTTCGTCTTCGCTACTCGTATCATCGTAATGTCAACTTTGATCAAAATCTCGAGTTCGATTTTTTTACGAATGCATAACTTGCCTTATAGTACCTATAAGTCGCAAGTAAAAAGGAAGTGAAAAAGAAAGAGAAGAGAAGAGAAAATATAAGCGACGAGATCATTCAATATAGTGTTTTAAATTTTATTGTAAGCCCATACAGCTTTTAAAACATCCTCATCTTTCAGCCTCCGTCTTACGTTTAGTGGAAGAGTGTTCCACAACATGACAGCATGAATACAAAATTGTCTTCTCGTGATAAGGTAGCAATAAGTGCTTGGTCGTATTGATAAAGATCTATTACATTGCGAAAGCATTTAATAAGTTGACCTAATGGCCAATATTTAAGGAAACATGACAGACTACAATTAAGAATAGTTTGTATGTGTATTGCGAAACGTGATCATATCTTCTTAGACTGTAAACAGAGTTTAGTGCGAAGTTTAATTTTCGAAGAGAGGTAGCGTCTAAATCGGCAAAGATTTCACACCCATAAGATAAAGCAACAAAAACTTCCTACACGGATAAAAGCGGGGGCACGGAATTGGCCACCAAGGTCATGCGATTTGACCCGCTAGACCTTTTCTTGTGGGGTTTCTTGAAGTCGCAGGTTTATGCGAGTAAATCACAATTGACCGATGCCCTTAAGGTGAACTAATAACTTATACAGACCATCGCCGAAATTCAGCCGGATTTTTGCGGAAGAGCCACTGAATCTCAACTCAAACGATGCCACTGGTTTTGAATAATTTTTATATAGAAGATTCTCAAAATTCTAAATATTCCAAAATATTGAGAAAAAGTAAATGTTTTTTTGGTTTTTTTTTTAAATAATTTGAAATTTTTTTTCTCGAAACCACATTCTCGGATTTCATTTAAACTTAGCACCTAGCAGTTTTTTAACTCTATCTTAAACAATTAAGGAAAACTTTAATTTATTAAAAATAGGGGTTTCTAATATCGCAAATGGTACAAAGTCGTTATTGAAAGTTTTATTTTTCTTGAAAAAAGCTATAAAAATGTTGATAAAATGGTGTCAGTATCGTTTAATTTGTAAAACCTAACATCAATTTTAAAACAACTGTTAATTTAGCGTTACTAACATTTTCTATAGTAATTTTTGTATTTTAACGTTTTAATTATCAACGTTTCTGATTAAAATTAAATTGTTATGCACAAACTTTAAGCATTTGGAGCTATCAAAGTCAAAATGATATCTTATAATGAACTACCTAGATTTATGAACTATTTCAATTTTTTTCTTTCGTTGTTTACATAGATATTTCGAGAGTTGGAACGACCTGCCGAAGTTGAAAGAGTGGCACATTTAAAAGATGTGGTAAAGACACAAAGGGAACGATTCATATGGGCGATTTTAAATAACACAGACATGAGCAACCTCGATCGGTTGGTTTCATTTGAGCTGGGGAAATATGAACAGGTGAGTCTTAAAAAAAATAAAAATTAATAAAATATCGCAACTGTAGTGTATGTAGCTTAACTATATAAAATGTAAGTACATTATACCAAACTGCCCATTTTCTAGGTATCTCGCTACTCCAGATTAGAGAGGCTTACCGGTCACTATATCGATGAGTGATACTCAAGTTGTGCTGATGCGTGCGCTGGCGAGCCGGTGAAATATTTTCACTCTAATTTATTTGTTCAGATATGATTTGCGAGAATCTTAAAATAATTTTCTTTAAAATAAAAAATATTTTTCACATATCGTTTGCCAAACTTTAAGCTTCCTTCCGAATGAAGAAAGTTTGGAGTGATAATCCAATCCTTGAACTACAGAACGTGGGCCATCATTATCCATTCATTTTAATGAAACGATTGGTATAAATTAGCAAAAGTCACGCAAGGTGCGTGAAGGCACAACTGATGATTTATTTGCATGACTTATTGGGACTTCAGATTCGATTAGGATGGCTTTATAAAAAAAAAAAACAGACAAATATCTTAATGAGGAATACAACCTACAAACATACTTAATCCTTGTAGACAATTGGACGTCAATTTTTGGGGTATAAACGCTCAGACAGCCAAGCAGTTAATGTCAAGATGAGAAGTTTAGGAAACACATGTACATTTCATTGCACTAAACGAAGACTTTATTGTAACAAAATTAAATGTAGGTTAAGATTATGTGTCTTCTGCCTTCAGCCTTCTTAAGCAGAATTCCCAAATTCGTAAATCCCTATTTTTATTGATTTTCCTTTTCTAGGCGAACCTCCGTGAGTTATGCGAATTTTGTGTTTCCTTTTGAAGGAAACAAGGTCAATGATACCCAAATTATCCGTCAACTCTATACTCAAGAAGCCGACATGTAAACTTTATTAGTGACAATAAAATTTTATCGGCATCAATTTCATGTCAATTTGAAGATGACTCTTTTACAAACAAAAAATAGGTTTATTGCTCTTTTGGGCCTTGAACTATGCGGTCTGACGAAATGTGGGCGTAAAGCAAAACATTTAAATCACACTTTTTTTTTCTAAAGAAACGGTCTTTGACAAAAATTCTGTAGTTGAGGGGTCTTACTTTTGGGAATAAAAATACGGTAACAAAACAAGATGAAATAAAATGTATGTAGGTACGGTTTATTTTCCAATTTATTTTTTTTATTTTTAAGGGATTAAGTTAACGTTAAGTGGAACACCCAATGTTAAATTAAATGGAATCAACAGTAAATACATTAATCAAAAACGCAAGCTTTTGTTCCCATTTATAGATTGAAAGCATTTTTGGGTTTTCAAAAGGAATCCAATTAGTTTGCCTTTCAAGATTTTGAAGGAATTATTATGTTGTATTGTGGCAAATATAAAATATCCTTTTGTAGGCAAATAATCAAATGTAAATATCTGCATACATATGTAATGTATATTGTATACATAATGTATATATTAATATGAAAACACTCATGGATTCATTTGGTTTCTCTTAACTAAACATAAACAAGTATATTTTGATAGTAATATCAAAAGATACTGAACCTGATATAAAAGCGTCAGAATCTTAATTTAAAATCACTTGAGAAATGGTCTCAGCCAGGGGCGTATTTAAGGATTTGGCGCCCCGGGCTGAGAAAATTTGCCGCCCTTTAGAACAATGAAAATAAAGTAATACAAAATAATAATAAAAAACACAAAATGCATAATTGATTACAAAATTCATTAACAATAGATTCGTTATCTATTTTTTGTCAGTTCAGCTTCTATATTTAATAAAGCTGAACTATTAAGGCGTTCTTCGCTAATGCGAGACCTTTAATAGGTTTTTTTTCGTTCCAATACGGAAAACAATCTTCCTGCACTACAATTTGTCACTGCAGTGAACAAGTATATTCTTAAAGCAACTTCAGCATATGTAAATGCTTCCTTCAATACTTTTTCTCCTATATGAAGGTTAAGCTGCCTTAAACTCATATTTTCAGTGTTGTTTCGCTCCAGAAAATCTTTAAACAAGACACACTCTTCTTGAAAATCTTCCCCAAGATCAAACAGGTATAATTTCTGAAGAGTGGTTGCATTTTTTCGAATTGCCTCTGCAATCATGTGATCAAGCTTCGATAAAAAATAAAACCATTTGTTATTGCTTCATAAGAAGAATTTTTTCTCTTCAGCGCACTCAATAATTGGTCGCAAATAGGAATGAATGTATTTATTTTGAAATTTTCATGACCACAAAAAAAAACCTCCTCTTCAGCTCCATGTCCATTTTATAATTTTCAGAGGTTTTGCTTTTTCCCATCTCTTCAAAAACATGAAAGCATTCTCGTTTTTCTCTCACTAACAATATGAATGCCTCGTAGAGCCTAGACACAGTTTCAATGTCTGTATCAACACCTTGAATTTTTTTTGATACAATATTGAATTGCTTGAGTATAGAACCCCAAAATTAAGACAATATTTCTGTCTCAAGGGACTTCAATTGGGAAAAGTGAGCACGATACTAAAAAGATAAAATAGGGATTCGACGATTTTAACTTTAGTAAAATGTTAGAGATAGGATGATGCTAAATTTGATTAAAATTAGAAAATCGTCTTTTTAACCTAGTATGATACTAAAATAGTTTTAACATCGTACTAATTCGACTAAAATTTTGCGCCAATAGTTTTTAAAATAATACCTATCTTTTAATTTATCCATCATTATAAACTATTGTACAAAAAACAATCATTATATTGTTTTATAAGTCGTTCAAAACTATTGACGGAGGGAAGGGTTTTTGTATATATAGATAGGGACACGAGTCAGCCAAAACTAAAAAAAAAAATTGAGGCATGATTTGCCTAAAATAATAAAAAGAAGAAAAAAAGTGAGTGGCATGTTTTAGTGAACTCTTTCACAGCCGGACATTCAAGGCACTGAAAAAATTGTCATGCTTGAAAACTCAAAAAATCGCATTTTTTAAATCTTTGTATTATTTGTTTATCCTTCAAAAATATTGTAAATTAGACCATTGTTAGGAGTGGCGTCCGCCCTTTTGCTTGTATGTTTTGAAAGTTCAATCGCTTAAAAAAAATATTATAAATTGGCCGCCCCTAGCAGTCTTGCCGCCCCGGGCTGTAGCCCTTTTAGCCCTAGGGTAAATACGCCCCTGGTCTCAGCCACACTCAACCCTTCATATTTCTGTCTTCTGAAACTGTGGAACTCTAACAATAGCTTATTATCGTAGCTCTTATATCGCAAGAATTGTCTAGAAGGGAATTAAAAAACGCATAAAATTTAATACTTCTAACCTAAATCCTCATTTGGTCTATTGTCGTTGAAACGGAACGCAAATGCCATCTCCGATCTATATTTTACCCCTTAAAAAATACAAAATGTTTTTTTTTTGAGTAGGGGTCGTTGTTTCTGAATAAAACTCAATTTAGATTGTGCTAAAACATTGTTAAAAGCAAAGTTTTAAAAAATTCAATGCACGACTGGATTTATACGATGCGACGTTGTTTATATTACTCAAACATCTTCTAAATTAGTTTGAGCTCAAACATAAAAATAAATTAAGCAAACGAAATTAAAATTATCGTTTATTTATAAATAAATTTTTTATGCACACGAAATTTCTTTAAAATAAAAAAAAATGTTATGCCAATTTTTTGTATTTAATAAAATACATTCATGGAAATAATTTCGAAAAACAATCGTTCATTCGTTTTCAAGGTATTGAATTTTTCAAACAGAAATTGATTTCTTATTCAAAAATCAAAAATCTTTTTTTTTTTGAAATTTAAGAATTTTTTTTTTTCAAAAACTGTTTTTTTTTAATTTTACAAACTTTTATTTAGTAAAAGTAAGGTTAATAACCTTCCACAAAATCATATTTTTGGTTTTCGATTTTCTCAAAAACTGTTTTACGAATTTTTATTATTTTTTATTATTAAGTTCCTAAAGCCCCTTTTAGACGATCAGTTGTTCCTTCAGTTATCAGTTCAGTTGTCAGTTCAGTTAAAAAAGGCATTGTATTTAGACTATCAGTTGTTCCTTCAGTTATCAGTTCAGTTGTCAGTTCAGCTAAAAAAGGCATTGTATTAAGACGTCAGTCCGGTGTTCAGTTGAGCTTGTATTCTGCTTCTCTCTTAACTGAATTGTGATAAAAAGGGTAACTTTTCTTCCATAAAAATGGACACACGCGATAAATTTCAATGAAATCGACCAAATTATCATTCTGTTTCGACATATTGAAAAAAAAAAACATGAACTCGAATGAGGACTGAAATGACAACTGAACTGAAAAGTATTTACACATCAAGTTAACTGATAACTGAACTGAAAACTTATGGGAATTTCATCAGTTTCAGTCTCAGTTTCAGTTTCAGTTAAACGCTTCAGTTTTTGCATTTAGACATCAGTTTAACTGAAAGCTTAACTGATAGCTCAACTGAAACTGAAACTGAAATGATCGTCTAAAAGGGGCTTTAATATTTTTAAAAATAATTTTTTTTATTGATAAGTCATTATTTTGAAAACCACACACTCTATATTTTTAAAGTTTATAATTAACAGTTTTTACTTGCGAAATAGTTAGGTACTGTAAAGCAAGTTCTGCATTGGAAGAAAAATCGAACTCGAGATTTTGATTAAAGTTGACATTACGATTATTAAGAACACGAAAAAAGTGAGTCAGGCAATTCCGTCTGTCTGGTATATCTGTACGCATGTATGCCTATACCTCGACCTATTATCTCGATGTTTAAGGTTTTTCGATGATTCCCTAGAGGAGAAATTGCAAAATTTTGTTAGCTATTATAAATCTATTCCTATCTCTTGAACAAAATCGGAAAGTTTCATGTACTTCCTTGTTTTATGGCAATGCTCACTTGAAGTAGCCGTTTACCTTCGTCCCCTAAATCAGTTCACCCGTGTGATAACCGTTTCGCTAAGAATGGTCATCATTTTACCCTCGATCCTTATTTTGGTCGTACCGTCCAATATGGAGATTCGTTTTAAGTTGCACAACACGATTATAGATTTAACCACCTATCTAATGTCAAAGCAGATCTGGCCAATGCTTGATTTGAAGTGTTTGATACCCTTAAAGGCAAGCACATAACGAAGCTTAGTGTTCATTTAAACAATAAATTCTTCATCTTCTATCTACATGCCTTGCTCTATCCCATAGACGCATAGGCTTAATCTTGGTATCTAATTTATATGGACATTTGCAGTCTTTCTCGCTTCTTGGTTCAACGAGTAGAGAAAAACCCTACTCTGGCATATTCGAAAATTATTTATAATTTGCCAAAATTAGAATTAATTTCTATTAAATTATAATGTATATCGCGAATTTCATCAGCAACACTTAAAGTAAAACCGAATAAAAACTAAAAATGTTTTCTCTAAGCAAATTAACAAAATAAAAGACAAAGTCTTAATCCAAATTTAAAAATTAAATATGAAAAACATATAAACATTTATACACTCTTACATATTTGTGATTACACTTTGTCATAACGAGTATGTACCCGTATGTATAACTCAAAATATGACCATAATTCATAAGAAAACTTGTGATTTCTTTTTTTAATTCATTTTTATTTTTCATTTAATCTAGGCCAAAATTCATAAGAACTAGCCTACATACTTACATCTAACTTACTGGTTCTATGCAGATGCAGGCGCTCTTTCGGTCTAAAAACTAAAAATCTTATAAAATATCGGTTTTTTTTCCTCTGAGACGATTTAAAAAAAAAAACTCCTTACCTTATCAGTCTTTATATTTATAAAACTTTAAACTACGCTAACCTAATTAAAACTATTTAATATAAACTAAAACTAGAGCACCCGAGTATAGCGTCATATATGTATGTATGTATGTACATGTTTCCATTTAAATATGTCGTGTCACATTTGTATGCTATATTCATATCACCTTAACTATGAGATCATCTGCCCAAATCTAAGGTCAGTCATCTGTGGAATTACTATATTATATAGGAGTATGTAATACAATCAAATTGTATGTTATACTCTTTCCATATTATAATGGCTACGGATACAAAATGTCCTCAAATTGTATCTAATAAATATATTTAAATTTATTTAAACTTTAAAGATAACAATTTTACTTTAAAAAAAAAAAAAGTGTGCGTCGGCCGGGAATCGAACCCGGATCAACTGCTTGGAAGGCAACTATGCTAACCATTACACCACCGACGCCCTTGAGGAATTGGATCTGAAAAAGTTTATTTTAGACACAAGTACAATGATGAAGTTCCACAATGAGCAAAAACTAACGAATATTGCAAATATTTGTGTTATTTAGGCAATAGCGCAAAATTTTAAACATTGATGGCTTAGGGAAAAAAACAGGCTCTATTAAACAAGTTTAAAAAAATTCCAAAAGAGCAAATATTGAAAAACTGTCAGGATTTATACACAGTCCTGCAAGAAGGTGATAGCAGTGACTTCCAACCTTATGAGTTGAATGAGGAGTTTTTGTTTACTGTTCCAAAGAAGTATGAGTATAAATTTAGCTTTGTTTCTTAATAAATAAAAAAACTGTTTAAATAAGTGATTTTTCATTTTATATTGCCTTCTACTTGAACCAGGGGCGAACGCAGGTAGGGGTTTTAGGGGTTCAAACCCCCCCCGAAACGACCAAAAAAATAAGGGTTCATTTCGTTAAAAAAAAGTGTTATTTTCGTGCCATAAATTCTTCTGCTAGTGTTGTTTTTTCTTACGACTTATAGGTACTATAAGGCAAGTAATGCATTCGTAAAAAAAATCGAACTTAAGATTTTTATCAAAGTTAATATTACTATGATAGCGAAGACGAAAAATGTGGGTCCCAGAATTCTGTCTGTCTGTCTGTTCGACTACGGCCTAAAATGCTGGGCCGATTTTCGTTAAACTTGGTAGATATCGTTTTGAATTTTTTTCCCCAACACGTTTTTTTTCCTTTTCTTTTTAAGACAAAAAAATAACGGTACCTGCCATACGATTTTATTTCGAAATTTTATAAATATTTTTTTTCTCAAAAATTGTCCCACAGAATTTTGAACAAAAAAATCATAAGATTTCATTTCGTCATTTTAGGTAATGGTTGAAAAAAATGTTCAACAAAATGGTTATTCTTGGAAACCCCCTTGGAACAAATTTTTTGGTTTTTGATTTTCTCGAAAACAGTACAAACGATTTTAATCATTATGAATCCCCTCCAAGGTTTAAATATTATTGCGTAGGTATACAAATTTTAAGTTTTATTTTCTTGAAAATAAAATTTGAAAATTTTTTTCTGGAAACTCAATATATCGAAAACCCCGTGCTCGATTTTTTTTTAAACTTGATAAATAAAAGTTTCTTAATATAATCTACAAGATCTGAGGAAAAAAATTTGTTTTACCTAAAATTAAAGGTACAAACAATAAAAATGTTAAAAAATGGTTTTCGAAAATCGTATTTTTCTCAAAAATGGCTCCGAGAATTTTGATAGTTTTTTTTTGTTTCAATTAATCTTTACTTTTAGAGAAGCTTCTAAAAAGTTTAAAAAACATTGGCGCAAAATTTTAAACAGTTTTCGTTTAAGGAATAAAACGGGCTCTACTTAACGCAGTCGTTTAGCTTGGAGACTTGGTCTAACTTTTGCATAATTTTAAACACGTTAGACAACTCTTCTAACTGATGTGGGTTTTACAACAGAACCTAAGCGAATTTGCGTTGAACAACCCTTAATTTGACAGATACATAACATACACAACTGCAAAAACACAAAAAACACAAAAAAAAGTAAAACCAACAGACAACTTTAAACCAAATAATTTTTCGCCGAAAAAAAGTACATTTTATATACTACCTCGGTACAGATTTTGATTGTTTATAAGTTATTTACATTATTTTAGATGGAAATAAAGTATAAATCGCAAATTCAGAGCATAAAAACTCAATTTGTTGTTGCAAGTGCAGATTCATTTAGCTATACTCGTCTCGGCCGGCGCGCGTGCATACATAAGATATGTATGTACCTACATACATTTGTATTTACAGATTTGTTCATCGTAGAGCACTTTCGTACGATTATTTCGAATTTATAATATTCAGTTATTCAGTCTATTTACCAAAAACATCTTTAAAAAATCGAATAAAACATCAGTAAACATTTTTTCTTCGATTTTTTTTTGGTATGAAATGACCATTGTCAATATGGATAAAGTATACTTTAAAAAGATAAACTAGCTATTTGCTGCTGTTAAAGTAAGACGAGCTCTTTAACGTTAAAGTATAGTTTATATCCTTTAAAATTAACAAAAAGTCGGTTCTCGTTTTATACTCAATATTTAGAGTCGACTCCCATTCTAAAATTGATTTAGAGTAGGTTTTAAATGTTTAAAATTTTGCGCCATTGCATTTTAAGACTTAAAAAAATTTTTTTTGAATTTTTGAAAGAAAAAAATTATTTTTTTTGAAAATTCGATTCCTCAAAAACTGCTCAATATTTTTTTTTGTAAATTAAATTTTTATTCGAACAATGATAAAAAGTTTAAATATGCGCACCAAAATTTTTTCTTGAATATGTTTTAAAAATTTTGTATACAAAAGCTTATTTTTTTAAGAAACCACAAAAACGAATAAGAATTTTGTTCTTGCATAAACTAATATTTGCTCAAAACACATGGCATCCTGTGTTTAGTTCCAACTACTAAAGGAGTTTTAGTCATTTAAAAAATGAATTTTATGCTTTTTCTCTAATAACATTAATTTTTGAAATTCTTAGTATTTTACATAAGAGCAAGTTCGTGCGATCCAGTCGTGCATTTTATTTTATGTGTCTTCGTATTTTAACGCAACAAATAGACACGAAGCGAACAGCAATTGCGTTTTTGATAATTTACAATATGTATAGGGCAGAAAACGGACTAACGGAGCAAGTTTGAGTTATTGATGGCTCCAAGGTCGAAGTGTGTTGAAAACAAGTTACGAATGAGTAGCACATATGGAGGGCTCACAGCTGTACCGAACCAAGTCATTTTAAAAAAATCCAAAACCAACGCCAAAATTTCCGCAAAATTGACATCTATTTAGAAATAGAATAAATAGAACTATGTAGCTCTAAATGAACTATGTAGTTCACTAGAGCTCTTAATAGAGGTCAATTTTGCGGAAATCCTGGCGTTAGTTTTGGATTTCTTTAAAATGACTTGGTTCGGTTTTTTTTTTTTTTTTTTTTTTTTACCAATTGAGTGTTGCTGGTGTCCTTATGTTTTCGTATAACTCTTTTTCCTATGATCGCAAAAGTACAACAAGTTATAACTTCACGTATTAATATATGCCGGATTTAGTTTTGCAGATTTGGACCACTAGGCGAACCTAGAACTTATTATAACTCTATTGTTATGGAATCACTTACACTCTTTTTCTTGTTGTTGCATTAATGATATTTTACGAACCAAATGATGGCCTCCATCACAGGGCCCGTAGTACAATCCTATGTCTAAGAATTAATTCCGGAATAAAAATGCCCAAATAGGAAGCACCAGAAATGCCCTCGTAGTGAATATTTTCCAACTTTTGGTAACATTATTCAAATTTGCAAAATAGGTATTTGTTGCAACATTTGTATGATGTTTTGTTTTTGCGATTAGCTTTATGAAATTGTTCCGATAGGTCCTATCACTAAGAGCAAATATTATTTAGTTATAACATATTTATGTTAATTACAATAAAGAATATGTAATTAACAAGTAGGTACCTACAATATAGTAATAAAATAATATATTTATGAAAATTTCATATTTTTTTGAAAACCCCCCCCGAAATTATTTTCTGCGTTCGTCCCTGACTTGAACCATCAGAGGGCCTCGCGAAATGTATCCTGCCCACATTAAGTTTAGGTTTTGCGCCGCCACTGCTTCCGATTTCCAATTTATTTGCAATTGAATAATTATTTAAATACAATATTTTAATTATTTCAACCCCCTATTGCTGCGTTAGATGCTTTATAAAAAACTGTTATCTACCGCTACCGCACTACGACAGACGCGAACTGACAAATTTCATTCACACAAAAATGGCAACGGAATAAATCGACCTGGAACTTAAAATGCACCCTGTACATTTATAAGAAATGGGAAAACTCAATCTTAGAGTTGATTTTAAAGTATCCAATCACTTGCTTCCATTTAAGCCCTCGTTACCTGTGGCCCAAACACAATTTTTTTTTAAACCTACAACTTTTAAACAGACTTCAAAGGCGAACCAATAAAAAAAATATAACTTGTTTTAGGACAGTTTTTTTGTACTAACAACGGAGAGTTTTACTAACATAATGTACTACGTACGAGCAGGGGCGCAACAACGGGGGGTGTCCAAGGTGTCCGGACACCCCCTATAGGTCGGAGGACACCCCCTCTGAAATCGATAGACACCCGAGTGACGATTTTTAAAACATTCTTAACCCCACAAACCCGGGGCGTAGCGAGGTCAAGCTTAAGGAGACGATGCAAACTATTCCCAAAGCCATTAACCCGACAAACCCGGGGCGCAGTGACGCCAAGCTCGCGAAGACGACACAAGCTATCCCCAAAGCCATTAACCCGATAAAACCGGGGCGCAAAGGGCCAAGCTTTAGAAGACAATGTAAAGAAATAGCTTCTCCCAAACTCTTACAAATCCGGTGCTCGATTTACGGTTTCAAAGCGCGTCAATAAAAAAAGATACGATTGTACGATGTCAAACTAAAAAGCTAAGCGAGGAGGTGTTCGACGATTTTCAACTATAACTTACCTATCAAGGGACATGGACAATATTTATTACAGCTATTGTGTTTATATTTTATAAAGTATATATCTAATATTAAATTCTGTAAAAATAGAAAGTTTTTTACTATAGATTTTACTCAATGGGGACCCTGTACTAAAATCAATACGAACCGAGATTTCATTATATTTTTGAAAATTTTCCCACCAAAAAAATCAAGCCTAAATACACTAGGATTGGATTGAAAATTGTACATACTGATTTTTAATAAAATTCTAGTGTATTTAAGCTTTAATTATTCCAAATATTTGTTGAAGTATGAATTTGAAGCGATTTTTTGCAACAAAGTCTTTGGATTTTTAAAAAATAAAAAAATTAGAAAAACTGAATTTAATCTCAGTATCAAATGGAGTGCTTGATGTCTTTAACTTGAATACATTTTTTATTCCGACTTTAGATTATAAGATTGTGTAATATAAGGGTAAGAATGTTTTAAAAGTTGACACCGTAAATCAAGAGAGCTATTGAAATTAATTTTTTCAAATCCTCTTCGAGAGCTTGGCCTTGCTGCGCCCCGGGTTTGTGGGGTTAATGGCTTTGGGGATAGCTTGTGCCGTCTTCGCGAGCTTGGCCTCGCTGCGCCCTGGGTTTGTCGGGTTAATGGCTTTGGGAATAGTTTGCATCGTCTTCTTAAGCTTGACCTTGCTACGCCCCGGATTTGTCGGGTTATTTGGATTATTTGGATTATTTTGGGTTGGACACCCCCCTAGCTTTTTAGGTTGTTGCGCTTCTGCGTACGAGTAAATGCAGGTGCATGTGTAAATAATAAGAACCAATGCTTAAACTTAACTGCAGACCTTAATTTCATTTATGAAAAACAGAACGTTACATATGTACAGCTATGTGTCTTATAATAAAAACAACTTTCGTGTCCTTAATCATGCAGCTTGCAGCATATCACTCTTATGCAGACAGTTTTATTCGAAAAGTTAAATGAGTGCCTCTATGCAATTCAGGTGTAATTGCAATAGTTGAACTCAACATCATTGTATGCAAAACAGAAACCATAGGTACAAGGAGAATTGCCAGTCATTTTAAAAGTTTGAACTCGGAAAACGTGCTAATGAACTGAAACTATTTACATTTGCCCTATTCACTAGGTGCTACCTGCTAGACAACGTTTGCGAGTTGATTTCGACTCGATAAAATGTATACTTGCATAAATTGTCTGACAAAAAAATTAATCGATTTTAATTTCATTGACCTTTGAATACATATTCCATTTTTGCAGGCAGTCCAGGAAGCTGCAGAAGGTGGGCTTCTAATCGTTGCCGATAAAGACTTTCCTCAGCACTACGAGAGATGGAGTATCCTGCAGGCTGTGTTCTTCTCTTCCACTGTCCTCACAACAATCGGTTGGTATCCTTTTTGAAGATCCCACGCCTTAACTTGTTCGAATGCCAATTAATTAATAAAATATTTTCAGGCTATGGTAATATCGTTCCAGTTACCACCGGAGGCCGGGTATTTTGTATTTGTTTTGCTTTGATTGGTATTCCATTTACATTAACTGTGATAGCCGATTGGGGTCGACTATTCGCTACTGCCGTCTCCGTTTTAGGGAAATATTTACCAAGTATGCAAAACAAGCTCCTTCGATATTTGAAAATCTAAACTCAAAACCTCTTTTTTGTTTGAACAGAAAAGCCATCTATATCGAATGTGATAGGCAAGACATGGTTTTACGCCATAGCTGCTGTTTGTTTTCTAGGTGTATATCTGGCCATTGGAGCAGGCCTACTACTGCTCTGGGAAGATGATTGGACATTTTTCGAAGGATTTTACTTTTGTTTCATCACAATGACCACAATAGGTTTTGGTGACTTAGTTCCAAGTGAGTATAGAGAAAGCTTATGCATGGTGATATCCTTGTTTGCTTAATCCCTAGCATATCCTTCCATATTCATATAGAAAAACCCAACTACATGCTGATTTGCACACTGTACATATTAATTGGATTAGCTTTAACTTCAACGATTATTGAATTAGTTAGGAGGCAATATGCTGATAGTTGGGCCAAGATACAGGTAAGATGGGTTATATTTAAATTGTAAGTTGAGTAAATTATTTCTTGCTTGTTTGTAGGAATTATCTGGACCAATGGCGGAAACACTTAGAAGACTGGGTGAAACAGCCGGCACGGGTCTAGATTACATGGCATTACAACGTGTGCTGACGGTAAGTTCTCTAGAAATATCAATTTTATTAAAGTGGAAATCAATTGACTTCGTACATTCACAACAGTTATGTTGGTAAGATGGTAAATGATGTATCAAAGTCTGTCAATTCTTTTTGACGAAGGATGAACTTGCAAATAGACATAATTTGACTGATTTGATTATAATTTTATTGAAGTTTAATTACCACGGAAAAATGGTAATTAAATAACAACAGAAGATCTTAAGGCTTTTTCTAGAAAGATAAGTAATATTTCAAGATTTGATTCAGTTACTGAAAACTCGAAATTATTTTAAATTGATTTGCATAGTTTTGGGTCGGGTAACTCTTTTAGATTTTTGGGTTATTTGCTTATTCAGATTCAAAGTGTGAGAAAAGTTTCTAGCAGTATAATAGACTTCACTTATTGGTGTAGCGCGCTTTTACTATCGTTCATGCTCCGAAGGAAAAAAACACAAATTCGAATTTCGAACTTTTTTGAATACTCGCCTCTGTTCTCAACTACAAAACAAATAGAATAATTTACAATTTTGAATTTTTTGTAATATATTTCTGCATACTTTCGAAAAAATTCACTGTTTAATAGCTTGTTGTTTAAAAAAAAAACTTATGTTGCCGCATTTACACTATTTTTATGTCGTAAAACGCATCGAATTTTTATCTCATTTTACTTGCGACATATATGTATGTACAAGTAGGAACTATGTATATGGCAAGTTTTGTATTCGTAAAACAATCTAACTCAGAATTTTGATCAGACTTGACGATAAAACTTTAAACTTGGTAGATATCATTTTTAATTTTTTCCCCATACACGATCTTTTCTTTTTTTTTAAGACCAAAAATAACGGTACCTGCCATACGTAGTTTTTTCGAAATTTTATAAATATTTTTTTTTCTCAAAAACTGTTCGACAGATTTAAAAAACAAAAAAACAAAAAATTTTCATTTTGTTAAAGCTAGATAATGGTTTAAAATTTTTTTCTGAAAAGTGGTTATTGAGGGTACCCCAATTGGAACCATTTTTTTTGTTTTTGATTCTCTCAAAAACGGTACAACCGATTTTGATCATTTTTTTGCTAAAGCTCCCCAAAAACATAAATAGAATTATGTACTCAAATTTTCAAAAACAAATTTTTTGGATTTAAAAAAAAAAACTTAAATTTTTTTTTAAACTCAATGGCTTAAAATTTTAAACAGTTCTCGTTTAAGGAATAAAACCGGCTCTACTTAACGCACTCGTTTAGCTTGGTGACTTTTGTCTAACTTTTGCGTAATTTTAAACACGTTAGACAACTCTCCTAAGTCCTAACTAATGTGAGTTTTACAGCAGAACCTTGGAGAATTTACGTTGAACATTCCTTAATTTGACAGATACATAACTCAAAGACAACTGCACAAAAAAAAACGAAAAGAGAAGAGAAGACAACTTAAAACCAAATAATTTTTCGCTGAAAAAAATACATTTTATTTACTACCTCGGTATAGATTTCGATTGTTTATAAGTTATTTACAATATTTTAGATGGACATGAAGTATAAATTAGCTAATTCACAACATAAAAAATCAATTTTGTTGTTGCAAGGTGTTGATTCATTTGGCTGTACTCGTCTCGGCATGCATACATAACATAATGTAGATACATTTGTATGTATAGATTGTTGATCGTAGACGCGTAGAGAACTTAAATACGATTGTTTTAAATATCTAATATTCAGTGATTCAGACAATTTACAAAGCACATCTTTTAAAAAATCGAATAAAACATCAGCAAACATTTTTACTTTGATTTGCTTTGGTATGAAATGACCATTGGCAATATGGATAAAGTATACTTTTAAAAGATAAACTAGCTATTTGCTGCTGTTAAATTTAGACGAGCTCTTTTACGCTAAAGTATAGTTTATATCGTTTAAAATAAACAAAAAGTCGGTTCTCTTTTTATACATAATATTTAGAGTCGACTCCCATGCAAAAATTGATTTAGAGCAGGCTTTAAATGTTTAAAATTTTGCGCCAATATTTCGAATATTTTTAAACTTGATAAATAAAATTTTCTTAATGTAATCTATAAGATGTGAGAAAAAATATTTTATTTTACCTAAAAATTAAGGTACCTACCATACAAATGCTAAAAAATTTAAAAAAATGCTTTTCAAAAATGGTATTTTTCTCGTAAACGGCTCCATAGAATTTTGATAATTGAAATTAAGATAAATATTACAGCTTATAGTTACCTACCATAGAACCATTTTTTCGAATTTCTCATTATCCACATAACGGATCTTAATAATAATTTTAAAACTTTAAAATAAACATTTTTTGAATTTAAAAAAAAAATATCTATTTTTTTTTTTTTTTTTTTTGAAAATTCGATATCTCAGAAACGGCTCAATAATTTTTTTGGAAATTTAATTTTTATTCGAATAATAATAAAAGCTTTAAATTGGCGTACCAAAATTTTTTCTTAAAAATCTTTTAAAAAGACTTATAATTTTTGTTCTTGCATATTCATATTTGCATAGCATTCTGTTTTTGTCTCTTACTACTAAAAGAATTTAAAAAACTAATTTTATCCTTACGAACAGTTTTCTCTAATAACATTCGTTTTTAGAATTCCTAGTCTATTACAAAGGAGCAAGTTCGTGCGACCCAGTCGTGCAGTTTATTTTTATTTTTCTTGTATAAACTTATATTTGCTTGAAATATCACATGGCAACTACTAAAGGAGTTATTTTAGTCATTTAAAAATGAATTTAATGGTTATGAGCATTTTCTCTAGAAATATTCATGATTGAAGTTATGTCTTTTTCATAAGAGCAAGTATGTATGTACGTGCGATCCAGTCGTGCATTTTTTTTTTTTTTTTTTTTTTTTGAAAATTTTGATTTTAGATAATAAAACTATTAAACGAACTAAATGTTTCTTGGTAGAAGTGGAAAGAGTCCTTGTACAACTAAGAACATCAGGTTTTAAATCTATGATGTGTCCTATAAGTGTAGCAATATCAAAGAAAAAATCTGAAATACAATTTTGAAATTAAGGTCTTCTCTTACACTACGATTACACTTGTATTACGTTGAAGTTTTGACTCTCCTTCTACTACTTCTTTGACATTTCAAGATGACACTAAATGAGTCTTGGGTCAAACTTGAGATAGCTCATTTGAGTTCTTTCAGTATTTTAAAAATCAATCAGGTTAGCATAGCAAATAAACTTAATAAATGGATATGTTAATACATATAACGAAAAAAATTAAAACGAAACTTCAAAACGAATCGTCAAAATTTATCCAACACTGTTCCGTTGGTTATTTACCGCCTTTTCTTCTCTGTCACAATCTTTACGTTCAAAAAATTTTGCATCAAAAGTCTTAGTCTTGCAAGTAAATGTCAATACATTTTTGGAAAAATGGTTTTTGAGTATGGTCTTACAAACAATCGTAGGGAGATAGATGTAAGTATGTTATACGGCTCTAAAAATCTGTGCTATCAGGCGTTTTTCTAAGCATGTGTTAAGCATATACGAGTAACTCTGTCTGCTCAGATATTTTATTCTGAGCTCCAGAGCAGACTCTCAACACGCTTACAACATGCTTGGAACGAAAAAAAGAAACACATATTCGAAGCTCTGAACACTCCGCACTACAAAATAAACACAATTTATTTTTTGACAACGCAGGTTCTCTGAACTAAAAAAAAAAGAAAAACGCATATCGTAGAAATTTGATTGAAAACTATTATAAGAAAAAATGTCATCAACAATACGTGTCTTTTTTTTATTTGGAATTTGAAATAATATCTTATATAAAAATATTCGAAAAATATTTTTCGGATTTTTTGAAAAAAAAAAATCATTTTTTTTAAATCAACATCTTAAAAACTAGTGAACGATTAGTTTTTGAAATTATTTTCTAAAATCTACATAATATATTACTAGGCAATCAAAATTGACATCAATTTTCGTGCTGTGATGTACTGTGTAAATTATTTATAGTTGATCTTCCTCTCTGTTTGTAATAACCACACATTATTTCAGTATAAATTGGTCTCTTATTTGTGAGAACTGGAGACTTCCCCGCCAGGGAATAATTATCTCTTCAACCAGCAAGATCTCACCAGAAATTTGAGCACTTATGAAATTGTTTTCGAGTATTGAGAGAAAATGGCTTACTTACCCAAGCTTTAATTTTGGGTTGTTTTAGAAGTGAATAAATTTGAGTAATATCGCATGCTTAATGGAATACTGACCTAGCTCGAAAAGACGATTTTTGGGATGTTGCCAGAAAAGATCTTCCTATGAGGATTTGTCCTATTTGTTGACGGATAAAATTAAAACTAATTCATGAATTATTCATGAATACTGATATTCTTAAAGTATGGTAAACTAATCATGAGATCTGAGACTTGCAAAAGCCTGTATTTGTACGTAACCCAATTTCGACCTATCTCCTAATGGGTCAGTGCGACTTCATCTTCTGTAAAGCTTTCGAATCACTAGATTCAGAACTGGTTGTTACTTAGTCACTAGAATTGGAGCCTTCAATTTAATATCGATATTAGAATGTACATCTTTGTTTGTCTTCCGGTAAAATATATAAAGCGTTCTTGGTTGTAGCTCCCAAGAAGCATTTCGGCCAACCTCAGTTTTGGGGATTCTGTCCACATTTTTTATCTTATGGCCTCCTCTATCTCATGACTAAGATCCCACAATGATTCTTGCAAGTCAATTCTAATCTGACCTCTCTTAAATGAACGAATAAGGAATCTTAAAAATATTCAAAACTGCTTAGACTGTTGCTATTGGTTTACTTACTTGCAGAAAACCTTAAAAATTAAAGTGGATATTTTGTAAATTTTTTACTTAACTTTAATTTTACATATTTTAATTTCAGGTTTCAATGCCCAAATGGAATACTTCAAAAAAATCCACACAAGAACAAGAAATAGCTGCTCTCGAAGCTATTACAAATGCCATTCTGAAAGAAGTTAAAGAAGCACAAAATAATAAACCCAAGGTTTTACAAATTGTTATATACGAAACATCAGTGTAGTTAGAAATTAAATTAGATTTAAGTTTAGTAAGAATTATTTTCTTTAAATTAACGTATTGCGCGCGTATTTATGCATATGTATGTATGTTTATTTTAAACATAAACACTCTTGTGTACACAAATGCATATAAAACTGTTAATATACATATATTGAACAAAATCATTGCCTACGAAGTCCTGCCTTTTTTTTAGTTAAGTTTTGTTATTATGTAAATATTAAATGTTAATGGAAATAAATACTATTTTTTATTTGTGAAAAAATGACAAAACAAAAATGTTTTAAGCTTAGCTGTAAATTATAGTAAAATGCATTTTTATAAATAAAAAAAATAAATATTTTTAAAATCATAGAGTGTAGTTAATACAAATATCTTTAGGATAATTATTTATGTTTATAACTTTTAAGTAATGTACATTAATTCATATAATTTATTTTTAAATATAGGTTTTAAAAATAAAAGACTTTAATTTAAGCGAAACCATTAGGTGTGATTATTTTTTGTGGAAAAATATATAAATTCTGAGAAAGTCTTTTCCTATCTTTACAAATATAATGGGATCCAAAAAAAAATGGCATAAATCTTTTGAAAAATTTTATCTCTAAAAGTACTTTTTTGTAAGGTTTGTTTGGTACTAAGTTTATTCTACTTCATAAAAATTTGAGACAAAGCATTTTTTTTATAGTTCCTTAGAAGAGAGACTCGATGTTTTGTTTGTGGGCTCATCTACCTCATGTAAATATATTTTTTTTTATTTTTTTCAGAAACGGCTTTAAAAATTCTATTTATTTAATTATTTAGCTTAATACAAGTAAGAACTTAAATCTAAATCTATAATGGGTGTTTCTTTTTTTTTTAATTTATTTTACTATTTATCTGGGCTCACAGGCCCAGCCACCAGATTTTTAGGTCGTAAAGCGAGTTTCGGATTGAGGCAGAACTAATACAAAGATGTCCTGGTAGTTATTGGCTAAACGCAACATTCTTGAGATTGATTCAAAGGCCTAAGTACGATGATGAGAAAGTCGAAAGAGATAAGCGGATCTGGGAAAAGACGAATCGATAGTCTCAGCGAGGAGTTGTTGCACAAATAGAATGACTTTTTTTGTAAGGCTTGATAAATTTTAATTGATCCTCATAGATGGGTATGATGAGAATATCAAACCAAGGAAGACCACGAAGGGCAAATCGAAGAAATCTGTGATACTTGAAACTTGGCTGGCGTATTTAAGAAGGGGCCTAATAAATGTATGTAAAGAGACTTAGTGAGATGAGGGTCCGAAAAATCCTTAGACAAACGTTTTATGATGCTAATTATATTCTCGAAATGGGCACGAAAGTTTAACTGACTATTGAAAATAATTGCGAGGACTCCGATAGAACAATCAGATGAAATAGCAACATCGTCAAAGTAATATGTTCGGGAGGGTAAGGGTAATCGCATACGGGAGAAAGTTATGGACTGACATTTTTGGAAACAAAAATAAAATCATAGATCTGAGGAGAATACCTTGAGGAACACCCGGTAGCATAAATGGTATCAGAGATTGAAGATCTAAACGTAATTCTATATTGTTGGTTTTTAAAGTATGATTTGATCTAAGCCATTAGATGAAAAAGGGTGGAAATTCAAAGGCTTTTTAAGTTTTAGATAAATAATTTCATGACATATTTTATTAAAAGCTTTACTAAAATCGGTGATGATAACATCCACATCATTTCCTCTTTCTAATGCATTTGGAACCTTAGCAACGCATTCCTTAAGGTTTGTTGTGGTAGATCTGCCTTCTAAAAAGCATTCTATTGTGGAGAAAAGATATGTTAGATCTGTAGTGGAAGTAAAGAGAGCCGGTACATTATGCTTTCGAAAAGCTTAGAGGTAAAGAATAGTTTAACTATGGGGTGGTAGTTAGTACTTTCGTTCTTTGTACCTTTGGGAACGGAAAAAGCTCAAGAATCCCTCTATAATTTTGGGGAAATGGCTTGAGAGACCGAGAAACGAAACAATGCTGCAAGTGGGTGACAGAGGAAGTTGGAACATTTTATTAGAAAAATGGCAGGCAAATCATCCGGATATCTTTTTTGATGATAATATCATCACTAATGTTAACGGTGGCGAGAGAGGTTTGTGAGGTGCTTTTAAAGTAAATAAAAAACATTTGTCTGGTTTTTGCGGGTGAACACTGTACAATTGGCTGAAGAAGAAGACAAAAATGTTTGTGATTATTTTAGAGTGCCCACGAATTTAAGAGTTGAGGACTTATTTTGGACATTAACAAACTGATAGAATCGTCTAGGATCAGAGATCAAACAATCTTACATTCTGTCAAGTTTTCCATTGTTTATTTCTGACATTACTAACGGTTCAAAGTTCTTTATTATACGACTGAAGAGTATACATTTTAACGTTGTACTTAAGGGACAGGTTGTACGAGACCGTTAAAAAGAGACATGTAGAAAAATTCAAAGGCGGTGTCAATTGAATTTGGTATCAATTGAATTTTCAAACAATATTGAGTCGTTGGTAAATTCGAAGGAAAATGTGAAGGAAAGAAGAGAATGGAAGTGGTCTGATGAAAAAATTAACTCAGCACGAATTTTTGAGAAAATTGTAAGTATAAGCAAGTACCTAAGTAAGTTATTAACAGTTCAATTTTCATTTATTAAAAAAATTCAAGATTATTATAGAAACTGCGTTTCAACTTTTTATATTTAAGTCCATTCACGGAATTGAATCTTCAGTGCAATTGTTTTTTTTTTTAACTTTCAAAGTTGAAGAACCAAAGAGGTTCGAAACTTATATATTTTATATTATATGGTCTTACAGTTTAATTTATTCTTTGGTGGATAAAGGATAAATGTCACTGCAAGACAAAGCATTGGCCTTTGCATTAATTATTATTTTTGGTCTTTCTATCTTCTTGACAGTGTAAAGTTGAATAGTATTTAATACATTAAAATAAAAATTTAAACTATTATAGGAACATAACTATCCTGCAGCAAGTTTCACAACGCAAATTTATCCAACCCTTAAACTGAAAGCACAATAATATAAATCTATGTTGCCTTACTCATAAAGCTGTTACGATTATGGAACAAATTACTTCCAAGTGTTATGGTAGTTCGCTTTGGTATCTTAAGTACATCATTGTTATTTTTTAAACTAATTGACTATTAGCTAATCAGTCAACAATATTCCTGTAGTGTCGAGTAAGTTTAAAGTAAAAACTTTCCGGAGGTGTCTTCTTAATTAAACTTGTCTGTCTATTTAGGTAAAATAGCCTACCTATTTATTTGGTTATTGAACTTCGTCGACCTAATTCGAATTGAAGAGAACCAATTTGTAATTAAAACAATGATTACTTTGACGATGTTATTTTAAATAAGTAAACGAAATTAAAACATTTGTAAAGGTTCGAAGTTCCCAGGAACTATAAGCTAAACGGTTGAGTCATTTATTAATCGAATGATTAGAAAGAAAATTGTTATAGAGTTCTTATGGTCATGGTTTATGTTGACTATTTCACAATCTTACATATTTTTAAATAGTCTTCCTCATGAGTTGCAAGCAATGAATGAAAAAAAAAAACTTTTTAAGCAATTTCTACAGCAAATATCAAGTTAGTTTTGTTTTAGCTTTTCGACATGACATTCTGAATAAATGATCTCATTTACAATTAAAACAGCAAACACTACATTTTAAAATTTTCCATTAAAAAAATTCTATGCGAACAAAATGCTTCTGCGAACTGTCAAGCAAAAATTAGACTTCACATTTCGATTACAGCGAAGACGGAAAAAGTGAGTCTCGCGATGCGGTCTGTTTGTTCGACTACAGCCTTAACGGTTCGGCCGATTTTCTTTTAACTTGGTAGATAGTATTTTTAATTTGTTCACCCCACACGTTTTTTTCTTTTTTTAAGACCAAAACGGTATATGCCATACGATTTTTTTCATAATTTTAGAAATAATTTTTTTTGCACAGATTAAAAAAAATCTAAAATCAAAGCTATGTAGGTAATACTTGAAAAAAAACTTTACGAAATATGGTTATTCATGGAACCACCCCCAAGACCATATTTTTTGTTTTTGATTTTCTCAAAAACGGTAAAACCGATTTTGATCATATTTCTTATGCTAAGGCTCCCGAAAAGTTTGAATAGTATTTTGTATTCCAAAACAAAATTTTTGGATTTTTTAAAAAATATATAAGAAAAAAAAGAGGCTGGGTGCGACCCACACTGATAACTTCCCATTTGTGGTCTTGAAAACTTTATATTTAGTTTTTTTCAAATAACCAAATTTTCAGCGAAACAAACTTTAGCTGTAAAATTCAAACAAACATTATTTTAAGATTGAAAAGCATTTTAATTATTTAAAGAGATTTGAAATTGCGATTGTTGATGTTGATCGTGAGCAACAAAAAATTTTGTTAGATGTCACTTAGTTTAACCAAAATTGTCTCTTAGCACACTATGATTCAACTAGAACTTTCTTCGTTTCCTGAACAATTTTAGAAATGTCGCTTAGTATACATTCTTACGGGAAGGTATCGATGTATAAAACAACATACTTTAAAAGGCACTATCGGTGTTCATTCCCAAGAAATTCGACTTGAAATACAATTTTAACTAGTTTTCACTAGCATTTTTAAAAGTTTTTTTATTTAAAAAAAAACTATTAATTCAATATTTGTCAATATTTTACCAATTGTACAAAATTATACTATGTATAAAATAAACTAAATTAGAAGTCAATATCACTACTAGTTCTCGAGAAATTTGAGTCAAAAAACAATTTTTACCAATTTTCAATAGAATTTTATATAGTTTTTTATTTTTTGTAAAAAAACTGTAAACTGATTTTTTTTGAAATTTTCACCAGTTGTCAAACACATTATTTTTCGTAAAATAAAATTATTTTGAGTTTCAAATTGTTTTCCGTTCTTAGAATATCTGGGTTATAAATTTTTTTTTCAGTTTTGTTTATTTAAAAAAATAACAGTATGTTCATTTTTTTCCAAATTCATACCAAATCTGTATGACTTTATAATGAGTACATTAAATCTTATTTGAAATCAATAGCATTATTTTTTCGTTAGATATTTGAAACTAACCAAAATTTTTACTTTTTTTTAAACCGTTATAGTGAAAAAACTACTAACTGAATTTTAATAAACGCCCTTTCAGCCTCTTTCGAAGTTATTATCTATTAAACAAAATTTATTTGAAGTCGATATCTTCACTCGTTCTTGAGATATCGACGACGAAAAATGGTACGAGAACGTACGGACGTACGAACGTACGCACGTACGAACGTACGCACGTACGAACGTACGCACGTACGAACGTACGAACGTACGTACACACACACACACAAACATCTCTCTAAAAATGATTGATATAGCCTCTAGGGACCTTGAAACGTCGAGAAATTTCAAAAATTCCAATTTGACAAATCGGACCGATTACAATAACTCCCTATGGGAAGTTAAAAATTATTTTACTTAAAAATAACGGTTTCTACAATACAAATGTTAAAAAATGGTTTTCCAAAAACATATTTTTCTCGAAAACGGCGCCTAGAATTTTGATAAAATTTGTTCTTTCAACTAATTTTTACGATCAATAATTAAATATTATTAATTTTGAAACTAAGATATTACTGGCTGTACCTACCATAGAACCATTTATTCGAATTTTGAATTTTTCATTATCGACATAACGGATTTTAATGTAACTTTTCATAGAGAAGCTTCTAAAAGGTTTGAATTTAAAAGAAAAAAATATTTTTTTTTTAGAAATTTCTAAACGAGTCAATATTTGTTTTGAAATTTAATTTAATTTAATGATAAAGACTTAAATTTGGCGTAGCAAAATATTTTCTTAAAAATTGTTTAACCACTACAACCACTACAACGACTTATAATTTTTATTCTTGGATAAATTTATATTATTTTAATAAGAAATCACATGAATTGCTTTTAACTCCAATAATTTAAAACAGAATTTTATGAATATTTTTCTCTGACATCCATTTTTGAATTTCCAAGTCTCTCAAACATAATAGCAAGTTTGCGCAATTTAGTTTTTATCATTATACAAAAGAATATTAATTTTTAAAAAAGAAAGTCAAACACGAAAAAAAATTGTAAAAATCGAAATTTCATTTTCGAAATATTGAGTTTTAAAAACAAATTATAAAGTTTTTTTTTAAAAACCCACCAAATTTTTGTTTGAAATTTTTGGAACACAATGTACTAACTGTAAAGTAGTTTACTAACTCATTCTTTATTTTAAACATTTTCTAACTACGAGTAGTAAACTCTGAAAACACCTAAAACAATGATAGTTCGTACAAAACAAAACAAAACAAAGTTAACATACCTTTTTGACATTTGTAAATGTTAAAGAGTCATACATATATAGTTAGCACGACACTAAACAAATAAAATAGATATTCGACGATTTAACTTTAATAAAAGGGTAGATTAGCAAAATCGTTGTTTTAACCTAGTTTCGTACTAAAACGGCATTAACATCGTATTAATTCAGCTAAAATTTTGCGTAACTAAAAATAATGTGCACTTTAAGATAATGGCCCAAAATTTATGTCAAATTAGGATGATCTTAAAATTAGTTTAGAATGATACTAGGTTAAATCTTTAATCGAATTTATCATAATTTTTTGACATTTCCAAATATTTAAAAGGTTTGTTTGTTTATTTTTCAGAAGCAGTTAGTAAGCTGCGTTAAAATAATTAAACTTGTAAGTAGTATGTATGTATATGCTATTAATTTAACACTAGGCTGGTTAAAATTTTCTACCATTTTTTTTATTGAATCGGATAAAAAATGTGAGATGAAAAGATTTCAGTAAGAAGGAACTCATTGCTTCTAGAGAGGAATACAAATCTTATAATAATTAACGAGATCATAAAAGTGGCCTATGCATGCGTTGATTCACACAGTATAATTAACGCATACAAATCTTACATATGTATACATATATTAAGAACTGACCTTTAAAGGTCATATTTATCGGTTAAAAAACGCAAACACATAATAAAGAATAAAGAATATCTACGTATTACGCGTAATAGGATGCGAGCTGTTTATATCGAATCCAGAAATCTTTGATATGGAGTGGAAAATTTGTTTATATATACTCGTAGGTAGATACTTTTTTAAACCAGTTATTTGTAAGGGCTTTACTTGTACTAGCTATCGCAAGCTAAAATGACCCGCTTTGTGTTTATTATAGTAGCATATGAATTTATAGAAGCATTAATGAAATTTTAAGTTTCTTGTGAATTGTGACCAATAATAAAAGTAGAGTTTGATTATGAACTGATGAACAGAGTAATTCGTAGCTTAAGTAAGCTACGAGATAGTAACAAATTGCATTATTTCACTCTCCTCTTAACTTGCGATATACATTTTTGCTGGTACTGTAGAGCAAGTTTTGCATTAAAAAAAATCTAAAAATTGAGATCTTGATCAATGCTGACATTACGGGAAAAAGTGAGTTCCGAAATTCTGTCTTCCTGTTTATCTATATGTCTGTATCTTGACCTACAGTATAAGCCTCCGAAACGATTTTCTTCGAAATGGGTAGTTAGGAATGGGTCTTCCATGATTCCCCAGAGAAGAAATAGATTTTTTTAACTCTAAAACTAACGGTACCTCCACACAGAAAAATCTTATTTACCTTGAATAAGATTAAAATAAAATGCACGACTGAATCGCATGTACTTACTCTTATGTTTAAAATATTTGGAATTTTTTTCAAATTAACTTTTCTCAAAATTTTACCTACGTATAATTTTTGTATCCGAAATTCAATGCTCTTCATATTATTTTTTTTTTTTTGAATATCCAGTCTCTAATTAGAAAGATCATCTACTGATGGATCAGCAATCTTAGATGAAAGAATTTTAGTTTTGGTCAGTTATCTCTAAGTACAAGAAGGATAGCTGCTATGTTCCAAGTGCCAAAAATAGAGTTCATAGCGAAAATTTACATCAGTACCACTCTACGCCAAAATAGGAGATATCCTCAAACTTAAATTAGGAACTAAAAAAAGCTTTTTCTTAAGGAAAAGTGGTTTTGAATAATTTAAAATTGTTTTCAAAAAGTACAATACATTCGAGCATCCGATTTTCTCTTTTTTCTAATTAAAAATTAAAAAGAGCATTGAATTTTGGAAATACAAATATTATCTAATTTTTGAGTAATTATGTAATATTTTTGTAAATGTTTGTTTAAAAAATTGTCTTTAATTTTTTTTTTAATTCTTTTATTTTTCAAAATAACTTTATATAAAAATAAAATAAAAAAAAAATTTCGGGCTTTTCAAAAAAGTACCACATTGCATTTAGCGTTGGTTTTTTTTATATTTTTCTGTTTTAAGTCAACTTTTTAGAAAATTGGTCTTTCCGGTAAACGGGAGAATAGACAAGACACTCGTCCAATTTTAAGTTTTCTTACTGTGCAAACAGAAATTGAATTTCAAAAAATAATTAATAACACATTCTTGAGATATCAAATTTTCAGTTTAAATATGAAATGGTTTTTAAACTTTTTAGAAGCTTCTGTATAAAAAGTTTTATTAAAATACGTTATTAGAGTAAAGTCGGCTAATGTGGACCACTCGACTAATATGGACCACCAGCTTTTCTCGCCTTACACAAATGCAATCGAGGTGACGATTGGTTGCGATTGTGCGTTACCTGCTTAAGGTACTACGAGTAGTACGGTCTAGAATGCCAAAAAAACGCACGATTTTTGGGAATTTTTTTCTCGCAAACCTTATTAGGTAATAACATAATTTTTTTTAAATAATGAATACATGCGTCAAGAGTACAAAAAAAAAAGTTTTTTGTTTAATTTTCGAATTTTGGCCGAATTACAGAGAGCGCAAACGTCGACTCATCAAAAAATACATGGTCCCATAGCGGACAGTTAATCTCAGAATTGGCTTTACTGAAACAAAAAAAGCAAAGTGGGTTATTTAAAGGAAGGTTTCTTACGAGACAATTTACCACAATTTGTTTAAAAAGTCAAAACAAAAAAAAATATCGAGTTTTGAAAAAAAAAAAAATTTTTTGGAAATTTTTTTGGCCATTTTTAGGTCGCCATTTTTTTGTTCATAATTTTTTGGTCAAATTGTGGTAAATTGTCTCGTAAGAAACCTTCCTTTAAATAACCCACTTTGTTTTTTTTTTGTTTCAGTCTAGCCAATTCTGAGATTAACTGTCCGCCATGGGACCGTATTTTTTGATGAGTCGACGTTTGCGCCCTCTATAATTCGGCCAAAATTCGAAAATTAAACAAAAAAAATGTTTTTTGTACTCTTGACGCATGTATTCATTAATTAAAAAAAAAATATGTTATTGCATAATCAGGTTTCCGAGAAAAAAATTCCCAAAAATCGTGCGTTTTTTGGCATTCCAGACCGTACTAGTACCTTAAACTTAACTCAGTATAGTTTGAGTAGTCAGGAGTAATCCGTCACGAAGTTGTCCGGCTTAAAAGAAAATCCAAGGCATTGATTATTTTGTTTTCGTAGTTGTTTCATCTTTTTTCTATAGTTAAATATATATTTTGTTCTCCTTTTATTTTTTAAATATAAGAAGTGAATATTTGTTTTAAGGTTTTTATTTATAAAACTATTGTAAAGAGCCTCATTTTGTTGTAAATTTTTTTTTTCCAAACATTATGTTGCGGGTAATATGGACTACCGGAGGAATGGAGTATATGGACTGTCCACATTACCCGCCTTTTTAATATAAGAAGTTTCGGGTCGGTATGAGGATGAATGATCGACCATTGATGATTTTGATACATGTGAATTGCTTGGCAAGGCATATGTCAGAGTCCAAACTGCATAAATAGGCGTCAATTTAGTGAAAACCAGGTGTTCCATATTACCTTCCACTTTTTTTTGTAACGTTTTAGAGTTATTTAACTTTTTGTTTTTTGTTATTTTTTTTATAAAGTGAATTTATTTTTTTGTTGCTGCTTTTTTAATCAGAATGAACTGATGTATATTTTTTTAATATCTTTAAGAAACCTTACAGCGTTTGTATTTTATTAACAAAAATATGATTGGTGGTCCATATTACCCGACTTTACTCTACGTTAAGGAGAAGTTAAAAGTAGAAAAATGGTTCTACGATTGCTTTCTGTAATATATTTGTTTCAAGATATTTTTAATTTAATTATAGATCGTAAAAGATAAAATTTTAATCAAAATTCTAAGTACCGTAAGAATACGATTTTCGAAAAAGTTATTTCAAGGTTTGTAGGGTTGGTACTGTTATTCTTAAATAAAATTCACTTTTTTCGTACATCTTGTAGATAGTGTTAAGAAACTGTTAATTATCAAATTTCAAAAATATCGAGAAGGTATATAGTTTTCGAAATATTCAGTTTTCAAAAACAAATTTAACTTTGTTTTTTAAACGCAAAAACTGTTTTTGAAAGCAAAATACAATTCAAAATGCTTAGGAGTTTTGAAATAAGAAAATTGATCAAACAAAAATTTCTAAAAATATTTAAAAATTTCCAAAAATAAATTCATTTGTACATTGTTATGAGTTGACTTAATAGTATTTTTTATAAAACTAATTCAAAACTAAAAGGCATTAAAAGGATAACACACTTCAAAAAGCAACGTTGACATTAAGATGACACACAAATTGCCCTGAACAATTAAGATAAAGCTCATCGGTTGACTCTAAGTTTTTCGAAACAAAGTTTAGCTTCAACATATGGTTCAAAAGTAATAAATGCTTAAAAAGGCATTTCGAAAAACGTTAAAATTCGATAGTGTATGCGAATTTAGAAAGATGATTTTCCTATATTCAATTGAAATCAAAAAGTAGTGTACCAATCCATAATCATCGAAAACAACGAATATCTAATTCTTAAATTAACATAAATCTTTCAAAAAAAAAAAACTTTAAAGCATTCAAAATAATTATGAAATATTTTGAATTCAAAAAACCGCACACAATTATCGTTCCAAAACCAACATACGCTGATTGTTGTTAGGTTTGTTTGGTTCACAAATCTACGTAATGCTTCTATTACTTTGCACCCAATGTTAAGTTCGTGTTGGCTTCAATTCAAAGTCAAATTATAAAGTCCAAACTATTTAAATCAATTCCGAAAATTAAATTTATTCCAAAAACAACCAATGAATAGGCACATTTTGAAAACCTTTTAGTTCTATAATTCCCTAAAAATGCAATTGCACATGGAATAGAATAACCCAACTAATAACCCCAAACGCTCTAACCACGACCATCATCACTATTCGACCAAACAACCACATATCACCCCTTGTGTCACCGCACAAGCTCTATCAAATTCATCACTCGAATAGCTCAAAATACAATTGAATTAATCGAACAACAAAATGTTAAAAAAAAAAAACTTGTTACCTATGCATTTATTCGTCGCTGCAACTAACAGGAGAAGCCTATATAAGAAATCGATCAGCTTACCTGTGCCAACAGTCCGGTTCGGTTCGTTCATACTTCAGGAGGGTAAAACGACATAGATACGGATCCTAAAGAAACGTTTATATGATTTTCGGAATCATTCGGACTTATTTTGAATTTTAAGTGATTAAGTGATTAAATAAATTAAAAAAAAAACAACAATCATGTCGATCGCTCAGGAAGTGATCAAGGAGCCGATGATGGTTAGCGCGTCAAGTGTTTTCTATTTTCTGCTTCTACCAACATTCGCCTTGTGGTTCGTCTACTGGCGTCTTTCGCGCAGACATCTTTATGAGTGTGCAGCCAAATTACCAGGTCCTGACGGATTGCCTTTGGTGGGAAATCTATTCGATGCTATTGGCTCACCATCAAGTAGGATACAAAATAAAAGAAATTCGGAGTGTTTTAAATGTCCTGACTTAAAATGTTTGTTTGATAATTATAGAGGTATTTGAGACCGTTCTCCGAAAGGGTGAACCCTTTGAATATGTGGCCAGAATTTGGATTGGACCTAAATTAGTAATTTTCTTGTATGATCCACGTGATGTTGAGATCTTACTTAGCAGCCAGGTGTACATTGACAAAGCACCAGAATATGAATTCTTTAAGCCATGGTTGGGAGATGGTCTTTTGATCAGTACTGGTGAGTAAACATTATTGGACATAAAATCCCTATTGGAGAGAATCGTATGATTTGCATTGGAATTATTGTGGTTTAAGTGTTTCCTAATTTCAACCTAAATTTTAGGGATATCATAATTAAACTAATTTTAAGAAGAAATAAAATAGTAAAATGTTTCGAGGAGAGTATCTTTGTTAAAAATATTAGTATAACACTTTGCGAATCGGTTTAATTTCGTGGATTTCATTGTAACAACTTTTTTCGTAGAATACATTTTATGTCATATCCAATTTTATTTTGATTTGTATTAAGTTTATTAAAAAAAGACACATTAAATCAAAGAAGGACATACAAAACGAGCCCACATAGCTTAAAATTATAACAATCAACAGACGTATTTTTAACGACAACTTTTCTATTTCTATATATCTTTAAAATTCAATTCGTCAAAACGACTTACGTCGATCAGTTCAATCAGTTTTTATTAAACTCCGAAAAATCTTTGATACAAAGTCAACCAGGATATAGAAATAAACTCTATCAAAAAAATTCGGAGTTACTTTGTCCAAAATCACATTTATAGTTCCTTATATTAATTCTCTATATAAGTTATTACAGAGTGTCAATCATATTTATGACTTAAAGATTTAACAAATGCTTTTTGAAAGGTGTGTAAATAGTGGAAAGGTCGCAAAATAAATAAATTTGTATTTAACCGTTTTTCTTCTATTTACTTTGAACTTACGCACAAGTGCACTTGTAAATGGCCTCTTGTAGCTTAATCCTAATTTTTCGGACTGCTTACTGATTCATTTTAAACGTTGATTTGTAAACTGTCAGTTTTAGAGTTCAGACAGTTTACAAAAAAATTGTTTAGGATAAAATTAATCAGTTAGTACTCCGAAAAATTATAATAATGCTTCATATATGTAGATATAATATCTCTTCGGAAACTAACTACCAAAACTAGGAAATGCACAGTTCCATTCATGCATGATAAGCTTTTGTCCGTTGTAATTGATTACTCCGAAAACAAAAGTATCACTGATATAATGCTACTTAGTATTTTTGTCTTAAATTAATCATTTTTCTTTGATAGCTAAATCCATTTTCCAAAACTCCGAAAATTCGGAGTTATCTATTTTGTACTAATTTTCGTATATACAAGGTAATAGTAATTCATTATCAGTTTCATTTTTATCTGCATTCCTTAACACCTACACTGCCTTAGTTCATAAACCTAATTATTTTATTTTGGTTTTATTAAAAATTAGGTGGCGAAACCCAAAACCAGTTTTGAAACTACATAAAAGTTTTTTATTATCAATGACAAATTAAATTAATCGTTCCAGACAGTATGTATTTGGGTTACACCCAGATCCTTGCGTAGTCTGCATGGTAATTCCCAAAAGAAAAAACGAAACGAAACTAGTCTTATTTAGAAGCCAATTTTGTTTTCAATTTCAACAAGGTCTTTCTGTAAATTAATGATTATTTCATGAATAAAAGTACCTACGTTTTTGTTAAGTATAACTTTTAGAAATACTTGTATGTAAATTTTAGGATCACACTTCGATTATTCAAATAACAACTGACAGTAAATAAAAATTGATTCCATTGACTTAAGAACTTGATTAATTATTCATTCGGAATACTTAAAACAAATTTGAATTGTTGTTGCTTTTTGCTAATGTTTTCCTGATTTACTGATTTTTTTTTTTAATTTATTTATTCCAATTTACAGGTCACAAATGGCGTTCGCACAGGAAACTTATTGCTCCAACATTCCATTTGAATGTACTGAAGAGCTTCATTGAACTATTTAATGAAAACTCAAGAAATGTTGTGAGTAAACTGAAGGCCGAAGGTGAAAAGACATTCGATTGTCATGATTACATGAGTGAGGCTACAGTGGAAATTTTATTGGGTGAGTAATATTGTTCGATTCGAGTGGAATTTTTTCACTCGTATACAACCTGATTTTGCATAAAGAATCTTTTCTGAATGGAATTTAATTTGATTTAACAAATCCAGTTTAGTTGCAAAGAAAAAAATTACGCGGAAATTTATAGAATTTTTTATTTTATTGTGGGATAATAACGTGTGTAGAAAGACGACTGCTAACTTATTTTTCAACCAATTCTATAATGGGCTTAGTTGCTGTAAAATTGTTTCTTATCTTACTCTAAGCCTTACTTCCTAGTATCCGTCTATATCATAACTAATGTTAAAGTATGTTTATTTGGATTTTCTTCCTTGATGGGGCCACCTCTCCCTAAGATTAGTAAAATCCTCCTGAAGAAAGGAACAGCCCTTTTGACTTAATCCGCAATACTGACCAAGCAAATAGACATATACGCCAAAAACTGACCTATCAAACTCATCTACCAGAAATTGCAAGGAGCCACAAGCTCCTACAGGCCTGGTGGAGGGATGATTTACCAAGTGGGGTAAAGGAACGGATCACGCCCTTTAAACGCGTCTACTTCTCTTCAACCAGATGATTATTTGAATTGAATTTGAATAAGTTATTTTATTTATTCATTCATTTAAATTGGTAGATGTGTACATTTTCATAATTATTTTAAAGAACAAATTAACACAATCAAATCAAAAATTATAAGTAATAGATCTCATAAAATGTTCTTCAAAACCAAGATTATACTAAACAATATATACTACCTGTAAAAATGAATAAAATGGATACACTCTATAGCGAAGCAAAAAGCTGACGCTAGTATTGAATGTACCAGATAACAAAAATTAAACCAAAGAAAATTAATAATTCATTAGTGTGTGTGAGGTTTATGCCAAATATATGTATTATATACTTATATACTTTCTATTTGATAGGTGTTGAAATTAAAAAGCCAAGATTTTGTTTTAAAGAGAAAGTCTTCTAATTTTCTTAAACGTCGGATGGAATCAGGTAACTTGTTAAAAATTGTAGGAGCCACTACTGTAAAGAACTTTTTGAAATGAATTTTTTTATAAGAAGGGACATTGACGTAATTATTGTAATTAATACGTAAATTATGCAAATCATTCCTTCTTATGGAAAGATGTCCGCTCCTTATAAAAAATATCTTCAGAACCTTATAGTAGTAGAGATGCCTTAACGGAAGGATTTTGAGACCTTGAAACAGAACAAGACTAGCATGCAAACGGTTTTTATTACAAATAATACGCACAATATTTTTTTGCAAAATTACGAGTGGCTTTACTTTATTATAATATATACCACCCCAACAGGTTAAGCCATATTGAATTTTGGAATGAACAATGCCATAATAAACCATCACCAACACTTGTTTAGAACAGTATGGGCTTAAGTTATAAAAATGCCTAGAACAACATAATAAATACTTTTTTATGTGACGACGGACAGTTTTTCAATGACTTAGAAGTACCCTCCCCGACATTTTAGGCTACATTTTGCTGAAGCTTATCAAAACCCTAAACGGTCTTGAATGACATAGGATTATCATAGTTTTCAATACATAGGAGTCACAATCCCTGATGTGTCACAACGGATCTACATTGATCTAAATATGACGGTAACAAAATCAAGTGTAAGCCCTCCTAACCTAACCTATGAGAAAAAGAAGATACATATTTAAGTTTAATTACTTACTTTACTTACTTACTTAACTCTCCTTTCCGATCCATGAAGGGTCTCTGCCTGAGACGTGGCAGTTTTCAATTCTCTGCGAACCAGAGCATGCTGCTCCCAGTCATCCGCGATGGTTGGTCTTTAAACCGGAGGTTCGGTCTTCCTTGTCGCCCCGAACCTGAGGGCTGCGATTCGAAGACTCCTTTCGCTAGAGCATATACTCAATGTGGCCGAACCAATATAGTCGACGTGTTTTGGCATTCTGGACTACATCCACATCTTGAAACTGCTGATAGAGTTCGCCCTCCTTGCACACAGGACCAAATTTATTCATAGAATAATTTTTCCTTTGAAAGAGCCCAGTATCATGTCTTCCCTTCTGCTTAAAGTCCAACACTTGGCGCTGTTAAGCATGCTTTTGTAGAGCATTCACTTTGTCTTAAGAGTGACGTGTTTTGAAACCATTTGTCTTTCTAGATCGATATAACAGCGGTTTCCTAAGATAATTCTTGTCGGATCTCCATTAAGGCATGGTTCGTGGAGTTAATATTAACTCCGAGGTGGATGAACTCCTTAACTACCTCGAAGTTTTTGCTATCAATGATGACGTTTTACTCCAATCGATGGACAGATGTTTTTTGAAAGCATATCTACTTGGTCTTGTCCTCATTTACTTTAAGGCCAAGAAGTCTCGCCTGATCTTCAACAGCTGTAAAAGACTCTATTACAAAACATTGGGAACGGTCGATGACGTCGATATTGTCCGCACACCCCAACAGTTGGACAGATTTGTTGAATATAGTGCCCTCTGTGTTAAGGCCTGCCCTGCGCACAATCAGATCTAGAACGAGATTGAAGAAATCACATGATAGGGCATCTGCTTGACGAAACACGCTGCATAAGTTTTGAATAATTCAGAAGAGTTACTCCGATGTGTATTTTCCAATGTCACAAGACACAGTTGGATCAGTTTTCCCGGGATTCCAGGTTCGGCCATCGCATCGCCGTATAGAGCTCCTGACGATTAATGCTAGGAAATGCCATTTTGAAGTCCATTAATAGATGATGAGCCTCGACTTGAAATTCGTTGGTCTTTTCTAGAATTTACATCAATGTGAATATTTGGTCAATGATCGATTTGCCAGGCCGGAGGTCACACTGGTACTTGCTGACTAAATTATTTAAGAAAGTTTAAGTTTTAATATCTAATCGAGCTATTCGTTTAGGCCCTACCCAATCAGAAATAATTGGGAACCAGCTTTTTCTATCATAGTAATCTCAAGTTTCATCAAAGTCTCAAGTTCGAGAAATGACAAAATGTTCCTGCTTTTCTCACCAGAACGTGGGTATCGAAAACAACATATTGGTAAAGTTCCGAGATTAAAGATTGGTTGGTTAAAAGTATTTTTTTGACACATTTTGTCATCCTAAATGAAAAACTTCAAAGAAAAAAAATTTTAATATTGCCATTTGTCTGTCAATGAACCAACATTTTAAATTTTGGCTAAAAGCTAAGATCATGACTGTTTAACATTCTTATTCAGCCGCCAAAACATAAATACAAAAATTAAAACAAAAAATGCAAATTCACGATTCATTTCACCCACAACCGAGAGCCATCGCTGCTTGACCTTGGCATTGGTTTTGCTAAATAAGTGCATTCATTCCCTCCCGCCATGAGGTAATCAAATATTTTGTCTTACCCAAATAGGGTACGCTTGTTGCAAACTAAATAGAATTTATTTTTTAAAGTCTCAATCAAAAATACAAGCTATAAGCTAACCAAACACCACTGGCACCGACTTGACAAAAAAAAAACAATCCATTGAATCATAGCCAAGTCGCAAAATGATTATCATGTCTGGGTGTCACCTTCTGTCAATCGCATATCACTATCACCTGTATTTAACTACCTCGAAGGAAATTAAAATCAAAACGCATAAATAAAAATTTATGAATAATGCCAAACCAAAGAAAAATCATGCCACTGAACCCGAATAACCTCTATTTTCTTTTAATATATTTTTCTCTATTATCTAACTGTTTCGTTTGAAAACACGTCACCTCTTGGGAAAACTGGCCTTTCTTCACCTCCTTCCATATCTATAGATATTTTTGTAATAAGTAAGTTTTACATAACTTTCTTGTGCGGGCACACAACACACTCTTTGGGAAAATAAATTGATGCCAAATTATAAAATCTCAACCACCTGATACAGATATGGTACATTCAGTTGCGGATAGTTAATACGTGAAAAGGGGGTTTTAGACTTGGCAGCATCTTTTTGGGGAGCTTTTGTGTCAAGGAATACGGGCCGATTTTTTTTTTATAATCAACTACTCTGAATATAGTAATCTTAGTAATTTTTGCTATAATGGTTTTTCACGCCGAAGATCTGAGTTCAATTCCCAGCCACTGCAACCTAAAAATTTGATTTTTTTGGGATACTACCTCTTCTGAGGAAGTGACAAATTCTACAAGGTATATCTCTTCTCATGAAAAAGTACTTCACATTTAAGACGTTCAGAGAGATTTAAAGTCTAATCCATTCCTCTCGAAAACAGAGTCACATAAATGGTCGAGAGTAATATTATAAGTCTCTAGGCCCTGGTTCTCTATGACCTGTTGAGCTCCCAATTATTATATATCCCGAATATGTTCAATGTAAAAAGGTGAAGAGTTCTTTTTCTGTCGTATTTAAAGCCTAGTACGCAGATAGGGAAAAATTTTGTCTGACAAATTTTATCTTGGATTTTTTTCCGAGCTGTACTCAGTTCGCGCGCAAAATTCATACTTTTGTGCATTGCTGTACAAAATGTCTCCACTAAATTTTGCCAGGAAAAAGAATGATACAAGCATTATTTTTAACAGCCACCGTATTTCGAAAGTGATTTTTGTGAAAACTCATAGATACACTCCAAAACACATTAAATTATTTTGTATCTCTCCAAATTCAAACTTTTGCGCGACATCTGGAAAAGTTTTGTAGAGATTAAAATTGTAGAGGTAAAATTTGTCTTTGCTCGATCTGCGTACTAGGCTTAATTTTATCTCTCAACATTTTTTCTCCAAACATCAGCTAAAATCCAAGCTAAATTTTGACATAAGAACTTTGTGGAGAATATGTCGCACAGCTGTTCTCTAAATGAATTTCTTCAAAGATTTAAAAGAATTTGTTTTAAATTATGATTTTTTAAGAATTATGAATGAGAACGAATGAGAATTATGAATTATGAGTGATTTTTGTTGTCAAAAATCTTGTAAGACCCCCGTCACCAAATATTCTTCTAAATATTATTCAAATATTATTCCATTTCCAATTGAAATTGAAATTTAGCTCGAGAATAAATGTGCCAGACAATTATTTCGTGCGCTAAATTTTGACAGATAAGTTATGTACAGTTCGAAGAGAAATTTTGATTTTTTAGCTGGAGCAGCGTACCTCTCGGCTAAAATGCTTGACATAATTTTAGCTTGGCTAAATTTTGGAGAGAATTTTGTATGGGAGATAAAATTTAGCCCGATCTGCGTACTAGGCTTTACAATTTAGCGCGATCTGCATACTAGGCTTAAGAATCAAAAATTATCTCGAAAATATAGCTTGCCATTCTAGGTAGGGTACCCTCGAGAAAATGCTTTAAAACACCACTTTTTTCAAAAGCTCAAGAACGGTTTTTAAGAATTATGAAAATGATAGAAAGATCCCAACGAAATGTCATGGGTCCAAAGTATGATTCGAAATAGTTTCGCCTTCAAATTGCAAGCAACCTTTTGTATAAGCTTATCTACTTGAGCAGGAAAAGTTATAGCCGGGCCTGAGTTTAAGTCCAAATGATTTGGTGCCTCATGAAAAATTACTAACAATTTCTCTAGGTATTAATATAGCTGAATGTCTCTTCAGAGGAAACTACTAAAGAAAGTGGGAAAAATGATTGCGAATTCGCAAAGAAAGAGAAATCACGCGATTGGGTCTGTGATGTTGGACGTTTTGAGTTAAGAATTATGTAATATTACATTTGATAGCATCACGGCTGTATCATTCACTCAATGTTCGCACGTGTTAAACGAAGAAAAGCGACAGGGCAAGTTTTTTTTTTCACTTGTATTCTGTTGAGTGTTTTTATTTTTATTTGAATATATTGCAGGTATTGTGGGGACTTCCTTAAAGTAGATAAGTATGCATGAGGTTAATAGTTAAAGTGGTTTTTGAAAAAATAATTATTGTCTTATACTGGGGGATAGCGAATAACGATTTGACGAGCTATTCGTTTAAAACGCAAAGGTAGAATTTAAAAATTACATAAGATTGGATTTTTATGAAACTACTAAGGCTCATGTTCAATACGGTTGAACTAACTTGATCCGCTTGCAAGTCTTCTTTCCGGATATGGATTTGGACTTTTTGTTTCAATTCGACACTACTTGTTGTTCGTATATGCATTCCTTAAACTAATCAGCCAATTTTGACAAAATATGCCAAACTTAGATTAAGAGAGTTACAAGTCTTCTCTCGGAGATTTCCCTAGGTTTTTAAATTATTTATGAACAATCGGTAATGTCTTGTTTTTTACATCTTTTTTTCAGAAAATAGCTCTTATTAGTTAAAGTCACTTTTAATCTTTGACTCTTTCATTTTCTAATTTAAAACATTTTTTTTTATATAGAAACTGCTATGGGTGTTTCGAAGAAGACTCAAGGAAAGAGTGGTTTCGAATATGCTATGGCTGTCATGAAGATGTGTGACATCCTTCACTTGCGTCATCGCAACATCTTATTGCGCAGTGAATTCCTCTTTAGTTTGACCAAGCATTTTAAGAATCAGGGAAAACTTTTGGACATCATTCATGGTCTAACTACCAAAGTTATTAGAAACAAAAAGGAAGCATTTGCCAAGGGAACCCGAGGATCTCTTGCACAGACCAGCAAGTCGTTTGAAGCCTTTAATTTTCAAATAGACTCAAAGAAATCATCTACCGTTGTTGAGGGTCTTTCATATGGGCAATCTGAAAAGCTTAAGGATGATTTGGATGTGGATGATAATGATATTGGAGAGAAGAAGCGTTTGGCTTTCTTGGATTTGCTCTTGGAAAGTGCACAAAACGGTGCTCTCATCTCGGACACTGAGATCAAGGAACAGGTAGACACAATTATGTTCGAAGGTCATGACACCACCGCTGCAGGAAGTTCATTCTTCCTCTCGATGATGGGTATTCATCAAGATGTCCAAGATCGTGTAATGGCTGAATTGGATGAAATCTTTGGTGATTCTGATAGGCCAGCAACCTTCCAAGATACTCTAGAAATGAAGTATTTGGAACGTTGTTTGATGGAAACACTTCGAATGTATCCACCAGTACCAATCATTGCTCGTCAGCTTAAGGAAGATCTTAGACTAGCATCTGGAAATTATGTAGTTCCAGTTGGATCCACTGTAGTGGTTGCAACCTTCAAACTACATCGTAATCCAAAGATCTGGGAAAATCCCACAGTCTTCAATCCTGACAACTTTTTGCCTGAGAAACAAGCCAACAGGCATTATTATGCCTTTGTGCCATTCTCTGCTGGACCAAGGAGTTGTGTTGGTAAGCTTTAGTTTTTGTACGACTTTTCAAATCTTTTATATGTTATAATTTAATTTAATTCAAGGTCGCAAGTACGCCATGCTTAAACTGAAGATTCTCCTATCAACAATTCTTCGCAACTACCGAATCCACTCGGATGTTCCCGAAAAAGACTTCAAATTGCAAGCTGATATCATTCTCAAGCGCGAAGAAGGCTTCAAGGTTCGGCTTACACCAAGGCAGAGAACTGCCAAGGTTGCTTAAGACGCGATTAAACTTTAAGTCCCAAAGATTTCCATCAACCCCGAGCCCCCACCCAAACATAAAATACGGATGATGTACGAGTAGTTTGTAGAGAAGAAACAAAATGTATAAAACAAAAACACCTCCTAACTTTTGGATAAAAAAAACACTCCTCAGAACCAAAAATAATTAAAAAAATTAAATTAAAATTTAAACTTTGCAGTGCGGTGTTAACATCTCAGACCTCTAGACCTCCTTTTTCTTTCCTATATGCTTTCTCTTTTCTCTTTGTTTTTGGTTTATGATGAGCTTTAAAAAAAAAACAATTTTTTTATTCTGGTTTGTGTGTGAATTGTGTTAAATTTCTTTGTTTCTCCAAAATGTTATGTCTTAAAAAAAAGAACTATAATGAATAAACAAAATGTTTATAAAAATGAATTTAAAGTTTACTTTTTATTTCAACTTGTATCTTTCTCTTAAATTGTATTGAATTTAGACCAGAAACCACAGCATCTGACAAATTGTTGCTCTTTCATCGTGTAAATATGAGAGATGCCAACAACTAATTGACAGGGCATATTGAAAGGGCACTGAAATTTAAATAAGCTAACATTTGAATGCCTGTTGGAACTGACAATTTGTACTTTTCCTTGAATGAAGGTATGGAAAAGCGACATCAATTTTAAATGCTGAGTTTTCTAGAAAACTACATAATACTAGGTTCGTCCGTTCAACTTTAGCCAAGGTTGACTCAGGTTTTCTTGACAACGCTGAGAGTTTCGTTTGATGAAACAACAAACATTTTCTGGCAAATATAAACAAAAACTTGGAACACGCGAATCAACAAACGACAAAAAAAGAAATTGATATGAAATCTCATGTCACTTTTGACAGTTTGGTCGTTAACTGAACTCGCCACAGGAAAATAACTAGATCTACACTGAAAATAAAATCTAGGTATATATGATAAAAATCTAGGTTGATTTAACAAAAATTTTGTCAATATACGTCCAACAAAAAGTTTTGTCAAATTAACAAAAATTATAGAATTTTGTTGAGGTAACAAAAAATATTTTGTTGTATCCACAAAATTATTTTGTTATGCTAACAAATAAATTTGTTGAAATAACAAAAATATTTTGTCAATATGACAAAATTTCGTAGAATTTACAAAATTAATTTGTCATATTAACAATTCTTTTGTTGTATTAACAATTTTTGTGTTAGTGTTATTGTTTTTTTATTATTATCGGATTAACAAAATTTTTTTGTTAAATTAACAAAATTGTTTTGTTGAATTAACAAAATTGTTTTGTTACATTAACAAAATATTTTGTTAAATTAACAAAAATTACTTGTTATATTTTGTTAAATTAACAAAATATTTTGTCAATTCAACAAAATATTTTGTCAATTTTACAAATTTCTTTTGTTGAATCCACAAAAAACAAAATTAATTTTGTCAAAATAGTTTTTTTTTTTTGAGATTTAAGTCCACAAAAATTGGCGTTTCGTCCCTACTATCTCACATTCAACCATCTGTGAGGGCGTATGGACAATACGCAATTTTTGTTAAGTTCAGTTAGTCTTACATCGATTTCTTAACAAAAACCAAGTGTGAACTATATCATACACAAAAGAAATTTTTTGGTTTCCTTACAAAATAGTTTTATCTATCTGATAATATTATTTTATCAATATTACAAAATAATTCAACCCCAAAACAAAATATTTGTCATTTTAACAAAAATGTTTTCATTTTTTGTTAAATTGACAAAAACAAATTAACAAAAACTTTGTGATATTGACAAACATTTACAAAACAGATTTTTTGTAGATACAACAAACATTTTGTTAACATCACAAAAAAGTTTGTTGATGTGACAAAAATCTCTGTTTTATTTTGTTATTTTAACAAAACTTGGTTTGTTAAACTGAAAATATTATTTGTAGGGCATATTTTGTTAAACTGACAAAAAATCATGCTGGATTATAAAAAATTTGTGAAATCAACAAAATCATTCTTTCGTATTGACAAAAATTTTATCAAAACGATAAAATTGTTTTGTTAAAGGTCAACAAAACGTTTTTGTCAATATTACCTAGGAATTTATTTTCAGTGTACAGGGCGACTCCAGGTCTAAAAAAAAAACTCTTTCTTAGGGCGACCTCAGGGTGACTTCAGGGCTCAACGAACAAACCTACTATTTGCCAGTCTTCTCATTCATTTCTTTTAATTGTCAAACTTACCTATGTAACTGTCTTAACCAAAATCTTAACAAGCACACCTTAGGTAAATGTTTTGATTACAAATCATGTTATTCCCTTTTGTCCATAACCTCCAATCTCAAACCGACAGACTGATTTTGATGAATATTTACATATGTATGTGAAAAAGTACTTAATCATTTTCTTACAACGTTAATGCGATTAAGGAGATAAAGTAGTTCCACTTTTATTTATTATTGATTCTAATTGAACTAAACTACAAAATGCAGAAATCTTGGCATTTGTTGCTTAACTCTTATTAATTCTGACACTTTCATCAGTGATGTCCAGTTCTTTTTATTCCGTTAAAGATTGGTCGTCCTGAAAACTTCTTAGCCCTTCAGAGTGACAGTTCTGATGAGAAACTGAATTCGAAATCGAACCTTCAAGGTTTCTCGATGGCCACTCGAAATGCTTCCTTCTTCCATATATAACAGTTCACAATGCCAAAAAAAAACTATTTCATGCATTCTGCTTTGAGGCTGCTACTTAATCAAGAAAGTATCAAATAAGGTAGTAATGCGACATTTGAAATTTGTTAAACAACAAACAAATAACCCACGCACAAAAAACGGACAATATTCTCCAGTGATTCAGAATCAAACATATAAGTAAACAACTTTCCCAAAAAAGATATTTGTTGTTTACCAATGTTGAAATTTGTTATTGAGTTTTAAATATTAAATTTTTTTTCAAATTCGAAATGTATTATAGTTAAAGATGACTTTTTGTTGCTAGAACCATTTACATACGTCAATGAATTAAAAATTTAAATATTAAATATCGAAATGCGCAATTAGAAGATTATGAGACTTTGAAGTAACGGAATTCAATCCAACAATCGCAAAACACAATTACATCATAACAATATGAGTTGAATCACATTGGAAACCTGTTGTCAAATCACCACACTGTATTATTGTGGCTCCAGAAACTGGAGATGATATCTTTCCAATATTTACATCCGTGGTTTTGCAGCTTTGCTTTTAAGTTGGTGGTTAAATAGAACTAGAATAAAAAGTTGCTTACGTACATTGGTGCAGCTGATAAGAGCGATAGCTGGTGTGAGCTATAGATGAATTGCTTGTTTTATTTGAAAGACATTTCAAGGACATTATGATGTGTTGAGTATGACATCGTTCATCTGACCCCCACGGCTTCGTTCTTCATTGGAGAGGTCCAATTGTTAATGACTCTGGCGCATAGATCGGGCTGTACTTTAACAATGACATGGGTTATATGTTTGTTCAGTTCAAAATGTTAAATTAAACAGAACCTAGTTATTATTGTAGTTGCTTCTACTTTTGACACTTAGATGTCTCTTAAATTAAAGTTGTACTAAACTTAATTTGCTATAGAATCGGAAACCACGATTCCATATTAGATTTTATGTAGCCTTCTTCTTGATTTAACCCTCATCGAGGTAAGACCTATCGCTCAAAGAAATAAAGATTGTTAAACTACCAACCAACGAAAATTCTTTTATTTCTTGACAAATCATCGAGCAACCAGCAGGGATATCTCATATCCCAACATTTGGTCCAACGAACCGAATAAAGAAATTCATCCATCGATAAGAGAAGAGTTCTTGGCCGTCGAAACCTATCATTGAGCTTATCAACCAATAAACTTTAAATCGAGGCCCAGATCCATCGAAGACAGAAGAAGTTTTCTCTTCAATAATCATCAAACTCGAAGCAACGTGATCTGACGACAACCATCTTAAATCGTAGCAATCTCTTCGTGGTTTCACCTGGAAAAATCATCAAAACTACGTTTAAAGAGAAACATCAGTGCCTACATATATGCAAATTTCTTAAATTTGCTCGAAGCCATCAATCCTACATCACAGGCAAATTTCAGATTTAATCCTGTTCAGTGAAAACTCATCAGCTTGCTCTTAAATGAGGATTTGAGGGTTTCAATGCAAAAAAAAAACAATAATCGGGAAAGATTTTCGAAATTTGCAAACTAAGTCCGAAAAAATACTCATCGTCATCAGAAATCTGCAAAATCTGCAAAGTCTGCAAAAGATTCTCATAATTCATCAGCTACCAACATACGATCAGTGATCAGTGCGATCACCAGATCTTTCACCATCCTACCCCACCATCGGATTCCCCATCATCACAAAACCGGTTCTAAAGACAGGAGATTTCAAATTCACGGCGCTCTTAATTCAGCCTAAGCAGATTCGGCTGAACTTTAGAAATCATCTCTTCTGTCATTGCATCACACACAGTTCATCTATCATCAGTTGGAGATTGGAGTCAGTCATTCGCCAGCAAGCAAACAACACCGGTCTCCAGAAATCCTCGGCGGTAAAAATAACAAAAACAACTTTAATCTAACAACTTTAATCATACGTAAACATTTGTTAAAGGTCTTTAGAAACAGGTGCGTGCTTTATGAAAAATCAGTGCATTTAACTTGAATAATATTTATTACTAAAGTTACTTAAAATACATTTTTTATATTGGATATAATTTTGATTTAGGAGTGGTTCCAGTCTTGTTTGTTCACACAGAGTTTGATAGATTCGTTGTTTTTCTTAAATACACAGATAAGTTTTATCTTTATTTGCGCCAAAATTCCTTTGAGGTTAGAATTTCGGAAAAATATGTCTGTGCTAGATGAGTTTATTGCCGCTGCCGATCAGCTAGTTCAATTTCAAGTTTCCTACAAGGAAATACCTATTGTGGATAAATCCATCACTTATTTAGAAACTTCCAAAGAGGAATTAAAGACACTTTGGGCAACCATAAAAGCTTGCTATGGTGCTTGTGTAGCAGAAGGTAGTATGGAAGATCTAGATTCAATTAAGGCTAAATATAGGACATCGTCGACCACCTATATTAGTTGTTTAAGTGAAATCATAGATACATGCAATAAATTGAAACTCATCAAAGATGATGATGAAAAACAGAGTTTAAGTGTGATGTCAAAGGACAGTAGTCCCTTTATCAAAGTTCCTCCCTGTGATACCGAGATTTTCTACGGTGATTATCTGACTTGGCCATCATTCCGAGACATGTTCACCGCGGTTTATATAAACCATCCGAAACTCTGCGGGGTTCAAAAGTTATTTCATCTTCGTGCGAAAACTAGAGGAGATGCCTATAATATAGTTTCGAAGTTTCCGCTTACAGTCGATAATTTTGAGGTGGCTTGGAAAGCACTTTCTGATCAATATGAGAATCGTAGAATTTTAGTAAACAACCAAATCAAGAACCTTTTTAACCTGCCTATTATTTCAATTGAATCAGGGAAAGAAATCAGAGATTTACAAAGAAATATTAACGATTGCTTATCAATATTAAAAGCCCATAATATTTCTATAGATTCCTGGGATCCTATTCTTGTGTACCTTTGCTCGAATCGACTTCCTGAAAGCACACTTTCTCTATGGGAGCAATTGATTAAAAATCCACGTGATATCCCAAAATGGGACGAAATGGATCTTTTCTTGACCAATAGGTACAGGGTACTCGAAACCGTATCCGATCTTAAGTTTTCGGTAAAACCGAAAGGTCAAAATAGTAAAGCACAAGCTTCGGTGCCAAACCAAAAGCAAAAGCACAAAGCTTTTCACACAAAGGTTTACAATTTTAACTGCAAATTGTGCCAAGGTCCTCACCCACTTCGACTATGTCCTAAGTTTTTAGAATTAAACGTATCCGAAAGAATTTCAAAGGTGAACGCTTTGAAATTTTGTCAAAATTGTTTATCTCCATCTCATGAAGTAAAAACTTGCCGAAGCAATTACCATTGCGCAGAGTGTAAGAAAAGGCATCATTCACTCTTACATATTTCACCTGCTCCAACTTCATCAATTTCAAAAGAACAAACCCCTCAACTTCCCCAATTTCAACCAAACCAAATACAGTCCACTGCACCTATCAACTTTCATCAAGTAAATACTTGTTTTAATCAAAACAACCATCGAATTCTTTTGGCGACAGCCTTGATTAATATCTTTCATCTTGGAAATACATATACTTTGAGAGCACTTATAGACAGTGGCTCAGAAGTAACCTTATTATCAGAAGATACTCAGCGGAAATTAAACTTACCGGTAAAACCAATTCAAGCGCAGATAGCAGGTATGAGTGCTGTAGTAACTGCTCATTCTTCTAAGCTATGCACACTCAGTATCGGATCTAAGTATGTTCCATCATTTACCTTAAGCGCAAATGCGATTGTATTAAAAAGGCTTACCGGCGATTTGCCTTCTTGTTTCATACTACGTGAAGATGTTTCAAACCCTCTTGATTTTCAACTCGCAGATCCATATTTTTATGAGAGTTCCAAAATAGATATAGTAATAGGCTCTGATTTATATCCATCCATTATAAAGGAGGGTATTAAACGTGATATTTTCGGATCACTTGTTGCCCAGAATACTATATTTGGCTGGATACTTTCTGGTCCACTTAAGCAAGGAAGTTTCAAATGTAACACAACTACCTTAAAGTATATTTGCGAAAACTCAATCGACCAACAGATCGCAAAGTTTTGGGAGGTGGAAGAGGTTCCCGAAACTCCACTTCTGTCTCATGAAGATGAAGTATGTGAGAAGTTGTATTCTGAAACAACTAACAGAAACGCTGAAGGTCGTTATATAGTTCACCTTCCGTTTAAATCTCCAATTTCAAATCTTGGATGTTCCAGGGATATTGCTCTTAAGCAATTTACTCGAATGGAAAATTCGTTGAAAAGAAATCCTGAATTTCACATTAAATACAATCAGGTTCTTGAAGAGTATGAAACACTGGGTCATATGAAAGCTGTTCCATCAGAAGAGCTTATTAAAAACAATCAAATTATTTCTTATTATCTGCCACACCATTCTGTTATTAAGGCTGACAGTACCACAACAAAGATAAGAGTCGTTTTCAATGCTTCAAGACCTTCAAGCAATGGAATTAGTCTTAATGACATGTTATATACAGGCCCATCTTTACAAACTGATCTCATGACTCTTATTTTGAAATGGCGGTTCTATAAATTCGTTTTTAATGCCGACATTGAGAAGATGTACCGCCAAATATTGGTCCATCCTGAACACACTTCTTATCAACGAATTATTTTTCGCAGATCCCCGGATAGCAATGTTGAAGATTGTGAATTAAAAACCATAACCTTTGGCGTAAACTGCGCCCCCTATTTGGCAATTCGCACTCTGCTGCAACTGGCAGATGATGTGCAACACACCTTTCCTCTTGCTTCTGCTATTCTGAAAAGGGAATTCTATGTAGACGATGTACTTTCTGGAGCCCATGACATTTCAACTGCGTTAGAGGCACAACGTCAACTTTCTCAAGCTTTAAACTCAGCTGGTTTTTTCTTAAGGAAATGGACATCGAACTGCATAGACCTTACTGAAGATATTCCTTCTTCAGATCGTTACGATCAAGACTTTCTACAGTTAGAAGATAAAAGTATTTCTAAAACACTTGGTATTCAGTGGAATGCAAAGTTAGATTCCTTTCACTTCTCATTCAAAGCCCTAAATGAAGATTATCTTTTAACAAAAAGAGCAGTTCTCTCTGTTATTGCGAGACTATTTGATCCCGCAGGATGGTTAGCTCCAATAATTATCACTGCAAAGATCATAATGCAGCAAATTTGGCGAGATGGGACGTCTTGGGACACACCTCTTGTGCCCCTAACGTGTCGCCGCTGGAAAGTATTCTTTGCTGCCCTTCCTGATATACGCGATCTTCAAGTACCCCGCTGGATAAATTATAGTCCGTCATATCCAATCCAAATTCATGGATTTTCTGACGCCTCAGAGCAAGCTTATGCAGCAACTTTTTATATAAGAGTCCAGCACAGCGAAAACCACTGGTCATGCAATCTTCTGTGTTGTAAAAGTAAGGTTGCACCAGTAAAACAGCTTGCCTTGCCAAGGCTTGAACTTTGTGGCGCAGTTTTATTATCTAATCTTTATAAGCAAATTATAACTCAACTTGACTGTTCACAACATGAACTTTTTTTATGGACGGATAGTTCGATAGTGTTGTCATGGCTAAACAAACCACCTTGTACGTGGAAAACGTTTGTTGGAAATCGTGTTTCACAAATTCAAACAAACGTGCCAAACGCAAAATGGAATCACGTTCGGTCAGCAGATAACCCAACAGACTTACCAACACGGGGCCTATCTCCAAAGGACCTTAAGATGAGCAGCTTATGGTGGCATGGTCCATCATGGCTCTGTCAAGCCCCATCTACCTGGCCTAGATCTGTATTAAACGAACTCGAAGACATAAATCTTGAACTTAGACCAATAAAATCAAACATAGCGTCTCTTAATATCAACATCGATACAATTGTAGGGAGATTTTCCTCATGGTCTAAGACCTTGCGTGTAGTCTGCTACATAATTAGATTCTTTCAAAGAACCCATCGACCTCTGAGAGAAAGCTTTTCTTACTCATCTCGGATAATAAGTCAAGATGAAATGACAAATGCTAAGAATCGCCTTATTCGCTTAACTCAATCATTTTATTTTTATGATGAGTATCAGGCTCTTTCAAAAAATGTGCCAATCCCAAGAAAAAGTTCATTAGCTACTCTTAATCCGATTATGGATCCAGATCAAATCATGCGTTCTAATAGCAGATTGACTTCATCTACCCTTTCTTATAATGAAAAATATCCAATTATCTTGCCTTATCAAGCGAAGATATCAAGTCAATTCGTAGAATTCATTCATGATATCACTCTTCATGGTGGAAATCAACTGATGATTCGTTTGATAAGATGTGAATTTTGGATACCAAAGATAAAAAATCTTGTGAAAAAACATGTAAACGCCTGTAAACAATGCATTATCCACAAAAAACAAATGCAAAGTCAGCTTATGGGAGCACTGCCACTTGAGAGAACTCAAATCTCAGCTCCTTTTACCTTTACGGGATTAGATTTCGCAGGTCCGTTTTTAATAAAAAGTTTTTCTGGGCGAAATTGCCGTATAACAAAGGGATATGTCTGTCTCTTTGTATGCTTTAGTACCAAAGCAATACATTTAGAAGCCACAAGCGACTTGACAACCCAAGCATTCTTAGCGGCTTTGAATAGATTCATTGCACGACGAGGTATGCCTAAGAAAATATATTCAGACAACGGAACTAACCTTGTAGGTGCTAGTAAAAGTCTTGCTACCGAGTTTAAAAAATTCATTCAATCTCTACCTACAGAATTTTCACAGCAGTATAAAAACAGAAATGTTGAGTGGAAATTCATTCCCCCAGGGGCACCACATATGGGAGGTTTGTGGGAAGCTGGTGTTAAGAGCTTCAAGCTTCATTTTCGGAAAGTTGCGGGAGCTAACAAGCTTACTTTCGAAGAGTTTTCAACTCTTCTCACTAGAATTGAAGCTTGCCTTAACTCCAGGCCCATATCCCCTATCTCAGAAAATGCATCTGACATTCCTCCATTGACTCCAGGTCATTTTCTCAGAGGTGGTCCTCTGCTAGCTCCTCTCGAACCTGCTGCAGATGAAAGCTCTCTTAGCTGTGTTAAGCGGTGGGAAAAGATACAAATTTTACATCAACAATTCTGTCGAAGATGGAAAAACGAGTATCTGAGAGAAATGAACAAAAGATACAAATGGAAATTTCCCAAAAGAGACTTGGCAATAGACGATCTGGTTGTCATAAAAGATGAAAATCTCCCCCCAAACGAATGGCGCTTAGGTCGAGTAGTTAATGTCCATCAGGGATCCGATAGTCGAGTACGTGTCGCGGACATAAGAACTTAAAATGGAGTTATAACCCGTCCAATTGTCAAACTTTGTGTGCTAACTCCGTCATAAACTGCTTCTAAATTTTTATATATAAAATTTAATACTCGTATATGTATTTATCATTTTTTTTTTTAAATATCTAAATAATGTACATATATACATTAAAGTATCTTGCACTGATTTTAAATATTCTCGCTTTTATTGTATATTTATTTTTTTGAATTATTTGTTTAATACTTTTCTTTTTATTTTTTTTTTCTTTCAAATTATCTTTATTTATTTGAAACTTTAATGAATTTAATATTATATCTTACAGCCGTTGCTGCAAGGCGGCCGGCAATGTTCAGTTCAAAATGTTAAATTAAACAGAACCTAGTTATTATTGTAGTTGCTTCTACTTTTGACACTTAGATGTCTCTTAAATTAAAGTTGTACTAAACTTAATTTGCTATAGAATCGGAAACCACGATTCCATATTAGATTTTATGTAGCCTTCTTCTTGATTTAACCCTCATCGAGGTAAGACCTATCGCTCAAAGAAATAAAGATTGTTAAACTACCAACCAACGAAAATTCTTTTATTTCTTGACAAATCATCGAGCAACCAGCAGGGATATCTCATATCCCAATTATGAGAGCAGCAATCGCTTTGCGACTGATTGATCTAAATGGTTTTCCAATTGGAATTTTAAAACTTTGACAGACGACTATGTCACTATGCTTGAAGCTACATCTGTCAAATGGGCTGCCATACATTAAGTCTGCTAAGTCAACATAAAGTAATTGCGTTCAAGAACATGTGCATAATGATTAGTTTGTTAAATTTTTGGCGTGCTTCACCCATTTTACTCTTAGAACTATTCACAACGTGGTGGATAAATTTGAGTCGACCGGTTTATTGATCATTGATCAATCTACCAACACGTAAACGAAATGCCAAATAACTGCCAAATATATCGCCGCTGTTCGTCAGTGTTCAACAAAATCCAAGGCAGTCAATTCTACGCCGCGTTATTACTTGAGCCTATACCCGTACAAACTTTAACTGAGCCAGGTGCTCAGAGTTAAATACCATAGAAAATTAAGTGCATTCGCTAGCTTCAACTTCAGAGCAGTTGGACGTTGGGCACAATTTCCAATCATACCCAGCGGCGAGGCCCATTTCAGGATTAATGGCTGTGTTAACAAGCAAAATGTCCGTATATAGGACGACACCAAGCCACACGAGCTTCATCAGGTGACAATGCATCCTCAAAAAGTTAGCGTTTGGTGTGAATTTTTGGTTGGCGGCATTACGGTCCATACTGCTCTGAGAAGTTAAGTTGGTCAGGCCATCACCGCTAAAAGAGAGTGCGATCTTAATTGGCCACCGAGGTCGAGCGATTTGATCACGTTAGACTTCGATAATATCTCTCTAACAGTTTATTTCATTCAAATATAAAGGTAAGAAACGCTTAATAGAAAATTCTTTACAACTTATGAAAATCATATACAATTCTAGTTCTGTGACCATGCTTTCAAATCGTTCGTGTAGAATGTCCATTTTGGTATCAGCTCTTTTGGCACGTGCTGCCTTCAGCTTACAGTACACACGCACAGTGAGTTTATACAGATGGATTTCAATTTGGTAGACCTCATAAAGATTTGGCATCGTCCCAAATCTGTAAATATACATAGCTGGTTGATGTACCCCTTCTTTAAAAATTAAAACATCATGGCTGTCATTAAATGTCAAAGTACCCCTTTACTTTGGGAAACAAATTTATACTATGTTTTCACCAAGAGATAGTCCTGAATACCTATAAGTGGATATACTTCGTAAATCTAGTAGATTAGAAATTAATCTTTTTTAATTTTTATTGGATCAATTGCTCTACAGTTCGAACTGACCTAATATCCATATCGTGCTAAGTTTATCTCGATGATTTTTCAATGTTGGGCACAAAAATGAATCTTTGTTTCTCTCGCTTCAACTTTATAAGAAAAATTGAAACACCATTTTAGTGCGATGGAAACACCACAGGAATCTCGGATTATCTTTTGGTGAAAACGTAGTATTCGTATTTGCTCAGAGAACTTTGCTAAACTTAGCAGCGGAACGACACTTGTCTCGTGTGGTGTGTTGTGGTGTCCTTCATTGTGTACGTTAATCCAGCTTGTTGCGTTGCACACCGTCATTTATTGCCCATGCTCCTTATTAAACAATTGTTTTCCTTTCCACAAACGGAATAAAATATATGTGGCACAGCCTGGTAAGGCGCAGTCGGAGCACGAGGGATTTTAACAATATAAAAAGACACACCATTCGAAACTTCACGAGATATGTAAGTGTGGTTCTGCGTTAAGAAGTTTGGATTATGATTTCTTTCAGTTTGAAAAACGTTCACAGCCTTATTTATTATTTTTCACTAATACTGGGTTCAACCTCGGAATAGTTAATTCGAGCCCAAGCACTTACTTCGAGTTTACGCCACGTCAAACAAATCCTTATTTAATATATATTTTCTTAGCCGTATTAGCTACGCCTTCCTTATGTCAAAAATACTGGGAAAAAAAGTCACAAATCTAAAACTCTGGTTATTATACACAAACAAAAACCCCAGCAAACCCCAGCTGATTTTCATTATTATTCATTTTATTATCATTGTATGCATATTGGAAATTGTATACATTTAAAATTGGATTGTATAAAGTTCAAATCCAATAAATGAATGTACCAACCAAACCACATTGCGTTTCCAATACCGTACAACTTTTAGAGCGTTTGGAAAATATAAATAATTTATGCAAAATATCTATCCTTTTTGTCTTAGTAAGAAACGAAAAAAAATTACTTAGGCTAGCCGCGCACTAGCAATTTTCAGTTGCGAAACTGCTTGGTTCGAGCAACTAAAAAGTTTGTGTTTTGACACAAACTAAACGATTGCCTAAAATAAGTTCGCCATTTTATTGAACATATAATTATCTGCAAATTCACCGACATTCAACCAAACAGTTCATCTGTTTTCTATAAGTAACCAAACAGTTTCGCAACTAAAAATTGCTAGTGCGCGGCTAGCCTTACACTTCTTTTTGTAAATTTGACAAGATGTCATCTCAAAATGACATTTAGGTACTAAAACGGCCTTAAACCTCCTATGAACCAGTTTTAGCTTATTCCACCGCTATTCCTCGTGCATTTTCATTACAAATAAGGTTTTCAGGTTTAGAGCCGTTGTAAAGTCGGAGTAACTTTACTCCGTCGCTAAAACGAGTTAGTAAATAAGGCTGTAACTGTTATGAAAACTCACATCCATGCAACCGAAAAAAAAACATAAATAAATATACCTATGCCCTGAATTCGAATCCTATCACGCATCACACATAGAGCCTGTTTAGATTGGGAAGATTGAGTACGGAAACGGACTGGTGAGTACCATCGTGTTTACATTAAAAAAACTTTGAGGCGCCTCACGATGGGTTTTACGTGGAATTATTTGAATCGAAACATTTTTTTATCGTCATTAATAAATATTTATCAGGAAACTTGTTTGCTCTTTTGTCCAATTCGTCATTTTTTTCCTTAAAAAATTCACACGAACAAAATTAAATACTTTTATAGACAGACAGCTGTTGTTTTCTTGAAAATTGACAAATTGAAATGGACAAAATGAAATAAAACGGAACGTTTCGGTTATGAAACAGTACTCACGAGTCCAGTTTTTATGTTTTCTTCATGCCTCACGAGACCTCTCACCCCGCACTTTACTTGCCATCAAATGGCCGTGAGTCCGCACTCAATCTTCCCAATCTAAACATGCTCATAGAGCCTGTTTTATGTTTTCTTCATGCCTCACGAGACCTCTCACCCCGCACTTTTCTTGCCATCAAATTGCCGAGAGTCCGCTCCCAATCTTCCCAATCTAAACATGCTCATAGGTATTCAAAGTGTCGCGGCCTGCGTCGCGTGTATTGTGTTCAAATTGTGCATTGAAAAACAGCCGCTGCATCAAAACACCTGTTGCAACTGTCAAATATTTTGACAGATGACATTTTGTCAAAAAGTTGTCCAAGGAAAAAGACAACAAAAAACCAAAAGAGTGAAAGTGACACGCAAACGATTTTGAACTTATTTCGTTTGGAACCTTTATCCGATAATTCGTGTTTCGGATTTATATTTCTTTTCAAACAAACAATCTAAGATATTCCCTAGAAATGGCGGCACTCGATGAACTTCGTGCCAGACTCAATGATCTCCAAGAGGAACTCCAAAAGCACAAAACCAATGCAAAAACATTCCGGGAAAGAATCGATAAAATGACTGCTGAAGTCGTCGATTCTAATCCCTACAGTCGCCTTATGGCCCTGCAAAGAATGGGAATAGTCAAGGAATACGAGAGGATTCGCGATAAGTCGGTTGCTGTCGTGGGAGTAGGTGGGGTTGGGAGTGTCACTGCCGATATGCTAACAAGGTTATATGAATTTTTCTTGTTCTAAAACAGTATTATTATTTCCTTTAATTTCTAGGTGTGGTATTGGAAAACTGATTCTTTTCGATTATGACAAAGTTGAGCTAGCCAACATGAACCGTTTGTTCTTCACACCCGACCAAGCTGGTCTCTCCAAGGTCGATGCAGCTGCCAAGACACTCACGTTCATCAACCCCGATGTTCGCATTGAAACTCACAACTACAATATAACTACTGTGGAGTCCTTTGACAAGTTCCTCAACACAATTCAGACTGGGGGCGTCCAAGCTAATACTCCAGTGGATCTAGTTCTCAGTTGTGTGGACAACTTTGAGGCACGCATGGCCATCAACACGGCTTGCAATGAGTTGGGTCTCAATTGGTTCGAATCCGGAGTGTCGGAGAATGCTGTTTCTGGACATATTCAGTTCATTAGGCCGGGAGATACTGCCTGTTTTGCATGTGCTCCACCTTTGGTCGTAGCGGAGAATATCGACGAGAAGACTCTGAAAAGAGAAGGCGTATGTGCCGCGAGCCTACCTACCACTATGGGCATCACAGCTGGCATGCTTGTGCAGAACACTCTAAAATATCTTCTGGGCTTTGGTGAGGTTTCTGATTATCTGGGTTATAATGCTATGAACGACTTCTTCCCCAAAATGACCCTGAAGCCCAATCCACAGTGTGATGATCGTCATTGCCAGGCGAGGCAAACAGAATTCAAAGCTAGACCCAAGGTGGAAGAAATCGTAGAACAATTAGCCGACGAAGAACCACTGCACGAAACCAACGACTGGGGGATAGAATTAGTTAGCGATTCAGCACCTGAAGAAGTTTCTGCTCCCACAGATTCGTCATCCGTAGCTGCGGGATTGAAACTGGCTTACGACGCACCGGAAAAGCACGACGGACCAAGTGTATCGTCACCGGCGGGGGCTGGACCTGAAGTTGACTTGGATGATTTGATGGCTCAAATGAAATCGATGTAGACGAGAATAGGAAAATGCATTTTGTTAACGAACAACACCTTTTTATAATTTATTTTTTTTTTGCAAATAAAAATACAAACGTGAAGAAATCCAAATAGGAATCCTGTTTTATGTCTTTGATCGTCTTGTTTCATGAAATGCGACATACCAGTAAGAGCTCGTCTACTTTCTGAACAATAATGACGATAACGTCATTTGCTTATGAAATGGTTCTCATCTTCTGTTTGTTTTCCACAATTAATTACAAGTCAGAACTAGCTTAGATGGCCATTCCCACCTGAAGTCCTCCACCAAGCCAGACAGCGTTCTTTTCCTGGACAGCCCGTTCATTTCACTAAATGCTAATGCCACTGTGATTCAGAACACATATAAAAAGCAACGTTAAGGTTAACATTGAAGCCGAAAGCTCAGCCCCGTTTAGAGGATGATGGATTCAAATCAATGGCTGGTTCTAGTTTGGATGTTGCTTGTGTTTGCACTCTTCTCGTATTGCTGCTAGATCAGCTCAAAAAAACATTTAAGGTTTCAGAAAAGATTCCTGAGCCAACACCACACACAATCTTTGCTTTGAACCATCAGTAAATATAGTGACGTGGACTCCAGTACAGATATGATTACAAATTTAATTCTTTTCGGAATGAGAAATCTTATCCCGAATAGAGAAAACTCTATCAAACCAAAGAGAATTCTTGGTCTGATTCAAGCTATAAATAGGTTGTTAGGGTCACCGAAGTAAGTTTCCGATGTTATAAAGCCAACCTTACAGAGGAAAACCGGAATAAGTACAAACAAGCTAGAAAGACATGTAATGGTCATACTCGAAGATCATAACAACCACCAATTAAGGCATACAATACTACAAGGAAAATAAGAATTTCTGGTAATTTTTTAAAATATGTACAGAACACCACTTCGTCTTCGGTCGTCTTCAACGACACTCCTTATGCCAGCTCACAAGAACAAGCCAATTTGCTTGTATCACGCTGCCTAATAATGGCATGACTCTTGCTGAGAGCATAAACGATTTATGGGACAAATCTTCTTTCGCACTCGTACAATTACAAACTATCCACTGGTTCGGATTGTATCCTTCCCATCGTACTGAAATGTGTTCTTCAAATATGGCAAGACCACTGCGTAAGCTTCCCAATCTGAAATTCTCTACTGGTCACTTTCCGGGTGGGTCGAGAACAGCTTTTGCCCAGCCTGTCCCTAAAAAAGGCGAATCTTCTTCCCCCTCTAACTATCGTCCAGTTGCAATTACATCCCTTCTTTCTTAGGTCATGGAAACGCTGATCAGTTTTCAGCTTAAGAAATATTTTCAGGAACTAAAGCATGGCTTTCGTGCCAGTAGGTGGTACAAAACATTGCATCGTTTGGGAGAAAGTAAGATTATTGCACTTGATATTTCAAAAGCATTTGATAGAGTTTGGCATCAAGCTCTCTTATCGAAAATGCCTTCATTTGATATTAAATGAATCGCTTTTTCGTTGGATTAGAAACTTCCTCTCGAACCGCTTAGTACAAGTTGTATTGCATGGATTTAAGGCTGAAGCTCATAAAATAAATGCTAATGTGCCAAAGGGCTCCGTTTTGTCTCCTATTCTCTTTCTCATATTCATAAATGATCTTTTGTCTGAAACTTCTAATCCATTAAATTGTTTTGCTGACGACAGTTCTCTCAGCTTCTTATCCAAATTCACGTCCTTGTCTTTTAGATGAGGATTTAGAACGGATCTGGATATTATTGTTAAATGGGGAACCAAGAATTTAATGCTTCAAAAGCTCAATGCTTTCTCTTGTCGTGAAAGCGTTCTCGGTATGTACATACATCCCAGACTACTTTATTTGGAATGACCACATATTCGACGTAGCCGAAAACGCTGCTATGTGTTTAGGTTTCCTTTGACGTTGAAAGAAATTTGTCACCCCTTCTTATCTAGCTGTAATAAAGGCATATATATCTATCCAAAGCTCGAGTACATTTCCCATATTTTGGCAATTGTTCAATAACTAACTTGAGTCTCTTGGATATAATCCAAAAGAGCTTTAAAAATGAGAGGTGATAAAACTATAAAAGAAACATTTGAATCTCTCGAGTACCCCGGTATGTTCCTTGTCTTTCATTATATTACCGTTATTTTAATAAACAGTGTAATACTTGAGCTTTTCGGAATGCCATCAGTTTAAATTTGATACCAACTTCGGACGTACTGTTAAATTCGGAGATTCTTCGTTTAGCCGCACTACACGAATGTCGAATGCTTCACCCGGCTCAATATTTCCCACCCATTACGATATTCAGACATTCAAAACCAATGTGCCTCAGTATCTCCTTTTAAATCCTCTACAATTTTCAAACATTTTAAGCATCGTATCGCTTTGTTGCACTACTGCACGCGCAACCTAAGAGGTGCAAAAGAAAAGCGTTTAAGGCACCATTCGGACATGACCGTAGCTTTTGTTGTGCCAACGCTAGCTATGAACCTCTTTTGAGTTTATCGATATCATATCTTTTTTATGCGGCCCGCTACACATTTCAACATTTCGTCACGACCGGTAGTATACCACGATTGTGTACCTCTACAAAATCATCTTCCACTATTGGACCAACTTTTTACCGATTCTTTTACTACAGGCATAGTCTGCTATAGCTATAGCACTCGTTGCCCAATATTTAATTACCAGTTCTATTTAGGATCGAGGACTATGATCAGATATCTTGTACTAAAGTACAAAGAAAGATTTTGGCCATTGAGTCAGTGTATTGTTAAAGAGGCTTATTTAGATTTGGTATTCAAGAGCGTCAATAGTCCTGGTCCGCCGTTCGATATCACCCATACTCCTAAAGTGCGCGAAACCCCATATATTTTCCTCGCCTCCACTCCCTGAGCTCGCATATGAACATCTAAACGTTTACTTTGAAGTTTTGACGACCAAAACAACTTTGTGCTAACGATTTAGAAACTGCCTGTTCAATTTTTGAAATTCAAACACACACAGCTCATAGAACTGTCCTTCAGTTCAAAACTGTCGCTCTTTCGAAAACGTATTCTTTTAAATTTTCAGTGATGCGCGAAATTATCACTTTGCAAATCGGCAGATGTGGCAATCTTGTTGGTGACGCAGTAAGCTGAGCTGAAAATATCACAGTTCATTATTTTTCCATTAAATGTCTCTTTCTATAGTTCTGGGATGTTATCTCGCGAGAGCATGGAATCAAGTCCAACGGCGAGTTTGCAGGCACTTCACATTTACAACTGGAACGTATGAATGTCTATTTCAACGAAACCGATCGTGGAACTTTCTATGCCCGGGCTGTTGCTGTCGACACAGACCGATCGAGTTTGGATCATATTAAAAATGGTCCGAATTCGGGGATTTATAATCCCGAGTTATTTGTGGCTGGGACAGAAGGAACGGGTAATAATTTTGCCCGAGGATTCTACACCGAAGGCGCAGAGATAATGGACCGAGTATTAGATGTAACACGTCTGCAGGCGGAATCTGTGGATTCATTGCAAGGATTCCAGGTAATTCATTCGTTGGGTGGTGGTACTGGATCTGGATTTGGTTCGTTGCTTATGAAAAACCTCGCAGAAGAGTATCCAGACAATCTGGTTTGTACATTTAGTGTGATTCCATCGCAGAGGATCTCCGATGTCGTCGTTGAGCCATACAATTCAGTACTGTGTCTGCCACACTTAGTGCAGAATACTCACCTGACCTTCTGCATTGACAATGAAGCGTTGTACAACATCTGCCACAACAGACTACAACTTAATGGAGCCTCCCTTGAAAACCTTAACCACATCATAGCTCACACCATGTCTGGAGTTACGACATGTTTGAGATTTCCTGGGCAATTGAATTCCGGCCTAAGAAAGCTCTATGTCAATATGGTGCCCTTTCCGAACTTGCATTTTCTAGTTCCGGGGTTCGCGCCATTGACTTCAATGGGATCGGCCAAATATGCCAAGCAATCGGTTGGTGAGCTTGTGAGCCAGATATTCAGTTCTAATAACCTACTAGCTGCAATAGACCTCAAATCTGGGAAGCTCCTCACGGTTGCTGCAATATTTCGGGGCAGAATGTCACCCAAGGAGGTGGACACACTCATGACCAGTGCCAGAAATAAGAATATCCAGAACTTCGTCGATTGGATTCCAAACAATGTGAAGACCGCCATTTGCGACATTCCTCCAAGGGGACTGAAGATGTCGTCGACGTTTATTGGCAACACAACAGCCATTCGCCAGTTATTCGGACGGGTTTCCGAGGGATTTGTGACTATGTCGAAGAGAAGGGCCCATCTGCATTGGTACACTGGTGAGGGAATGGATGAGCACGAGTTCACCGAGGCCCAATCGGGTCTGGAGGACCTTTTGGCCGAATACGAGGGTTGTCTTAATGAAGTTGAGGACAAAAATAAAGAAACCACATGTCGTTGGTGTTCCAAAGAGGATGTATTAACATAGAAGCATAAGTAAGACAGATCCTCCGACAGCGACAGATGAAAAGGGAAAAATTAAATTCACAACATTGGCTTCCATCAGATGGGTTTAGCCAATGCCGGTCATACGTTCCACAGTCCAGAGATCAGCTGAAGGAGGATTTACAAACAGAAACAAATACTAAATACGGTATCTTATTCTAAAAGCGACTTCTTGATGGCGTCAATGATAATGTCCGGTGCTGGGAACTTCTGAGCTCGTGGTGGACCTTTTTTAAGACCCGTCCATAGCAGCTTCCTGGCGTCAGCATCATCAGTAGGTGTCTTAGAAAAGGACAATTCAAAGGCGCCGCGACGTGGGGGACCGGACGGATTAAGGACAAGTTGGACATTCGGCAGATGCTCAATGATTTGATTGTGCAAATCAATGGCACGCCGCTTGAATACGGATCAACTACGACAATGCTCGACATAGAGGACTGGGCCAGGGCCAGTAGTGCTGTCGAGTTCTGCTTCTGCTACAGGCTGATCAGCTACTTTGGGCTTTTTCGCAGTCTAGAATATTTTACTAGATAATTTTGATAAAATACTTAAAAAAATAGAATTACCTTGTTACTTGCCGCAGCAGTCTTTCTTTTACGTTTTGGAGGCATTTTTAATAATTTTTTTTTTCAAATTTGCGGCATTTAAGAAGATTTAACTGAAATTCAACAAGGAGACTAAACGTCAAAGTGCGGTTATTGCCGGTTCGTCATTTGTTGTTTGTTGATGAAAAAATTTTCTGAACGGTTATTAAAATCATAAAGTCATTAAGGCTGTGTATAGACTGCAGCGATGGCAAGTACGATGCGTTCTGGACGCTGTTCACATTGGACTTATTCAACCAAGTCATTTTGACGTCAGGCCACCCTGTCGTGTTCAGACACAAAAGTAGTGTGAACACTCCAGACTCACTTTGGCGTCTTGTAATTGTCATAATAATTGTTGGCCATTTGCTATGCCACTACCAATATACAGTGAATTACAAAAGTAAGTAAGCACCTCTTAGTTTAAAGATCATTTCCTTCAAACAATCGATAGTAATGTTAAAAAAAAACTTAATATTTTTGTCTATAATTGATATGTATTTCGAACTATGTATTTCGAACATTTCAAATAAAACAACTGTGTTCTAAAATTCTGCTTGTTTAGATTCATGGGTTTTTTTCAAAGAAGAGCCGCTTTTGGCGATTTATTTTACTTATGCAAGGTTTCTTTCAAATACTTCGACCATGATAACCGGATTGGTAGAGCACTCGTCGAATAGTTTGAGGGTTATATGACTTACCTGTTTTATTTGGTTATTTCTGCTGATATCTTTGATGGGCCTACTTTGAGATTCCTCTTCACTTTCCTAACAATAATACGGCATTCCTGCTTGTCATTGTCATTGATCGAGGGTCATTTTGCAAACTTCCAATGTTATTTTATTTGGTTATTATTTTGTGTATAGTAGATGGACTTTTGTTATTAATTTTACCATTCTCGCACTTCGATTTATTTTCCAAATAGTGTTTGATTATATTTTTTTTTAATGAGTGCTTACTTACTTTTGTGATACACTGTATCTTCGTGTGTCATATTATGTCACCAAGACAAAAGTCAAAAAAAATCCACTAATTTTCAATTTGTTTTAAAAATCCTGCCTCACTTTGCCGTCTCTTTCTTACCATGAAGTGCAAACGAGAAAAAACACAGAGACATCAAAATAAGTCGGCGGAGTGAGTCCAATGTGAACACCGTCCTGCGCGAAACAGATTAACTGGCTGAACACAATGGAGACGGAGCTGCAACTGGAGCTGCAACTGGAATAGCTGTCAAAATATTCAATACACGTAAATTCAATGTTACGAACACAACACAACGCAACTGCAGTCGGTGCTGCAGTCGGTGCTGCAAGAGTTGGCGAACTTTTAACTTTTTCGTGCAGCATTTTTGACATTTCAAATTTTATATATCTGTCTGTGATTTTAAGTGTTGTTTTGTTGTATTGTGATTAAATTTTAATTAAAATAATGGACGAAAATCTTCAATTTCAGTGTCCATTTTATAGTTTCAATTACTTAAAATATTTACAATTTGCCAAAGATTCAACACCTGACCCAACAAATGACAACAAAACAATGAAAGCTGTACAGCCTCATTGTGGGCACATAAAAAAAAGTACGTACGACACTTTTTGACAGCTCTTCCAGTTGCAGCTGCAGCTCCAGTTGCAGCATTCTATTGTGTTCAGCCAGTAAACCAGCAACAGCACCAGCATCGTCAACAGTAGTAATGGGAACTATCGAATAAAAACTATCGACTTATTCGATAGTAGCTAAAAGTTCATTCATTCGATAGTACCCAGTCATTCAGTTAGTCCCCTATTACACGTTGCCTCATGAGACATGTCTCATTTTTGACTTTCCTTTTAAATTTGTATCCCGTGAGGCAAAAGCTATTACACGTTGACTCATGTCTCATGAGACTCATGGCTCAAATTCGGCAGTTGTTCGTATTTTTTAATGCACAACACAACATAAAACGAATATGAGAAAAAGAAACGTCAAAATGAGACTACTAAAAATCAGCCCGGTACTCACCGGGAATATTTTTTTGCATCTCATTTCCTCATATCTGCTTTCTTTTTCGCACTTATGTGAGCCTCGTCTCGTGAGACATCGTGTAACAGGGGACTTACTATTTTCAGTTACTATTTTCAGTTACTAGTTTCAGTTACTATTTTCAGTAGCTATTTCCAGTAACTAGTTTTCATTATACTATTTTCGTTCGATTACTTTTTCACTCGATATTAGCTTTGAACGTTTTTAGTAATACTTTTTTCGTTCAACTAGTTTTTCACCCGATAGTTACTTTGAATGATTTTAGTATACTACGAGTATTTTTGTTCAATGAACGATTTCAGTATACTTTTTTGTTCAATTACTCGTACTTTTTTTACCCGATATTAGAGCTGAACGATTTTACTGATTTAGTTACTATTTTCATTCATTTAATTTTCGCTGGTTGATGTTTGTGTTTAGTAAGTTTAGTTTAGCTTTGGAATAATATTCTTATCGTATCGTCTTTTGTGAGTTTTGGTTGAGACTCGGTAATATTTGAGACATTATTATGGCTTAGGGTAGGGGTTATTTTAAAATGTTGGGTTTAATATTTTAGTGTTTGGCTATGAAAGATTAATTTTGGGTTCTGTTTCGTCTTTTGTGTTCCCATTTTTTTAACATATCGGTACATGTTTAAATTTTTTTTTGCATAGAGCTAGTCAATTATGAAGATACAAAAGTGTTTCACAAAAGTTATCCATAATATATCTACAGCAAAACTAAAAAGTTTGCATTCTTGGTCGTTTCTTAATCGATCGACATCGTAGCATTCTTTTGATGGCGTTTGACATTATATGACTTGACGAATAGAGGACAAATTCAGCTATGACGTACATATAGTATTTCGTTCCAAATGTCAGCCGAAAGCTCTAATTCTGCCCCTTTCCGGAGCAGTAAATAAAATCTCTTTTTTTTGCATTTTTGGACTTTTCTTAATCCATCGACATCGTGGCCATCCTTTGATGGAATTTAATAATTTATGACTTGACAAATAGAGGACAAATTCAGCTATGACGTACATATAGTATTTCGTTCCAAATGTCAGCCGAAAGCTCTAATTCTGCTCTTTTCCGGAGCAGTACATAAAATCTCTTTTTTTTGCATTTTTGGACTTTTCTTAATCCATCGACATCGTGACCATCCTTTGATGGAATTTGATAATTTATGACTTGACAAATAGAGGACAGATTCAGCTATGACGTACATATAGTATTTCGTTCCAAATGTCAGCCGAAAGCCCTAAAATTGCTCTTTTCCGGAGCAATAAATAAAATCTCTTTTTTTTGCATTTTTGGACTTTTCTTAATCCACCGACATAGTAGCCATCATTTGATGCCATTTGGCAATATATGGCTTACAATATAGAGCATTGAGTATAGAGTATTTAGGGAGAACTATCATAAACTCTAGTCAAGTTTATTGTAACTATAAGTTCAGACCCATTTAGATTTTTACAAACATTTTGGTTACAGCAAACCAGAGTAGATAAAACTGGATATTTATTAGGGGAGGTGACCATTACCATTATAACCAAATAAAATATATTTTAGAAAAAATAAGAAAGGTAGGGTTAGTGACAATGTTTCCTCATTGCCTTCATATGACCCATTTGTATTATTCAAATAATAAGCAATTAGTAACAAATTCTACTTGAACTGAACGAATGAATGAATGAATGAATTCGTTCGATAGTTCAAATCAATTAGTAACTAACTATCGATAGTTCAAATTATTCGATAGTGCCCATCACTAGTCAACAGCAAACAGCACGCTGACCAGCAAAAATTTCTCAAACACATTCAGCCCTATCACAGGCCCCGTCGTAATAGATTCGTAGTACGAACCCCGAAAAAAGGTATCATCGCTCCCGTCGTACTAAAAAAAACTTGCTACGAAATTCGGAGTTCGTGAATAATGGTATCACTAGCCCCGAATGAATAGGAAGTTGGGCAGTTTTTTCTACGAACAGATATTTTGATCGGAGCTCAACTTAAAAAGAAACACAAATATAATTAAGCGAACGAAGATAAAGGACATGCAAATAAAATAGGTATATAAAAACAATTTTTATTATTGTTTTCATGTGAATTTGTTTAATATTTTTTTATTTTTTGAAGGGCAAATAAAGTAAATACAAATAAATATTGGTATCCTTCCGTAATGAATCTCATTTTTAGTGTTTGTCTTCTTCGCGTATTTTCTTCATTTAGTTAAAAAGCAAAATTAATAAAAAAATATTTGTATTTTAAAATTTTTGAATTTAACGGATTCCTTTTTTGAATATTCAAACGCACTTATTCAACTTTTTTGCGCATTGAGCAAAAACCCACAAAATTTGAACAAAGCTGTGTTTGTTCCCATTTAAAATGCATGGGGCAACTAACACATCTTTGGACTGTGGGTTTTTTCCTCTCAATTCAGCTTGTAGGGTTAAAGAGAGCAAACCCCCGAAGTCGTGACTCTAGGTAATATATTTCCTCTATGGTGGTGCCACTGAATATTGCAGTGGGAAAGCTGACAACACTGCACCAGCAAGCAGCAACAGCAAATTTAGGACTTTGGCCTAACGACGCTGTTGGCGTTGCTGTTGCTGTTCTTATGTGTGTTGAACAATTGAAATACATTGGCTCTAAATTAATGGCGGCCGCTGTTGCTGTTGACAGTGCTGTTGCTGGTTCAATCTGTTCCGCGCTTTCATCGCGAAATAAATTTTTTCAGCGGACAGGAATTTAATTTTTAATAAAGGCTCGGTCAAACAGAACGCGTTTTCAACGCCGCGTTAAAATTTTTTTAACGCGACGGTAAGATTATTTTGACGCAACGTTGCAACTGCCGCGTTAGAGGACGTCAAACAGAGAGCTGTTAAGCAATGAACAAACAAAACAATCATTCCTTAACAAAAATAATGTCAAGCAGCTCAGATTCAGAAGAGGAATTAATGCTTCTATTTGCTATATTACGAAATTCTCGTAAAAGAAAAAGAATTTGGGTACATGCCAATTAACAAAAAAAAAGAGAAGAAAATGGCGAATATCACCGGCTGTGCCGGGAGCTAGAGTAAAACATCTCGAAGGCCAACAAACAGAAGACCTACCAATTCGGAATTTTTGATAAGAGACAAATTTCTCTCACATTTCAATAATCATAAATAAATATGTATGTAATACGCTATTCACACCAAATCAAAATCTAGATTTCGAGCAAAATTCTCAAAATCTTATCCAAATCTACTAGATTTTCCATACATTTTCAGATTTCCAAATCTATAAGGCTAGGCGCGCACATTCAATTTTTAGTTTCGCAACTGTTTAGTTGCTAAAATGAAACATATGGGCTTATATGGGACACCGCGCACTTAGAGCAACTCGATTCTCGAAACTAAAAAGTTTGTGTTTTGACACAAACTAAACGATTGCCTCGCATCAGTTGAGCTGTTTTTTATAGGTGCAAGAGAGAAAAGAGTGCGAGCGTGAGTAAAGAGTTGCCAGTGTGCGGTTCTCTTTCAACTGGTGATTAAACTATTTGATTTCGATCACAGTTGCCAGTGCGCGACTAGCCTTAGATTACGACAAAAATCTCCTCAAAATCTACTTTCAAACAGAAGATTGTCAAAACAAACAAACCTTTAGAAATGTTCTGCTTTGTCAGCAAATTGTCAGCAAGAGAAGAGGTAGATAAATAGCAGATAATGGAGTCGAGTCTCGATTGACTATTTGAAATTTGAATTGTGGGGAGAGAAGATAAATTAGGGGTATTCATGTAAGCGCGGAAAACCCTCGTAAACCTCGTAAACCAGATAATTTTATCTCCGCAGAAACGAGCTGTCAAAATTTGTATGGGAAAAAGTTTCTGCAAATAGCATAAAATTATCTCACAAATTTGCTGCGGAAAGTGCAGAAATAAACCTCGTAAACTAAAGAAGTATGGATTCTGACTTTTAATTTGACATTTCACAAAGTATTTCCCACATTTACGCAAGTATTTCTTAGGGGGTGTTCATGAAAACATGCTGCGGAAAGTTATATCTTTCTACAAAGCGGAAAATTATCTCGTTACATGAATACCCTTATTATATCCGAGAAAGCAGGATAAATGGACAGAAACGTCAAATGAAATCCTGGTTCTGTTCAGTGTGAACGCTTCCATGAGATTTCGTAATCTTGTTGGTGAAATCCGAAATTTTAATTCGGTGTGAAAAGCCTATAAGAAAATGTTCTTATACGATTTATCACCCATATCGTATAGACAAGGGTAATTTCTCACCAATTCAATTAATTTTTCCATCTTGAAAAAATTTAAAATTGCTTTGACTGCCGCAGCGTTAGAAATAATCTGTAATTTCACACAACGTCGCGTTTCACCGCCGCGTTGCAACGCCATGATGAATTCAACGTGGCGTCAAAAACGCGTTCAGTGTGACATGGGACATGTATTGCAATATAATACAACGCTTCGTTTGAACGCGGCGGTGAAACGTGGCTCAGGGGAGAGTACGATAACTTAGGCGCCAAAAATTGATAACGGATTTTTGTAGAAGGGTCAAATACAAGCGTTTTTTACTATGGGAGGGGGGGGTCTATCTCGCCCCGTTTAGGAGGTAGGGGCGATTTTAGAAAAAATGACTTAAATTGAAAAAAAAAATATTAAAAAACAACGGCAACACTTACAATAAAATACTATACCGGTTTTGAAAGCCAGAAGTCTGTTCTATAATCGTAAATTTAAATTAAATTATTTATGTCAATAGTTTTTGAAAAATTTGCATGCAAACTCAAAATTTTGTTAAAAAAAATGAAAAAAAAAGTTTAGACCAATTTTTTTCAAAATTGTAAAATGAAGTGCTTAATTGGCTCTTTGTGGTCAATGCTACTATTAATTCTGAATCGAACACAAAAAACCGAATGGTTTTGTCCCTTCTAGTTTTTGAGAAAATCGAAAATTACTAAAACTACTTTTTATGAAATTTTTGATTTTTGGTATTTAACTACGGTGATTTCATTTTGAGGATTAATGTTAATGTGGTTCATTTGTAGGTAAAGTACAGCAAGTCATTTAGTGTTACCAAGAATGCACCAGAGGAGGTAGAATTGCATGGCATTTCGCGTCTCAGTCAGTCAGTTTGTGAGTAAGTCAGGTGTTACTTTAAAATAGTCAAGTCAATTTTTCAATGTTCAATGTATTAAAACCGTGTTTACAGGCATTTTGATCACAAAAAAAAATCATAGCAAGCACCTCCCGAATCTCTAGCCAGTAATGAGGCCCATGAAAAAATGTGCCGATAGATGGGTTTATTGCTCTGAGATTAACTTTTATATGGATTGCACCAGAGAAACTTTTAAATCATTAGTTTTAAGCAAAATTTAAGTAACGTTATTTATTAAAATAAAAGATTAACTATGTAAATCATTTAATATTTTTGAATTTTATATACCCACCTACAAAATTGTAACTATATATTTACTTATGTATCTTAGTCTGTAAGAGTATAATATGCTCTGGTTGATGAATAAATAATAATAATAATATTGTATTCTTACAATTTTTGTCACCTTTTTGAGTTGGAGTTGAGGGGAGTTGACGCTTTAGTTGGAATTAGACCAATTTCTTCTAAGAACGCGATGCTTTTGAAATATTTTTTTTGAAATATTGAAAAGTTATTTAATTTAGGATGAAGTAGTGAATGCTTAGTCGCCATTCTTTATTCCAAGAAAAAAATACTTCACTCTTACAAAGGTTGAATAACGAATGACCTTGGTAAACAATAACCTGTACCATATTAGCATTAAAAACAAACAATAAACACACATAAATTTGCTGCATTCGTACAGTAGTACCTAGGTAATGTGAATTTTTCATAATGTATTAAATTTTCATGTCTGAACATTTTAAATGTGCAACTTTGGGCTACGTACATACATATATTTAGTAGACATTGGATATAGACCATAGGGTAAATTCAAAGTTTCTTTAAATCCAGATTCTGTAAATGCAAAAGAAACCTTGCATACACCCAACCTCGCACCTACCCCAAATCCTATAGTGTGCCCAAGCAGGGGGGTTGCAGGGGGGCAGCATGCCCCCCCATACATATCTCACTGTTTATACGCCGTAATGCGTAAGCAAGCAAAAAAAGCAAATATCCCATAAAAAAGTAGTTTTCGTTATTTTCAATTTTCTCAAAAACTAGACGACATAAAATCATTTAGTTTTCAGTTTTTGAATAAGAATATATTAGAGCAACGAATTTTAGGAAAAATAATAATATATAACTTTGCAGTTTTGAAAAATTAAACTTTAAACTTTTTTCTTATGTTTTTTTTTCACCAAAATTTGAGTTTAAAACTCGTTTTTTCAAAAACTGTGCATAGATTCTACTTGATTTAAAAATTATCTAATAGATCAGAGTATTGGCTTTAAAAAAAGGTATAATACTTAATTGTAGGTATTACCGTTATTTTTTAATATTTTTGTTTCCATTTTAGTACCTTTTTTATAAAATTGCCCCTCCCGCCCAAACGGGGGGAGATAGACCCCCCCCTCCCATAGTAAAAAATGCTTGTATTGAACTGTTCTACAAAAAACCGTTATAATTTCTTGGCGCCTAAAACCACGTTCTGTTTGACCGAGCCTTAAAAATTAACAAAAAAAGTGAAATGTCTTTTTCTATATTTTGGATTATTAGCGGTAAAACTGATATAAACTGTAGTAAGAATTTAGCAAAATTTGTACAATTTCTAAGGTGATTTCAGAACATCATTAAAAAATTGCGTATTATTTGTCCATGACATATGAAAGAAGCCTATCCCAAACATGTAATGCATGTTTTTTGATTATCGATACAGGTCATATTTGATAATAAAAATGGCTAATGAAGTAAAAATGACACATCACTCCGGCTTAATAGGAAATGGGTGTTGTGCTTGAGTTTAATTCTGTTTTAAAGTCCACTGTAATCGGTGTGCTAAACTTTTGTTTCATTTTTTGGTGCTACTCTTTTTCACACAGACAAAAATGGCAGCGACATACAGCTTTGGTATGGCGCAATAAGAGCACAAATGATTTCGACACATCAACATAGCACTCCATAACACATTACACGAAATTTTATTACTGTTTAAGCTTTAAGAGCTTCCCATATTTTCACTATGTATGACTGATGCTCGGATTATTAGCATATTTAAAAAAAAAAACAATGTGAGACGCTGCACATCATTAACAACCATAACAACATGAACCGAAAGCTAGACACACAAAATATATCCGCTGTATACTGCTCACTTGTCTCAAACTAAACGCCATGTCAATTGCTTGTTTATTGTTTTCAAATTTTATAAATCATATAGACGGAACTTCATTTTGAAGTGCATTCATAACAATATAATAAAATATTTTATTTAATGTAAAATTTAATGTAACAAAAAAATTTTTTTTTTTTACATAATGTAAGTTTTATTGTAATTTTGTCACACAATTGTAATCAAACAATATATTTTCTATTTATGTGCAATAAAGTTCCCCTGAGGAAGGCAGCAACCCCTGCCGAAACGTCGGGAAAAGTTAATGTAACGTTATCGTTTCATTGCCAAATCCATTGCGACCAAAAAAGCCGAAAAGGAAAGATTAAGATTTCAATCTTCTCCACTTTTTAATTATAATCTGAATTGGTCAATAATTCATCTTTAATATTTTGTGTAATACATAATTATATATGCACCTGCACGGACATTCAACCAAATAGTTCATCTGTTTTCTATAAGCAACCAAACAGTTGTGCAAATAAAAATTGAATGTGCGCGCCTAGCCTTAGAATCTTAAGGAAGATTTAAAGGTATACCACACTAAATTTTGGTTAAGTTGTCGGATGAAATGTAGAAATAGTTTATGTGCATACAAAAATAAATAAATAAAGTAGAGGCCAATAAGGCTCGTAGGGATCCTTAACCTAATGACTTATGGCTGAAACAGATGTGCAGCATTTTACATGCAGCGAAATTAGATTAATCAGGTTCTTGTGTGAGGTGATTCATTCTAGGAATGCATGCAGACCATCGCTGCACAGTTTACTTTTTAAAAAAAATAATGAAATTGATTCTTCTCGTTTTCTTTGAGACAGGAATGGAATGAGCCCGAATGGTAATGAGCCCGACTTTTCATGACAGAGACGTTTTTTTTAAGGTTTTGTCACTCCTTTACAAGAGGCATCAGACTACACCCCTAAAACCAACATTTTTGCAACAACTAGGAAATTAATCCAAGACCCTTTGCATGACAGTCCATATATAACGCACTTAGGTACCATTTTACAAATGGTTCTTATGTATGTATTTACAATGATAAAAGTCAAATTAGTTCAATTAAAAAGGAGTAATTTCTCTCCAATTTTCATTCCACTAAATGTCCCGAGAGCTCGCTGAACGAAAACAGAATAGAAAAAGAAAGAGTAGTTTTACCAACCTCAGCAAATTGTCTACATTTTCCGTTTTCAGATTACAAAATCGTGAAGTGAAGTTGTATCGTTTAAAAGCAGGGTAAACGTTCCAAAAATGCAATCAGGCTCACCAGCATTTGACAACTCAAAAATCTCAACAATATGCACGTGCGTGTGTTTCAACCAAACCCACACTAGCTTACAGCAATATACGAACGACAGAAGCTGTCAAAAATTTTCTACTACTTTTCTTCATGAAAAAAAAACTACACATACGGACGGACGGATCGAAATCGAACATTTCCAATCGCAGTGTGTTTTTCTCGTCATCGTCAAAAACTAAATTAACATAAATAAAACCAACAAAAATCCTCCATCATGGGCAACGTAATGGCTGCATCAAAAAATGATCCCAAAATGACACTTCCTGAATCATTACTTGCGGCTCCAGTTCCAGCACCAGCCCCTGTTCAATCCCCCTCAGCAGCCTCCAGCGGGCCGAGTAACCTTAAGAATCCGGGAACAGTTGAGGAGTTGCACAAGAAAACCAAGGGTAAGTTAGGGAGCAATACAAAAACCCTTGAATATCTCTGAGCGAGCAGGAATTAATCCATTGATAACCGCGGTGCGATAATGATGACATAACCTACTTTCTGGGTTGCGTGCAAATATTTGTGTAATTCCAAAGTTTGAATAAAAAGACAAACAAAATCTGATTTACTTGCAGATATAATGGCGATGACCTTCGAAGGCGCCAAGGTGATGCTTAACAAGGGCCTCAGCAATAATTTCCAAGTTTCGCATACGATTAACCTTTGCAGCACACAACCGAGTGGCTATCGATTCAGTGCATCTTATATTGGCACCACCCAACTTTCGCCCATGGAAGCCTATCCAATGATCTTGGGTGATATCGATCCGTCGGGAAATTTGAATGCAAATATATTTCATCAGTTCCATCCGAGAGTGCGGTGCAAGTTCGCATCCCAAGTAAGGATGTTCATGGATACATTTTTCTTTTCTTCTTCATCGTTATATTCTCGCTCTTCCAGATTCAAGACAACAAACTGACAGCTGCCCAGCTTTCAACCGATTACCGCGGTGATGATTTTTCTGCCACTTTGACTGTGGGCAATCTTAATTTGCTGAACAATTCGGGGGTTATTGTTGGACATTACCTGCAATCTGTGACAGAGAAACTTGCTCTGGGGGGAGAATTGGCCTATCAGTATGGCCACAATGTACCTGGTGGACAAATAGCGGTCTTGTCGGCCGTGGCAAAGTACACAAATGGCGACTCTACATGGTCTGGAACCCTGGGCGCCGGCGGTGTGCATGTATGCTTTTATCAGAAGGCCAGCGAGCAGCTAGCAATTGGAGTTGAGGTCGAGACTAGCTTGAGGATGGCGGAGTCAGTTGCCACAATTGGTTACCAAGTGGACTTGCCAAAGGCTGATTTAGTTTTTAGAGGTTAGTATTGTAACTTAAATCTTTACGAGAGAAATGATTGTTGTGGAACCTTAAGGGTTTTAGTGATTGTTTGAGATCTTTTCCAACTGCAGGTGAAACACAATCTTCACAGGATAAATATGTTACTCCTAGTATGTGGTGTGTTCTCAAAACTTTTAGTATTCATGTTTTTACAGAATAAAGTGTTCGATAGACCTGTGCCTCCAGTAGGTCGGGAATTATATTTAAATATTATTGACAGCCCAAAGACACAAGTGGTGAAAGTACTTAACTGAATTGGTTACTTTGAGTGTCAGATATCATGAGTGGAAAAGTTTTCCAATTGGAAGTTAACCTCTAGGGTTTTTTGATTTAAAAAGAAAGAAATTGTTTTTTTTTTTCGTTCATGAGTTGAGAATTTAGTTTTTTTTTTTTATTATCGGGAAGATACCTTTTTGTAATAATTCTAATTATCCAAAACTATTTATTTTCTTGAGACGGAATGAAATCCGCAGTTGGAGATTTTTCAAATATGTTTTAAGAATCTTAGGTAAAAACTATTTTATAGTTTTAAAGGGTTTTTTAATAAGTTCGGGTAGATGTAGAAATGGAAGGTATTAACGAAATTATTTTTTTTCATTTACTCATGGGATTATAAACACCCGTATAATGTTAAACACAGTGCGTGCAATTAGCAAAAAACGATAAAATTAGCAAGGAGGTACCGAAGCACACAGGTTTTGAATGTGCACATTGCAATCAGTGGGAAACTTTGTGCCGGGTAAAGCATTCCACATTCGTGTAGTCTGGTTAAAAAAAAGAATCTCTGTATTTGACAGCACGTCCGGGGTAAACTGATGAGCATTCCTAAAAGTACGGGTATTACGGTTGAATTGTTTGAGGGGAGGAATGCATCTGGCCATTTCTCTAGAGCACTGTGCTTGTGGAACGGTCCTCGAGAGATACAAATATTTCAGATAGACAACGGTCGCCTATCATTTTTTTTTTTATAATTCACATGCACTCAAAGGTTTATTAGGGACCCTTATAATGTTAAATACAGCACGGGTGATAAGGAAATTAGGAGGAGAGGAGAAAGGAGGTGTCAATGAACGTTGGACTTGAATGTTCGCAAATTAAAATGGCACGGGAAACCTGTGCTGGGTAATTTATTCCATAATCGTTTTCTGCGACTAAAAAATGAATCTAAAATTGAGGGTACGGCCAAAATTAGGCTCGAGGGTCAACTGATAAGCATCCCTAGCATAACGGGTATCACGGGTGAACTTATTTAGAGGAGGAATGCAACCTTCGAGTGAGCAAACAAGGAAATACATGAAACATTCCGACGGTATTCGAGAGATGGGAATGATTCCATGATAGCTCTGTTTCCAATCAGTTTAAACGCTCTGTTCTAAATTCTACCCAATAAGTGGAGAGAAGTTTGTGCTGGACCTGCCCAAAAATGTGTGTTATACTCGAGTTTTGGACGTATAAACGCCTTATAAATGGTAGCCAGATCAGAAAGGGTGAAAAATGTCTTACGTCGATATAGAAATCCTAAGCGTTTAGCAGCATTTTTGGCGCTCTTGAGAATGTGGTCATTCCAACGAAAATCCTCGTTGACCCACATAGCGAGTACTGAGAGCTTTTCGGTTTCTTCAATGTAAGTGCCATTAAAGGACGATGGTAAAAGGGGTACATTTTGCTTCAATGGCAATAAACAGCATTGAATTTTGGAAGCATTAAACTCCACATGGTTTTTTATACCCCATTTAACAATGCTGTAAAGGCCGGAGTTTATTAAGCTTATCATACGATACTGTTGTAATTCCACTTCCGGAGGAGATGGACGTTTATTGCTCTCTTTTGAATTCTGTCCAAGAGACTGAAGTGAATAAAAGGCTTTATACATAACACCCAGATCAGAAGGGTTAAAAAACTTCTTGCATCGGCGAAGAAAACCTAAACACTTAGCAGTGTTTTTGAAGAGGGATTGAGAGAGGGTTACTCTCAAGCGAAAGCATTGAGTTTTCGAAGCATTAAATTCTACACATTTTTTGATTCCCTATTGATTAATGCTGTCAAGATCAGCATTTAATGAACTTATCATAGGCTGCGGTTGGAATTCCACATCCAAAGAATGCGGGTGTGAATCTAAAAACGAAAATGAAAAGCTGAGGGTACTGTCGTCACCGAAAAAATTTAGTGGTTAGAAGTTTCATACCGAAGGTCATTTATGAATATAAGGAAGAGTGTCGGAGACAAAACGGAGCCCTGTTCACACCAGCGTTTATTTTGTAGATATCAGATTTGAAACTGTCCAATACTACTTGTAGTGAACGGTCCGAAAGGTAATTTCTAATCCAACGAAGAAGAGATTCATCAATACCAAATTCAAGCATTTTCGATAAGAGAACTTGATGCCTTTGAAATATCAAGAGCAATAATTTTACTTTCTTTAAAGCGATGTAAAGATTTGTTCCATTGTCCGGTGAGATAAACCATCAGATCACTAGTGGACCTATTGCTACGGAAGCTATACTGCCGGTCATTAAGAACCTTTCATTCCTCAAGACATTTCTTGAGCTGAAAATTAATCAGCGTTTTCATGACCTTGGAAAGAAGGAACGTAAGTGCAATTGAAAGGCCTATGTATGTTATTGTGTATGGAATATGACATCGTTTGAATGCCCGCCTTGGCTTCTTACGTTGGCACGGATGCGAGTGGTCCAATTTTTAATTAGGCATCCGCATGCATGCGTCTGAATTCGAGCGATGGCGATGTGTTATGTTCAACTTATCGGACTATTGTGGTTTATTTGCATAGATCTGCGATTTCAGGAAACCCAGCTAGAAAAAGTATAGCGGGGTCAAATCGCTTGACTTTCCTGGCCAATTCACGTAAGTTCTTGCACTCAATTCGTTCATGCAAAATGTCAATCATGGTGTTCGATGTGTGGCACGTAGCGCCGTCCCGCTGATACCACATGTCTAGATCCATATTTTTCAATTTGGGCTATATAAAATTGGTTGACATCGTTTTGAAGCACTCGCCATTCTGACCGCCTCACCAACGGCGTTTTCGAAAAAGTACGGATCAATAACTCCGACGCCCCAAAATCTACACCAAATGGCAACTTTTTGAAGATGCATTGTCACCTGGTGAATCTCGTGTGGGTTGGTGTCGTCGCGTATAATGCAATTTTGCCTGTTAACACAGTCATTCAGCCAAAAATGCGCCTCTTCGCTAAAGATTATTTTTCGGCTCTATGGTCATGAATTTAAAGCTCCTGGATGAGTAAGATCTTATACGAGTGTAGTCCCAGGTTCTGACGCAAAATTCGCAAAGTTGAAGTCTTCGAAAGGCGGAGTTCTTTTGCACGGCGAGGAATCTACCCTGGGTTATGCTGTACACTTTAACAGACCACGGCGATGTTCTCGGCTGATCTTGTTCCTTTGACGTACAAATGTTAATTGATTCATTACCGAACCGGTCATATCAAATTGGGCCATCTAACATTGAAGACTCGACAGTGAAGTTATATCTTCTCCTACATTTTAGTTTAGAATTAGTATAAGGTCTCTTCTTCTGTTAATCAGTGATGGACACACGTATGTATGGTTTCTGTTCGTTAACTTGAATATCAACAAGTTTGGCCTTTTCTTCAATCGCCGAAAAGAAATCTATTAGGGTAGATATCCTAATATTATGACAGATTTATTGAAAATAATGCTAGCACATCTGCTTGCCAAATCGCTGTGATAGATATAATTTTATTTAAAGTATTAAACAGTTTCGTACATGATAATATAATTACAAAAATTAAATGAGCTAAACAAATGGGCAATTGAATTGACAATAATTGTCTAAGCCTGTTAACCGAAATCCTGTGCATGCTTAGCTAGTTTGGAGGAGCTGTTCTGTAGTTGCATATTATACTGCGTATTTTGCAATATAACTCGATATTTCTGGATTAGTTTTAGGTAGTGTTTATCAACTTAGACTCGTTGGTCTTACCTAGGATTTACCTTTGTGTGATGGCTTGTTCTATGGTCGATAGAGAAGGCATGGAAGTCACACTGTTACTTGCCAATTATTGTGTTACAAAAGGCTTAAGAATTATATTCGACATTTAGGTATATGTTGTGAAAGTTTTTTTTTCAGGACAAAGGATCGGTGTTTTTTTTGTAAGTTTTCGTACTGTCCAAGCGATTTACGTTCTTTCTTCTGATCACAACTACAACAGAGGAGCTTCACACAAGCAAGATTTTTAAATTTATTTCGAAAAGAAGAAGAATAACAAGAGCGATCGGATCGATCGTTTTGATCATAGTTGTCCTTATCACATCTATAGGGAATTATTAAAACAAAACCATCGACATAACATCGATCGATTAATTAACGGATCGTTTTAGAGCTCTGGTTTGTGCATTGATTGATATACTCGGGGAATTTATCTCAGAATATTTCATTTTCAGAAAGATTTCGAACCAAAATATTGGTGGTTAATTGGACTTTGATGATCATTAAAATAGATGAAATTAATTGAAAACTTCATTGATTCATCTTCTGTTACTCTACGTTTCGATGATTTTTTGAAAGTATTGCTATTAATGACTGATCTGTGATATCAAATGGGAGTAGTTCTTATATTTGATCTAATACTGTTTAAAGTGTTAAACGTTAATTTATTTAAATGTTTTTAAAGTTCATTAAGGTTGCTAAGTATAGTAAAATGTGGTACACAAACGAGGAAGTAACTCCAAGAGTATACCTTGCCATGAAAATTGCAATTGTAGGACCTCTCTATTCGCGCCGAAAAACCGTACACAATTATGATTAATAGTAATAGCTAATAAGCCACTAGATCCAAAATTATTTATTTTTTGAAGTTTAAATACCTTATTTCACAGAAATTTTTTTTTTTAATATAACAAAAACTAGGCACGCTTTTTACGATTGTCAATTATCAACCAGTTGACCATTGCTAAAATTTACCGATCAATTGAAATTGAATCGGACTGAATTTATTTGACCAATGTGAGTACTCTTGTCCAGTAAGAAATCGCATGTTCTTGTAATCCAAATATATATTTCATTTTAAATATATACAAAATTTTCTTCTAGAAAAGGCAGCTTTCTCTTGCATCTTATTTGAAATAGACCTTAAACTTAAAGTATCCAAAAGATGCACATCCGTCCCCAATGTCATAAAATTGTGTACAGCATTTCGCTTACTTGCACAAGGGTCGTACCAATTAAGCGTGAGGAATGATTTTTCAATTGGGCTTGGACAGCCCACCATTTCATTCACTTTTAAGTAAATTGTGAATGCATTTTGCCATTAAGAGTGAAAAACAATATTTTCGACTGAACGTGCGATGTACAGGCCTTAAGACATCAGTAACGCTTGCACTCTATCCGAATTTTTTCATAATTTTACCGATTGCTTTTGTAGTCGGTAGATTATGACGACAATAATCATCGCGGTATGCGCGAAAGGTGGCCACGTTTGAATCACCACTTTTCTAGTATGTTTTAATAATTTTATAACTATTTGTTCGATTGTTAAGCGATCCATTATAGTAAATGGTGACAACATTAGTTGAATGTTTGCGAGTTTGACAAGTTGAAACCACTAAATGAATTGCCCTTTAGTCTCTCGACTAATTCGATGAACTATGGATCGTTTTCACAATACGTTTACTCCAAACAATAATACCCATTCCATATAAATTTTCGTAAAGATCTTGGTCTTGAAATTTGACCTAGATATTACGCCAGCTTGCTCTACCCACAGCGGCCATGTGCCCGAAATAATAATATTCAAACATTTAATGACAAAAAATTATCTTTCAAATAAAGCGAATTTCATGGACATTAAAAACATTTGTCTGTGTTTCATTTCAAATTAAAGCCTTACCCCTCTAAAAAACACCCTTTACATAAAATCTGCGAAACATTAATTTGCGACTTAGCTATATTTTAAGAATTTTTATTTCGTATGACCTATTTTACATACATATATAATGGGTAGATAGTGTGAGTCCCTGATATAACTTTTGAACAATATCATTACTGTAACAAATCTCAATGGTCAATAGACGATAGTTTATTGTATTTACATTTTGGCAAGCAAAATACTGTCATGTTGATTTTCACAAGGATTCAAAGTTTTTTCACATCCCAATGACTGTATTTTGCTACTTACAACAACTAAGGGTAAACTGTTTGACTGCAAACCAGTGTTGATGTAGTTTTTAAACTTCATCGCAGTGCATTTACTTTTGTGCCCGTTAGCAGACAACAAAATAATTTGCTTAGAAATTTTGTGCGAACCATGAATTAAATTATATGTACATATGTTTGTAAAAATTAAATTAAAAAAAAAAAAAACTAAAATTTCTCTCATTACAGGTTCGTTCGATTCCAACTGGACCGCATGTGGTGTTTTAGAAAAACGCCTGCAACCATTGCCATTCTCCTTTATGCTCAGCGGACGGCTAAATCATACCAAAAATCAATTCAGGCTTGGATGCGGACTTGTTATTGGTTAACCTTCTCCCAAACCTGTCATCAATATCCCTAGTTATCATCGGCGTAAAGCGCCTTCCCCCACCCCAAGTCTGCCTTTTGTTTAGGCGAGAAACAAAACAAAAACAAAATTAAGCAACACAAATAAACACATGCTCGTTATTCCTTTTGAAACTTGTCTTAGTCTACATAGAAATTTATTGTTAAGGTAATAATTTCAATAAACATATTTTGTCTAAACCAGCAAGTATCTCCATCCACAATAAAGAGAAGAAACAAATAAAAACCAAACCCAACAAAAAGCTCGATTCTCTCTTATTGCATTTTAAACAAAACTAGCAGTTTATTTTTTTTTATTAAACAAAGCATATATAACTATGTATTTCTTTTGTTTATAAACTGCTGTTTAATAGGTTTTGACTGCTTGTAGTGCATTTTGACTTTTAACTTTTTTGTTAATCAACAGCATGGGCAATTGTTTGTAGGTCTCTTACTTTTACAATTCAAAATAGCTGCCGGTAGTTTTTTTTTATTCAAATATATTTTACTATGAAGATCTTTTTATTGTTTTAGTTTTTGCATAAGAATGTTTTATTATTATTATTATTATCAAATCAAATTTTCAAATTCTGAACAATTACACATTACTTAACAAAATTTAAGCGAACAAAAAACATTGTACAGTAAAGAATATTAACTATTAGAGGTTAAATAATTTGTGAAAAAAAGAAAACAAACAAACAAACAAAACAATGGAAGACATTAATATTGAACAAAAATTCAAATTCAAATCGATTAGATTTATGAAATAAAATTGTTAAAAGACTAAATATCATGGATGTTTTTTTTTCATTCGTCAAGCGTTTGTTTTATGACCTTTATAGAAAAGAACGTTCGTCAGCACTCTTGACCTGTCCTCAGGGTGAGCGAGAAAGTTTATTTTAAAAAGTGGAAGATTTATTTCAAGTAACTTCTCATACATATATCTGGATGGAGTGACAAACGTACACTTAGACTGGGTGAGCCAAAACGCAAAATTCTGGGATGGAATCGGCTAAGGTGATAGTTAATTATCAATTTTCTGATTGTCATTTTGACTATAGCTGTCTCTATCATATCAATAAAGAAATATAGAGAGAGCTATTGTAAAAATGATAATTAATTAATTTAGTGATCACTTTACTCTTTAACGATACGGGCCTGGTGTCCACTTTTCTAAGTTGCCGAAATTAAAAGAAAGCAGGGTACAAGAGTTCAAAAAGTTTGTTTTTGAATGCGACAGGCGAACGTCAAAAAGGTTTTCTTCTACAGATGATTATGTTGAGCCAACTTCTTGGAACGGGCCTAAGATATGTTTGTTAATTCCTGTGACTGAATCCCCGAATGCCTTGCCAAATTGTATTTTTTCGTTGTGCTGGTAAACATAAATTGGATTCTACGGTATTGTATCATTTGCCTGGATCTTTACACAAATTCTCCTGGCGATGTCCAAAAGCATAACAAAAACATCTCTTTTCCTTAAAATTGTTATAACCTTTGACTTTCAAAAACATTTAAATATAATTTAAATTTAAAATATTGTCTTATTTATTAGTGAAAATTCCTACATTTTTAAAAAAAAGCTCTTGGCATCACGTTCCTAACGATTACGCAATAACAATCGACAACAAACTATTGGGAAATCAATATATTTCTATCATAAATTAAATACAGACAAATTTATTTAAAACCCGAAGATTTGGGAAGAGTTAGGTACCAGTTGAATTCTAAGAGGTAACTAGAACGCTGCCTGTGTTCGATTTAAAATCTCAGAACAGAGTCTGCCCGCATTTCCCTCCCGGGGTCAGTTTTACTTCATATAATATTCATTCATACAAATAAATAAGTTTCAAGTATAAAAAATCGAAATACGTAGCCATTTCATGAATTGAATTCCAGATAATATAAAAAATAATTATTAAGTTTAAGGGTAAGTTTTATTAATTTGAAAATTTGAAATTATTTGTTCAAAAGTGGAATCTGGTACAGTAATGTCTAAAAATGGGTATATATTTTCCAGGTTCTTGTACAAGCTTAGTTAATGCTATTTGTTTTGTATTTCGAAAACCAGGTGTCAGCTATGTACACTAACTATGGGTTCAAAATCGAAAGATTTCCGTTTACTTTACTTTATTCTATTTATTTAAAAAAATATTAACAAAATGCTTAATTATTGCGTTTCGGATAAATACGAAATTTTAGAACAACTGCAGAAAGCAGTTTAGAACTAGAACAATAAATATATGTATACAATTATTGTATAAATGATTGCGCCCGAACAATTAATTCTTTGAAGTTGAATGGTATGTTGAACGCGAATAGACACCAGACACGTGACAGGTGGTAGCAATCACATAAGGTGTGTTTTATTCATTGCTACATGTATATAGCCAGCGCAGCATTCAATGCTAATAAAACGATCAAACTCACTCCATATGTCAATTTAAATTTATATTTCAATGTTGGCCATTATTATAAAAAATGTCAAAATCTGATATCAAAACATGTAGTATGCTTTTAGCAAACAAGAAGTGACTTCCTGCTGACATCAAACTCACGTTGTCGAGGGGTGTAAAAATGCAGCAACGCCTTTGTTGCGTCTTGGCTCCAACGCTTTGGTCTATATAGTTAAAAAGTTTTTTTTTTTATTTGAAATATTTTAAAAATTAACTATTTTTATTTGGATATTTACCTTTTCTCCAGTTTTGAATAAAATTTATAGACGATGCCAAATTTTTGGTTAAAATCGTTAGAGCCGTTAATGAGAAAGTCGAATATCAATAAAACGGTTTTATGACAGGTACCGTTAATAACATTTTGCCCCAAAATTTTTTTTCACCAAAATATAGTCGATAATATCACACCTAATTTTTTTTCATCGAAATCGTTAGAGCCGTTTTCGAGATAAATAAGATTTTGCATTACGGGTGTATGGGGGGTACCGTTAGTTTCGGAGCTAAAAAAAAATTTCAATTTCCCCTCTAGGAAATCACCGAAGACCCTTAACTAACGAGATTGAAGGAAATAGGTCCAGGGGCTTAGGCTGTAGGGAGAGGTACAGACATACAGACACACTGAAACATGTTTTTTGTGTACTAAATTTTCCTTAAAATTTTTATAAAAAAAAATTGATATGCAAATTGTTAGTATTCAATAAAATACATATTAAAACGTAGTTTAAAAATTTAATCTTGTATCCGTTTTCAAGATATTGAATTTTCAAAAAAAAAATATATTATTTTTTTAAAAATCCAAAAACTATTTTTTCGAAAAAAAAATGTTTAAATTATATTTTTCAAATGCATAGGAGCTTCTATATAAAAATTTTGGCTAAAATCGTTAAGGCCGTTGATGAGAAATTCGGAAATCAAAAAGAACCGTTCTATGACAGGTACCGTTAATATCATTTCTCCCCAAATTTTTTTTTACCAAAATGTAGTCCATGTCCATAATATCACACATAATTTTTTTATCAAAATCGTTAGAGCCGTTTTTGAGATCAATAAGATTATGTATTACGGGTGTATGGGGGGAACCGTTAGTTTTAGAGCTAAAAAAATTCAATTTCCCCTCTAGGGAATCACCTAAGACCCTTAAGTACCGAGTTTGAAAAAAATAAGTCTAGTGGCTTAGGCTATAGATCGAGGTACAGACATACATACAGTGGTGGAAAATTAATTAGAAACGATATTTTTATTTTTTAAAACTGGCTGTATCTACATATTCTTTTAAGTAGTTGGTAAAAATATTTTTTTGTTTCATTTGTTGGTTCTTTAACTTCATTTTAACATAAACAAAATTATTTTTTTTTACAAAGAAAAGCTGCATTTGATATATATATTGCAACAAAATGTGTTTTCAGCTGGAAAAATAATTAGAAACATATTGTAGTTAGCATGTGTATATAGCATTATGATTTAATCCAAAACAAATTTAACGGATTTTCCAACTTGAAACGTTAGTACTTAGTTGGGTAACCCTTATTTTTAATCACGGCTGCACAACGCCTTGGAAGGCTGGCTACCAGGTCCTGAAATCTTTTCACGTTAATTTTTTTCCATGCTTCGTCAAAGTTTTTGAAAAGCTCAAATGCATTTTTGGATTTTGTCTTATGTAAAGCTCTCTTTACATCTCCCCACAAATATTCTAATGGATTGAAGACCGGAATTTGAACTGACCAATCCAAAACTTTATTTTTTTCTTTTTCAAACAAACACTTCACAAGACATGAAGTGTATTTTGGATCGTTGTAATGTTGAAAACTGTAAGAAACAGGCAAATTTTCAAACCCTTAGGGCTTCATTACATTTTCCAGTATATTTTTATAATGCTATTGATTCATGCGTCCTTTAATTCGCACTATAGGACCCATACCTCGCCAGGAAAACCCTCTATAAACCATCACATTTCCGCCCCATGCTTGATTGTCTTGATTGTTTATTTGAAATTTAGCTCCTGGTTAATTGAACGTCGCGCATACCATTTGCCAGCTGATCCAAATATGTTTACTTTTAATTCATCACTCCATAAGATATTTTTTTCTAAAATGAGAGCGGTTTTTCCAAATGTTCTCGCGCAAATTAAAAACCACGTTTAAAGTTTTTTTTTAAAACGCATGGTTTTTGAAGAGCAATACATCCCCGCCAGCCACTTTCGAGAAGACGATTCCTTATAGTCCGTACTGTTATTTCATGGCTTAATTGGGATGAAATGGCATCACGAATTGCTTGACTGGTGGCAAAAGGATTGACCCTACTCTGTTAGACTATGAAATGATCTTCTCTTGGAGTTGTTTTTCTTTTTCTCTCTTTCCTCTTGCGGTTTTCAACGATGCCAGTCTCGGTGTAAAACTTTATGGCATTATGTACCATCTTCTTTGAGAATTTTAACTGGCTTGCACTGGCTGCCATGGAAGACTTTCCTGAACAAGTACATACGCACAATGATCTTACGCATTTCAGGTGTGCAGATTTTTTTTACCCATTTTGCGTATTGCAGATATAAGTTCAAACATCAGAAAGATAAATTAAGAATTTTTCGAATCCAATAACTCACCATGTTTGCAGTTAACTAACAAAATTGAACTCGTTTCTAATTATTTTTCCACGGAAATCGAATATTTGTTTTGGAAAAACTCAAAATTTTATAATTTTTTTCGTTTTCTAACATTAAAAATAAAAAATCCAGCGAAGAAGAGACTAATAATAGTTATGTTTAACTATGTAAGTTCTTACCATTTGTATTGAATAGTTAATATGGCCAAAATTTAGGACAGAAAAACAATAATTGTTTTTTTTTTTCATCGTTTCTAATTATTTTTCCACCACTGTACATACGAACAGACAGACGGAATTGTCGGACCCACTTTATTCGTCTTCGCTATCATCGTACTGTCAACTTTGATCAAAATCTCGAGTTCGATTTTTTTTTCCAAATGCAGAACTTGCCCTATAGTATCTACCTACATTATATCGCAAATAAAAATGTATGTGAACGAAATGTCAAAAAGGGGCGAATGTTCGTTCATTCGTCGGTCGTTGGTCGCTCTCATGTGAATAATAAAACTAACTGAGATACAGAAGTTATGAAAAATTTTATTTATCTTAAAAAGAGTTCTATAGATTTTGATAAAAATAAAATGCATGACTGGGTCACACGAACTTGCTCTTATGTAAATAACTGCACATTTTAAAAATGAATGTTACTAGAGCAAAATGTTCATATCCATAAAATTTATTTTTTAAACTCTTTAAGAAGTAAGAAGCAAGAACAGAATGATATGTGATTTCCTTAGCAAATATGAATCTATGCTAGAACAAAAATTACAAGTCGTTGTAGCGGTTCCTTGAAAAATGAAAAATAACTTACTTAAAAATAATATGTACACAAAATTTTTAAGAAAATATTATAAAAATTAAATTTCAAAAACAAATATTAAACCGTTTTTGAGATATCGAATTTTTAAAAAGAAATTTAAAAAAATACTTTTTTAAGTTTTAAAATGCAATGTTTTTCAAACTTTTCAGAAGTTTCTCTACAAAATTTAATTAAAATCCGTTATGCCGACAATAAGAAATTCAAAATTCGAAAAAATGGTTCTATGGTAGGTACAATCACTAATATCTTAATTTCAAAATTTGCTTTTATAGAATTAAAGATGTTAAGAATTAGTCGAAAGAAAACAAATTTTATTATAATTTTAAAAATACGATTTTCGGAAACCATTTTTAACATTTGTATGGGTACAGTTATTTTTAGGTAAATAACATTTTTTTCTCACGTCTTGTAGATTATATTAAGAAACTTTTGTTTATCAAAATTGAGCGTGGAGTTTTTGAAATGTTGAGTTTGAAAAAAAATATAAAATTTCGAAAAAATCGTATTGCAGGTACCGTTATTTTTCGTCTTTAAAAAAGAAGAAAAAAACGTGTGAGGGAAAAATAAAAATGATATCTACATACCAAGTTTAAAGATAATCGGCCGATTGGCCTAGGTTGTGGTCGAACAGACATACAGACAGAATTCCGAGACTCACTTTTTTCGCGTTCGCTATAATGGTAATGTCAACTTTGATCAAGATCTCGGGTTCAATTTTTTTTACGAATGCATATACTTACATAATTGCTTTATAGTATCTACCTATAAGTTCGCAAGTAAAAATAGGTGTGAAATTGTAGACATCTAGACTATACCTACATTTTTGTTAAACAAAAATTAGTGAAAAATTTTACTTGTCATAGAACGTTAGGTTTTTTTGATTTTCTACTTTCTCATTAACTGGTCTAATGATTTAGACCAAACATTTTATACATTAGCTGCTAATAATTTGATACATATAATATTTTATATACAAAATTTTGATTTAAAAATTAATTTTTATAAATTTATTTAAATTTTTTTTGACTGTCGATTTTGCATAATATTGTCCATAAGAACTCTTTTTTTTATTTTGCATGGTCCAGGTTTACCCAAGTACCATAAAATCTAAAAATAGTAAAACGATATGTTTATTACGCATTTTCTGGAGAAAATTGAGCCAAAAGTAAAAAAAAATTGCATAGGCAGGAAAAATAGAACATACTAGAAACTGGATATCTCAAGACCAAGATATGATATCAAATTTGCTTGAACGCAAGGCTGGTATTTCTTCTAAAAATAAAGGCCTAAATGAAGTTTCTATTATTAGTACTAACAGCGCAATTAAGGTTAACATGGGTCGGGGTTAATTAAGCGTTTTTAAATTCCCCATATTTTTGGTGGTGCAACAGCTCGAAGTAAACCAGGACCTAGTGACTTACAACCCTCAACCATTCCTGTGTGCGTGTTACCAGGAACGGAGGGGACCTACAATTTTCTGCCGATTTCACACGGCTAATGAACAGCACTTTCCATGACAAGAGATATACATACATACTCTTAGAGGATTTGTCAATTCCTTGCAAGAGGCAGTACACCCCTGAAAAACTTTTTTTGCAGCGGCTGAGAATCGAACTCGAGACCTTCCGCATGACAGTCCAACGCACTAACCATTATGCCAAGGGATACTACCTTTCCCGTATAAAGGTTGGTTAAATTTTAAGGGCCGATGTTGATTTTGAATAAAACACAAATTATTTAGGAAATTACTGTCATTTATTTTTGTTATGATAATATTAGTATGGTTCAATTCAAAATATGGGCCAAATGGCCGCCGTGACCTCGGCGGCACACCTCCATCCGGTGGTCCAAATTTTCGATGACGCTGAGGCATAATTGAGGTTCTATGCCGTTAATGTGCCGAATTATCTCATTCTTTAGCTCTTGAATTGTTGCTGGCTTATTGACGTACACCTTTTCTTTCAAATAACCCCAAAAAATGAAGTCAAACGGTGTCAAATCACATGATCTAGGCCACCACGTGAGATAACACAGCCATTGAATTTGTCGCGCAAAAGAGCCATTGTTTCGTTAGCTGTGTGGCAAGTGGCACCGTCCTGTTGAAACCACATATCGTCCACATCCATATCATTTAATTCGGGCCATACAAAATTCGTTATCATCTCACCATACCGAACACCATTCACAGTAACTGCTGCCAGCCCATAAACCGCACCAAACAATCACTCTTGCATTATCATTCGCCCAAATGCGGCAATTCTGCTTATTGACGAATCCACTGAGGTGAAAATGCGCCTCATTACTGAAGATGATTTTTTTTCGAAAATTGATCATCGATTGTTGCAATTTTTTGCCACCATTCTGACCATTGACGACGCTTGAAATGGTCAAGATCAAGAGGCTTTAGTTCTTGAGTCAATTGCACCTTGTAAGCGTGTAAATGCAAGTCTTTATGCATAATGTTCATCAACGACGAGCGTGAGAGGTGCAATTGTTGGCCACGACGACGAGTTGAGGTGGACGGTTCTTCAGCCACACTATCGCGAAATTCAGCAATGTTTTCTGCAGTACGAGCTGTACGAGCATGCACTGGTGTTTTCACATCTACTACAGACCCGGTTTGCTCAAATTTTTGCACGATTTTTCCGATTTTACGCACATTTGGACGAATAAATTGACCGAAAAAATCACGAAGTGCACGATATGCATTCTGATTAGAACGCCCATTTTCATAATACTCGTAAGTCTGAATAACTTTAACGCGTTGCTCGATTTTTTAACTTTCCCGGGTTCAAATTGAGTTAGTCTGAAATTGAGAAATGTCAAATGAAATGGAGAAAAAAACTTGACGTTTAGGTGTGGTTCACATTCAACATCGGCCCTTAAAATTTAACCACCCTTTATGATATAAAAATTGGAGAAAGGCCATTACTGTAAAATGATTTTTTTCACACCATAAAATATTATGCAAGAATCAAGGGACACCTTGTAGAGAGACACTTCCTAAAATGGAATATATGTAATATACTCACCTATTTAGGAAATGTCTGAACACCGAAATGCTGATTAAAGTCCTATTTGTGAACTTTATCTTACATACGCCCAATGCGTCAACTGTGGACTGCAACGGATCACAATAATCATCATATGTATTCAATTTCAACCAGTTCTAGATGTATCGGTCCAAAATATCCTCCATTTTGAAAATGGAATCCTTTTCCAAATCATTAACCAAAGTATTCCTTGAATATAACTGAAATCCATATTAAATGTATTCAAAGTTAATCTAAATAATTTACAGTGTTGGAAAAAATAATAGAAACAAAGCTTTACATAATGATCAACCATTAATAACTACATACAATTACGTCTTCCTTGGTTCTAATTTTGTATATATTAATTGCACCTAACATGACTTTGAAATGGTGCAGCCGTTTGTTGTCATTAGCTCTTTGTTTGGACTTAACGGTAAAAAAAATGAGCTAAGTGATAATCTTGCCTGGAAAAAATAATAGAAACAAGGTACTTTGACTTTCAAATTGACTTAAATTTCGTTTTTTATTTTTATTGAAATAGACGTTTTATAGTTTGTTTATTAGTTTTGCACGTGTTTCAATCGTTTTAATAAAAAAAAAATATAACAGTTATTTTAAAATTTTATAAAAATGGGTCGTGGAGTACACTGTACTATTACTGAGTGCAATTTAATAAAAAACTTCAGAAAAAAATGGGAAAACTATGGAAGAAATAGCACAAGCATTAAATTGTTCAAAAAAGAAGATATTTACAGCTCTACATTCAAGTCCAAAGCCAGAAACAAGAGGCAGAAAACGAAAGACCTCAACGCAGTTTGATAAGATATTGGTACGACTCTGTAAAAAAAAGCCTTTTTCTTCTTCAAATGACTTGAGAATTTAACTACATGCGCCTGTTTCAAGTATTACAATAAGAAACCGACTAATAGAAGCAAGGCTTCCTGGAAGGGGTCCCAGAAAAGTACCATTCTTGAGCATGAAAAATATTCTGCAGAGAATGAATTTTGCAAATAAACACGCCCAACGAGCAAATTGGAACAATGTTTTATGGTCGGATGAAACAAATATAAATTTATCTGATTCCGATGGCAAAATGTATGTCAGACGACCTAAGAACGCAGAATTCGATCCAAGGTACACAAAAAAGACTTTTAAACATGGTGGAGAAAATATCATGATTTTGGGGGTGCTTCTTAACATCTGGGGTTGGTCCAATTTTTTGGATAAAAGACAAAATGTGTGCTACTGACTACGTCCGAATCATAAATGAAGTTATGCTGCCATTTGCCGAAGAGAACATGCCAATTAAATGGGAACTCATGCAAGATAACGACCCCAAGCACTCCTCAAAATTGGTTAAGGAATACTTTAAAAAAATTAAATAAATGTTATGGAGTGGCCATCGCAGTTCCCGGATCTTAATCCCATAGAACACCTGTGGGGCATACTTAAGAGGAAAATTGGAGACTTCAGAGACAAGAATAAGGAAGATATGTGGTCTATAATACAAAATGTATGGTATTCCATACCTTCCGAGACATGCGCCAAGTTGGTTCATTCCATGGGGCGGAGATGTCAAGCCGTCATTTAAAATAAAGGTGCAACGACCAAGTACTAAACGAATATGAACCAATTTAACTGTTAAGTTACTCTTTACCAAAAAGAAAAACACAATTATAATATTGTTTCTATTATTTTTTCCAGGGTAAAATGGCTGTTAATATTAATTTTAATTTTTCTCATTACTACTTTTCTTTTTATTAATAAATTTAATATTGTGTATATTTTAAACTTTATAGAGACTTATTGTATGTATTTTTAATTTTCAATTTCTTCCCAATAAACTTTTTGTTTAAAAAAAACGGTACAGAAGAAGCTTGTTTCTATTATTTTTTCCACCACTGTAAATATGAAAATCAATGCAGACGGTATCACATCCCAGTATTATGCTCTATGCTATTAAAACCATATTATACTCAAGGCAATCATTTATTTATTTTTGACTTCATATAATATTCATAGAGTTAACATTGTTATATTGTAAGTACCTTCCGAACCACCTGTTTTAATTTAATCAAACAAACCTACCGAACAAAAGTCTCTGCAGCTAAAATCAATTTGATATTTATCACAAACTGATTATCATTACATTTTGCTGGTACACCACCGAGACCGACCCGACTTAAGGCATTAAATGAAAATTGATTTATTCAGAACGTTTAACTGACATGTTACACCTGTTAATAAATCATTCCTTTCCCAAAACACACAAACCGATGTTAATTCTTCGTTGGAACTCTGAGGAGGACCTTCGGAGCTCAGTTACCAGCAACAACAAAAAAGTCGCCAAAATAACAAATCCTTCTGGCATTTCTATTCTAAAGAAAGAAGGGTAAATCACAAAAAAAAAAAAAAAAAAAACTTATGAATAAATAATGGACAGAGACTAAAAAAGAATAAACCAGGACAATGAAAACGCTTTTCCTTCAAAAGTTCACAATAGGTATGTAAGGTAAGGTTTTTTTTTTTAAATCAGCCTATTCGGACAACCTTCTTAGGAGGTTGTAGAGACCTTTCAACTAAATGAAGGTCGGTCTTCATACCAGTCGACTGCGCGCCACCCGCACCGCACAGCACCTAACCATGGTCTTGCCCTGACACGACATAAGAACCAACGACGATAGTGTGCAGCTGCCATGAATAATCTGCGGAACTGCAAGAAAATGATTTATAGCGCACCTTTTTCGGACTGTGGGTAAGGTAAGAAATATTGTGACCAGCTGTACTCAAATTCTGTAAATAAAATAACTCGAAATCGAATAAGTCTTTTATAAAGTAGAACTAAAGTGCACTGTAGATTGTATGAAGAATGTATGCATGCGTATTAAAAAGTTCTTAAGGGCCAACATTGACTCGGACAGTACCGTTAAATAAGGCCAAACGCAGAAATCTGGCCTCATTTTGCTTTGTGGGATAACACCAAATGTAAGCGTTCGGCTTTATTTCACTTCGTAAATAAGAAATATAAATAAAGAGGATCCTCTTATGGCTCGTAGAGAGCCTAAACCTATTGACTTACAATCAGGAATGGAGGAGACCTAAAATTTGTTGCCGATTTCGAACGGCTAATGAGAAATACTCGTATGTTAGGTTAGGTTAAGTTGTTGGGCTGACAATTGATGTTATCGTCACACTTAGATTAATGTAGATTCATTGTGTTACCCGTGAGTGTAATCACTCTTTCCTGATAAAAACTTATGTGTTCTGTTAATCAGTCAAGCCATTTTGAGGCATTGACGAAGTTCAATATGTGAATTTCTGAAATATTGGAAAGATCTTTTAGATTGTCAAAGAAGTAACTACCAAGCCATTTTCTTCTCTGGTGGCATAGTGAAGGGCAATGACAGAGAAAGTGTGATGTGTCTTCATGTACCTCTTCATCACCACATCCTCTGCATAAGTCATCCGTACTTAGTTTCATTTTGAATTTATGATGTTTTAATAAATTATGTCCGGTGATTATGTTCGTAAGAGAGCGAAGGGACTTCTTACTAAGTTGCATAATTTTGTCAGTCATCTGCTTGTTAAAGCAAGGCCATACTTTCCAATATAGTAGTATCACAGGTATCAAGTAGACTCCACCTTTCATTGGATTTCTTTAGGATTAAATCTGAAATTTTCTGTTTAATGTTGCAGAGTGAGATTTTTACCAAGCGCTGATCCCTGTCTTTCCAACTCATCGGCATTTTCGTTACCTGGTATGCCGCTGTGTCCCAGGACCCAGCAGAGTCTAAAGGTGTGTCCACACCAAAGAAACATTTCAGGAAACATTGTTTAAAAAACGTTTCTGAAATGTTTCCCATTTGTTTAAAAAACATTTCAGAAACATTTCAGAAATGTTTCTGATTTTTTTTTTTTTGGTGTGGACGCTTTGAGAAACATTTCTGAAATGTTTCCCATTGTTTCCAGATTGTGTTGTCTGTACATTTTTTTCTCGTCTGTGTTCTTGTTTTATTTTTTTTTACTTCATCTTTATCACAATTTATATTTTCGCAAATTTCAGATATATCATTGGCTTTTTTGATTTTATTTTTAAAATTTTTGTCAAGAGTGGATCCGAGCTTCCAGACCAAAGAAAACATTTCAGAAACATTTAAGAAACATTTCAGAAATGTTTCTCTGTTTGTGAAATGTTTTTTAAATCTTTCTGAAATGTTTCTTAAATGTTTCTGAAATGTTCAACAAATGATTCTTTGGTCTGGACACATCTTAATATTGTGCTGCGTGCCAAGAACCTTAAGCTCTTCGCGGTAGCAAGAGACAAGCTTCGATTTTATCACAGTGGCAGAAATTGCTTTTATTGCAGTTTGGCTATATCAATGTAAAAGGTGATATCAGCCCGTGGTATCGCCATCATTGATACCTGTCTAGCAGCTGTTATCACTGCCAGGACCTCCGCTTGGAAGACACTGCTATGATCTGGGAGCCTAAGTGAGTTGTTTAGCTCAAGAGGTTCTGAGAAAAGCCTGCACCAACACCTGTGTCCATTTTAGAGCCATCAGTATAGATTGCTATTGCTGATTCACTGGTGTAGGGTTGGTTGTTCAATCATTCTTCTCTGCTTGGAAAGGCAGTTTGGAATGGTTTGTAAAAGTCAAGTTCGGGTGTTGTATAATCTGTAATGATATTATCACCCAAATATTTCTAAAGAATTTGAGCATGTCTTATTTTATGCTGTTTTTCCACGTAATAGTCTGACTTAGCCTTAAGGCGCTATATGCTGTGGATTTTTGTACGAAAATGTCTAAGGGTTTCAGGTTGTGTATCGCATTTAACCCTGCAGATGGTGTGGATTTCATGGAACCCGTAATTCCAATGCACGCAAGTCTCTGTACTTTTGTCAAAGTTTTGAGGTTCGTGCTTTTTCCAGTTGCATTCCACCAGACCAAATTAAAATTACCATAAGTTAGTATTGGTCTGATTATCGCCAAATGCATCCACCTGATAATTTTTGGGCTCGGTACCCAGGATTTCCTAAAGATTCTGTTACAGCAGTAGAATATAATCATTCCTTTTTTCGCTCTTTCCTTTGTGTTGAGACTCCAGTTTAATTTCCTATTTAGAATCACACCAAGATACCTTGCATGATCTGAAATCTTCAGCGGGGCGCCTTCAATTGAAGGTATTCTGAAGCTTGGTATTTTCCTTTTGTTTGTAAAAAGGACTAATTTTGTTTTTGACGGGTTAACCATCAGGCCAAACTTTCTAGTCCATCTACTAACCTTAGAGAGGGCGTATTCGATCTGTTCGCTGATAGTGGGTAAGAATTTACTTGTCGCTAGTAACGCAAGATCATCCGCGTAGGCTACTACATTTACTCTGCAATGTTTCAGATTACGGCGGATTGTGTTCATAACCAGCAGCCAAAGGAGTGATGAGAGAACTCCCCCCTATGGAGTGCCCCTGGATGTGGATACTCTCATCTGTATCCCTGCCAGTTCCGAGTTAATTTGCCTGTTCTTTAGCATGCACATAACCCAACCTATTATCGAATTATCGATATTATTGTCTACTAGAGTTGCCTTTACTGCGTTATTGTTCACGTTGAAAGCTCCTTCAATATCAAGAAACGCAGCAAGGGTATATTCTTTGTCGCTCATTCTCTTCTCAATCGTGCTTACGACGCTATGAAGTGCCGTTTCTACACTCTTCCCCTTTGTGTAGGTGTGTTGAGCTGGGGATAAATCAACCAGTTTATGTGTTCTGCGATCTTTTCATCCATTATAATATCAGATGGTATAATGTGTTCCGTGTAGGACTCTGTTTCCGGGTTGCTGTCATTTGACCCGCAACCCGGGGAGTGAGTATTTATCAAGTGCTCAAGAGTCTCGTTGCAGGATTCGGTCCAGCAACCAGTGGGCGTTTTAAGAGATCCTAGAGGGATTGAATCTTTGGAAAAAATTTTTCTTAGTCTAGCAGATTCGTTTGTCCCTTCGATTTCACTGCAAAAGGATCTCCATGAGCTTCGTTTCGCTCGTTGCGTTTCTGCTTTAAATTTTCGCTGACTGATTTTATATAAGAAATATGTACTCTTAGAGGATTCGTCAATTCCTCGCAAGAGGTAGTTCACATCTGAAAAAATTCTAGCAGCATATAATCGAACCCAAAACCAAGTCCAAAAAACTAACTATTATCCATGGGGTAAGTGAAATAGAGGCAAACGAATTCACAAACCCAAAGTGAAATAAAGTCTTTTTGAGGAAGTGAAGGTCAAATTGACTTAAACGCTATTTAATTAAATTTTAGAATACGAAAATTTTAAGTGAGGCAAGCGTTTTCTACCCTAAAGTATTCATTGCGAGTGCGCAGGCCGAATGCAATACTTCGGATATCCCGACCATAGCTACTCGTAACACAGCGAAATACTCTAAGGTGAGTAAGGTGAAGTAACTCCAAATAAGTTCCTTTTTTGATCGAGTTTTTAATAATTGCTGAAGAAGATATATAAAACCATGCTGCCTAGCAGGACAAGAGCTACTCGGAGCTCTGCAAGCAAAAGAGGAGAGAGAAATATCGGCTTCTCAGAATTAAAAAAAAACACCAAAAGCAGTGACGAAATAGAGGAATGTAATAATGGGTGATTTGTTTGCTATTTTCTTTTTGGAAACAGTGTTTTTGACAGCTCATGCACGTTTCGTGTTTTGTGACACTGTCAAACATCTTCAGTTTGGTCTATAATTTAACCATAAATCGTCTTACAAACGAACAACTCTTGCAAATTATTGAATTTTATTTTCAAAATGCGTACTTTGTTAATAAAGTTGATCCCGCGCTGAGGCGGTTATTCGGGCTATTGTGACTAAATTTCGCACCAAATTTACATTATTGGACATTGAACGACCAACACGCTTACGTAGAGTGCGAATTGAGAAAAATATACCAGCTGTATCGGCCAGTGTTAGTGATAATCATGAATTATCGATTCGGCGCGTTCGCAGCAATTAGACCTCTGTTTCTCTACTAAGTGGAAAATTTTGCGGAAGGATTTGGGTGTGAAGCCTTTTAAATTACAGTTGTTGCAAGAATTGAAGTCGAACGACCTACCACAATGCCGAATTTTTGGTGAATGGGCTCTTGAAAAGTTGGCCGAAGATCCAATTTTTTATCGAAAAATTGTGTTGAGCGACAAAGCTCATTTCTAGTTGAATAGATACGTGAACAAGCAAAACTGCCGTATTTGGAGTGAAGAGCAGCCAGAAACCTTGCAAGGGCTACCAATGCATTGAGAAAAAGTCACTGTTTGGTGCGGATTAGGGGCTGGCGGAATCATTGGGCCGTATTTCTTCAAAGATGATGCGAATCGCAACGTTACTGTGAATGGTGAGCGCTACCGTGCCATGATAACAAACTTTTTTTGTGCAAAATGGAAGAGCTTGACTTGCATGACATGTGGTTTCAACAAGACCGTGCCACATGCCACACAGCACGCGTAACAATAGATCAATTGAGAGGCGAGTTCGGTTTATTTAACGTTTGGGGCCGGTCAATTGTCCGCCTAGATCGGGCGATTTAGAGGAGTTCCTCTAGACTGTTTTTTGTGGGGTTATGTTAAGGCTCATGTCTATAGTCACAAGCCCTCTCGATGGACGCAATGGAAGCCAACATTGAAACATTTATTCGTGAGATACCGGCCAAAATGTTAGAAAGGGTATGTCAAAATTGGACTAATTGGACCATTTGAGGCGCAGCCGCGGCCAACAATTGCATGAAATAATCTTCAAACATTAAATTTTATCGACCGTACTATCGAGTTCACTTGTTGAGAGTTCACTTGTGCGAAGAATTTTTACTAAGTAAAAATAATAAATTGAAAGTAAAATTAATCTTATAAAATTGCATTTTTGTTGTCGCCTCGTTTTTTTAAATTAAAATTATTTGCTAGTGAAGATTACGAACGGTACCTTACCTATCCAAAATGGATGTAAACTTCGGTTTTTTGATTTAAGCTAATACAAAATGAAAATACTTTTGTTCAGCTTTTTTGTCTCTGATGCAAATATATATTTTTAAAAGCATGCAAAGATGGTCACACTGAATGAACCTTAATGCGCCAATAGTCCATATAGTAGATACTGACTGGATGTAGAAAATGGCGATAGAATTTTTCGTAGAGTGAGTTTTTGTTTACCTACATCAGGTATCACATATAAAGACAGGATACACGGGTTAGAACAAGAAACGGCTGTAGTTCTTCGGTGCGACCATAAATTTGAATGAAGACGTCTGCCACTAAATATAGCACATACTATCCTTATCATTCAGTGGGTTTTGAAGATAGTTTTTACTACGGAAACTATTTTTTTTTAATTTTGCCTATCTCAAGAACCAAGCTGAGTGTTAGAAACCATCGATTTTTCGGACACTCTTATGGTGTGGTGATATCAAATGCTCTTGGCTGATGTGACACGGCACCTTTGGGAAACAAACAAGGTGGAAAAGGATTTCCCTTTTTGTGAGAGAATACTTTGAGAGGAGGAGGCTAGGATAAGGGCGGTTTGGTATTTGGAAATATATTAGAAAGTTTTCAAATGTCTGTATTGATTTATTTGAGCTGACGACATCAGAATTGGGGTTTAAAAGATCTAAACATATTACATGGGAATATGTCCAAATGGTGTTTGTAGGTGCGTAGTGTTGAGACTAAGAAGAAGTGAAGTGATTAAGGTACTTAAATGAAGATTTGATGGACCTCTTTATTTGGAATAACGATGATAATAGTAGTTGATTATCTGTCATGCCAAGACAGACTGCGAGTGCAAACAAAAAAAAAAGCTTTCACAATACAAAATTGGAAACCTGGAAGGAATAGGTAGTTGGTAAGTAATATTATTTTCCGGATCCAGTTATATTTTTTCTACAATTCAATCGTGCTCAACGGGTTTATTGAGATCCTTGTAATTAGAGCACAGGCGATAAAGAAAATTATGCAGGGAGAGAATGGAGGCGTCGATGGTTTTGAAAGTTTGCAATTTGAAACGACAAGGGCAAACAGTGTCAGGAAAATTATTCCATAATCGTGTTGTGCTACTAAAAAACGAATGTCTTTATTTAACGGTACATTCAAAGTTAGATTCGGGTTCAAATTGATGAGCATTCCTAGTAAAACGAGTATCACGGGTGAACTGATTGAGAGGAGGAATGCAACAGGCTACTTAAAAGGAACATTGCTAGGGAAAAAAGCAATAGAATAAGGAAAAAACATGAAATATTTTGACGGTTTTCAGGATCTTTAAATGATTCCGTAATACCTAGTTCTGTTTGCTATCAGTTTTAACGCTCTGTCTTGGATGTTAAAAGTAAATAAAGAGACGTTTTGAACACACCTGTCAAGATGTGAGTTACACTCGAGTTTAGGACGTAGAAACGTCTTAGAAATTGTAGTAAGATCAGAAGGGATACAAAATTTCTTACACCGATATAGAAATCGTAAGCATTTAGCAGAGTTTTTAGTGGTCTCGAGAATGTAGTCATTCCGATTAAGATCGTAGTTGACACATACATATACTGAGTACTGACAACTTTTCGGTTTCTTCGATGAAAGTGCCATTAAAGCACAGTGGCTTAGGGGGTATATTTGGCTTCAACAACATTAAATAGCATTGAGTTTTCGGAGCACTGAACTCTATACGATTTTGTAAACGATAACATTGCATTTTCAATTCCGAGATAAAGTGCGAAAATCAAGAAAATCAAAGTATTCCACATTCTAGTAGTGCAGCTATAGTAAGAACAATATACATATACGGTAGGTCCGAAGTTAGGTTCAAAGGAAAACAAGTCATGTGCATTCATGGGTAGGCCAGTAGATATCTACTAGTTTTGTCTAGGCCTAGAAAAAATAAAATGCACGACTGGATCGCACGAATTTGCTCCAATGTAATAGACTAGGAATTTTAAAAACGAATGTTATTAAAATAAAATGCACGACTGGGTCGCACGAACTTGCTCCTATGTTATAGACTAGGAATTTAAAAAAAAAACGGAGTTATTAAAGAAAATTGTTCATAAGGATAAAATGAATTTTTTAAATTCTTTTAGTAGTAAGAGATAAAAACAGAATGCTATGCAAATATGAATTTATGCAGGAACAAAAATTATAAGTCGTTGTAGTACAAAATTTTTAAAACATTCTTAAGAAAAAATTTTGGTACGCCAACCTTAAGTTTTTATTATTGTATGAATAAAAGTCTAATTTCCAAAAAAAATACTAAGCCGTTCTTGAGATATCGAATTATTCAAAAAAAAATTACTCTTTTTTTTAAGAATTGAAAAAATATTTTTTCTTAAGTTTTTAAATGCAATGTTTTTTAAACTGTTTAGGAGCTTTTTTATAAAAAAATTCGTTGAAATCCGTTATGCCGATAATGAGTAATTCAAAATTCGAAAAAATCGTTCTATGGTAGGTACAGTCAGTGATATCTAGATTTCAATTTTTTTTTTATTAAATTATAGATCGTAAAGATTGATCAAAAGAAAAAAAATTTAGCAAAATTCTCGGAACCGTTTTCGAGAAAAATACGATTTTTGAAAACCATTTTTTAAAATTTGTATGGAAGGTACCGTTAGTTTTAGATAAAACAATTTTTTTTTTCTCAAATCTTGTAGATTATGTTAGGAAACTTTTATTTGTCAAGTTTGAAAAAAATCGAACATGGGGTTTACGAAATTTTGATTTTTTTTTTAAAAATCCAAAAAATAAAAAATTGAAAATTTGAATATGTAATAATATTCAAACTTTGGAGGAGCATTGGCATAAAAAAAAATGAAAAATCGGCTGTACCATTTTCGAGAAAATCAAAAACAAAGAAATGGACCCAGGGGGGCTACCAAAAATAACAATTTTTTGTAAAATTTTTTTCAACCATTAGCTAGTTTTAACCAAATGAAATTTTTTTAAATTTTTTTTTAAAAATTCTGTAAATCGTAAATTAATTAAAACCTATATCTACCAATTTTGAAGAAAATCGGCCGAGCCGTGCTTAGGCTGTACTCTAACCGACAGACAGACAGACAGACAGAATTGCGAGACCCACTTTATTGGTCTTCGCTATCATCGTAATGTCAACTTTGATCAAAATCTCGAGTTCGATTTTTTTTACGAATGTATAACTTGCCTTATAGTACCTATAAGTCGCAAGTAAAAACTGTTCATAAGGATAAAATTAACTTTTTAAATTCTTTTAGTAAGTAAGATATAAGAACAGAATGCCATGTGATTTCTCAAGCAAATATGAATTTATGCGAGAACAAAAATTATTAGTCGTTGTAGTTGTTTCTTTAAAAAAATAAGCTTTTATATAAAAAATTTTTAAAATATTTTTAAGAAAAAAATTTGGTAGGCCAACTTTAAGTTTTTATTACTGTAGGATTCAGATTAAAAATATTACTTTTTTTCCAAAAATTCAAAAAATATTTTTCTTTTAAGTTTTAAAAAGCAATGATTTTAAAACTTTTTAGAAGCATCTCTACAAAAAGTTTCATTAAAATCCGTTATGTCGATAGTGAGAAATTTAAAATTAGACAAAATGGTTCTATGGTAGGTACAAGCTGTAATATCTTAATTTCAATTTTTTTTTATTAAATTAAAGATCATCAAAGTTTATTAAAAGAAAAAAAAAAATATCAAAATCTTAGGCACTGTTTATGTGAAAAATACAATTTTTAAAAACCATTGTATTTGTATGGCGGATACCTTTATTTTTAAATACATCTACATCTTGTAGAATGTAGATTATATTGAAAACTTCTATTTATCAAGATTAAAAAAATCTAGCTTAGGGTTTTCGAAATATTTGAATTTTTTTTTTCTTAAATCCAAAAATTCTTTTTTGAAAATTTGAATACAGAATATTTTTCAAATTTTTGTGGAGCCTTAGCAAAAAAAAAATGATCCAAATCGGTCGTACGGTTTTTGAGAAAATCAAAAACAAAAAAAAAATGATTCCATGGGGGGTCCTCTCAATAACCATTTTTCGGAAATTTTTTTTCAACCATTAGGGGAGGGGCACATTTGAACACTTTTTGCTTTCCAGACTGATAAAACCTAAAATATTCGAGCAATTGGCCTGATATCTTACTCACATGGAACAGTGGTATTCACGTTCAATTTAGGAAAATATTTGGTCCATTTAACGAAATATTTATATTAAATTTTTATCTCCAACCAATATAGGTTCTTATGTTCAAAAGTGCCCCATGTATGGGGCGGTTTTAAACTTGGAAGGTGCACTTTTGAACAGTGATATAATTTTTTTACTGAATAAAAGAACTTTTGAATTTTATTTTTATATTAATTTTTTAATAAGAACTCATCAATAAAATTCAAAATTAATACTCTTGTTATATCATATTCATGTATTTGTAGAAAAAAAAAAAAAAAACAAATATCCACAAAGATTAATAAGAAAAAAAAGTTAAATCTAAAAATTGGATTTTTAAGTAAATGCTGGATTTTTATTGAATAAGAATAAGCTTAAGCTAGCTAGTTGAAGATATTTTCTAGTAATAGCTATTTTAGAATAGCCAACGCTAAGTTCATTTAGTTTTAGCTTGTTTTCCAAGCCTAAGCTTCAATTTGTGTGAATAAAAATAGCTTAAACTAGAATATTTTAGTTAAAGCTGCAAAAATTTCAAGATTTGTTCGACCGACCTGCCTAAAAAGCTTTAACTAGATCTTATTTTCAGTACTCAATAGCTCAAAAATGAGACAGAGGACGTATAGACGCAGAGACTGACGGACGATATGACAAAATTTTTTTTTACCTGAAACCAATACTTGCCTATAGAAGAGATAACAAATTGCTTAATTTTCTCTTAATATGTTAAAAAAAAAACTAATCGGGGCAGTTTTGCTCATGTTCAAAAGTGCCCCAACACGCTTGTTCAAATCTACCTCAAACTGTTCCAGTGACATAAAATTTATTATAAATATTTAACTGAAAATATTTTCAATTAAGATAGAAAGTAATTTCTGTTTAAGTGGAGTGATTGAATTAAATTCAATTAAAAGCTCAAGTGACCTCAACTCCAAGGTGCGTTTCGCCCAGGTACGACAGTGGGCTCATCAGTTAGATGCTGCCGTACCCTTCTAAGACGCAAATATTGGTCGATGTTTACCGACTCTTATAAAATTTACAGCTTTAATAGACTGTGAATTTTATTTTTCTAGGGGAATTTGATTAAATTCAGACACCTAGAATAATAATGTCCGTGGTCAGACTATTAAATCAATTAAGATAGAAAGTAATTTCTATCTTGGAGTTGAGGTCAATTGAGCTTTTAATTGAATTTAATTCAATCACTCCACTTAAACAGAAATTACTTTCTATCTTAATTGATTTAATAGTCTGACCACGGACATTATTATTCTAGGTGTCTAAATTTAATCAAATTCCCCTAGAAAAATAAAATTCACAGTCTATTAAAGCTGTAAATTTTATAAGAGTCGGTAAACATCGACCAATATTTGCGTCTTAGAAGGATACGGCAGCATCTAACTGATGAGCCCACTGTCGTACCTGGGCGAAACGCACCTTGGAGTTGAGGTCACTTGAGCTTTTAATTGACAATATTTTCTTTCTTCGTGACCTTTTATTAATTAAATAATGTTTATCCTTAAGTGGGCTTAAGGTCACTTAAGGATAAACATTATTTATTTAACTGAAATATATCCAGTAACAAACTTACCGTAATTAAGTTAAAAATTTATTTTTCTTCCAAAAAAATTTGCTCCTGTTTTAAAATCGCGCAGTAATTTTTTTTAAACTCATACGACTAAAAAACGAAAACAAAACACTTCCACTAGCAAAAGGACCTTTCACCTCTAAGTCCGAGAGAATCAAGGAAAGTCAATGACGTTTATGGATATGGTATTGACAGGTTAAAAATTTAAATTATGTACTTTTAAAAAAGAGTAATAAAGTAAAATTTTATAAGCATTGTTCAAATGTGCCCCACTCTCCCCTACCTAGCTTTAACTAAATAAATTTTTTTTGTATTTCTAGTTTTTGAATCTGTCGAACAGTTTTTGAGAAAAAAATATTTATAAAATTTGGAAAAAAAATCGTATGGTGGGTACCGTTATTAAAAAAAAAAAAACAAAAAATCGTGTGGGGTGGGGGAAATAATCAAAAGCTTAAAGAAAATCGGCCGAGCTGTTTAGGTTGTAGTCGAACAAACAGACAGACAGCAGACACCAGACAGAATTGCGAGACCCACTTTTTTAGTCTTCGCTATCATCGTAATGTCAACTTTGATCAAAATCTCGAGTTCGATTTTTTTACGAATGCATTACTTGTCTTTTACTCGTAGTACGAGTACCTTTGATTCGCAAGTAAAAAGACAGCTGTGAAAAACTGCAATGCCTTCTAAGCGATATCTACCTCTTAAGTCACTGACTTATCGAACAGTCTTCATATAAGTAAAAAATATTTTATATTTCCTTTGCATAAAAGAGACAAAAAAGACGAAATTAACAATGAACCCCTAATGCACGATTATCGGTGATTCGACAAATGTTCATTGATAAATTTTGAGAATTTTGGACCATAATAAATAGATTTATAAAAGAGAGTTATACACTTGTCTTATGGAATTGGCTGAAAATTTTATTGTTTCATTCAAAAGGACGAATCAAGTGGATTCTGTCTTCACTGACTTTAGTAAGGCGTTCGATAAGCTCTTGCATCGAATATTGCTATTAAGACTAAGAAAGCTAGGATAAAGCGACCATGTTGTTGTACGACTTCAAATTTATCTATGCAATATATGATACTCGGTTACTTTTCAATGGCCATACCTCTAAAACTTGTAACGTTAACTCTGGAATACCACAGGGCAGCTATTTAGGGTCTTAACTTTTTATTTTATTTATAAATGAGCTTCCATCTGTGTTGATGCACTCAAAGTGTCTCATATATGCAGACGATGTGATAATCTTTAAAACTATTTTAAATTCTCGTGATTGCTAAGAATTGCAATGTGACCTTAATTCGTTTTTTGCTTGGTTTGTTCGTAACTGTTTGACTTTAACGTCGATAACAGTTGAGTTGAGTTTTAGGAAGAAAATTTCTGTAATTTATTTAATGGAATCATTATTATCACTTGTTATCGATATGTCTGTCCTTGGAGTTTTGGGTAAAGAGGGAGTAAAAGTAATTTTATGATCCTTTTGTTGCAGCTTTTCATACCATTTGTCTAACGCATTCCGGAATACGCTTGTCAAAAGTTTGGGCACTTTGTTACGCCTGCCATAAGACTAGACTAGAATAGTTGAAAAAAAGGTTTCTAAGATTTGCACTTAGAGAGTCAGGATGGGATGGTCCCTATGATTCCTTCCCTAATCACAACAGACTTAAACTTATCGGTATGTCTAGTCTTGAGAGCAGACGTTCTCATTTATGTTTCGTCTCCATCGTTAAATTAATTAGTAGAAAAATAGTCTCGTGTTAACTTTTGAATAATTTTCCAGAATATACAAATATTTCAAACTATCGCACTAATTATGAACGATTTTCTCCTCTTAATAAAATGTATAAATTAAATAATTTGACCGATAAATTTAATGTAACGTTTTTTTGCCAATTATACATACATTTTAAATGAATTTTGTAAAATTTGTGATAAGCTCATATACATATAAAGAAAATATATAGGCTTTACCGGTATTTATCAGGTTTTGAAAGTGACATAAAACCATAATTCTCTAATATAACAGTAAGAAAGCTACGAATCAATTATTCAACATTTTCGTTAATGATTTATTAACTAAAGTATACATTGGCATTTTGCTAAACTCATTTGACTGTCATGTAGAAGGTCTGGGTTCGATTCCCAGCAGATGCAAAAATATTTTCCAGGGATGTGCTGCTTTTTGGGAGGAAGATAAAAATTCTTTGAAGACTAACTTCTGTCCTTTATTCATTCTTGCACGGTTTAAGTGTATAGTTGAGAATTTAAACTTTTTATGTTGAGCCATTGGCTTTTAATATTTTTATTTCGATGTATATTTAAATATTAATAAGCAATTATTCATATGTATACTCAACATTTGCAATGCCTACACAATAAATGTATGTAGAACCTTGTAACATAAGGGCAATTAGGTAGTTGAAACTCAGTCATGATTTTTATTTGCAATGCTGAAATCACCCACTACATCTCCTGTCCTCCATACAAAAATGTCTGCCTTTAAAAATACACACAAAACTAATTACAACCATCCTCTTCCTGGAATAAAGAATTAACAAAAAAAAATTCAATGTTCAACTGTTTTTTGTGTAAAATATTGTGGGAGAATTTTTGTTTGTATCATATAGCTACATTATAATACTTGACAAGTTGTGTTTGTTCATTTGAGGTCCACTTAAATGAAATACTCGAGAACGTTGTTAACATTTTGTTGTCCTGAGTCCCTAAGTGCACTTTTATTAATTAAAAGTTTAACGTGTCAATGATTTGAAATGTTTTTGTTCTCAATGAGCACTTGGGCATTATTAATTGGAACTTTCAAAGTTTCAATAAACTATAGACAATAAAAAACTTGTTGTTCAGATGTTCACACATTTGTCAATAGGGCTGGAGAAATAATTCGAATTCCTTTAGAATTTGTCTTCTTCTATTTTAGTTTTCCATCTAATGTCATTCCAGGGTATTTGGCAGTTATAGGGAAGGGTAAGTGTTGATACAAATTGGAACATTTTTTGGCTTTTTGTTTGTAAAGTTTATATGCATCGATTTTGTTTCTTTTAATTTCGAACGCTATTGCTGCCATTTTGATTATGTTATTAAGAGAGAGCGAAAGTTGTGTCTTTGAAATCTTTATTCTACAAAAATGGCTTTCTTTTGTTAGGGAGATACAAAATACGTCTCAATGATTCGGTTTACTATGTTTTCGAAATATGACCTATCCTTTTAAGGATTAGAAAGGTCATTTTTGAAAGCACTTAGCAAGTACTGAAGAGAACAACAAATACTTAAGATATGATCTTGTCACAGCATTTTTGAAGAGACCGGTCATCTTGTTACGGTTAATTTTTCCATAACAAACTTCATCTACCTATTTGTATTTTTCCTTTTTTTTTTTAATTAAATAACATTTTTTGACAAAAAATATTCAATAAAATGAAATCGAATTTCTGATTGAAAAATAAGAAAAGTAAATAAAAGAAGAGAAAATAATAAAGGCGGAAAGGAAAAGGATAAAAAGAAAAAGTTGAAATGATAGTGTATAGAAAACAATTTTAAGAAATTGATAAAAATTGTTTCAATTGAGTCTTAAAACGTGAATTGTTGTTGATATGGCAAGGTAAAGAATTTCACAGACTTGAAGCTTTAGTAAGAAATTGCCGTTCAGATGTTAGGGAGGCGTAGCGGGGTTGAATCAGCTGGTCAGACCTGGCTGAAGAGGCTCTCGTAATTCTCTCAAAAAGATAGGGTGGTTGGGTTAAGAACATGAACAAGATATCCCAGAGCAAGGATAAGGTGCGAAACTGAAAGTATTTCTCGAATGGCAATCAATTCATAATTCGAAAAATATTAAGATGCTAAGAGATTAGACAACGCTTTCGAAGGAAAATAGGAAAAGAAAAAATAAGTAAGAAACTCTTAAGAAGGCCAACACGGAAGTGTGGATACATATTTTATTTGATATCAAGATTAGCTTAGTATAATACTTATTTTAATACAAGTAACTATAAGATGTTTAATTAGGGATGTATACCTACGCTGTCTAAAGATGTATCTAATGACTTTGCTGAAGACGACATTGAGCTTTTTTTGCAGGCTACAACTGGAGAAAATTTCGCAACAATAGACTAAAATGGGAAGAATTAATCTTTCGGCGTGTATGACTGGGAGGTCCAGAGCATGCGTAACGTTTCGTATGCCTTACCGACTACACCGTTAATGGGCTTATTCCATATCATATTGCGCGTAAGGGTTATTCCGAGATTTCGAAATTCACCTTTCAACAGTTGTATTATTTAAAGTTACTTGAGGGAAATAGGGTAAATCTAAAAAAATTTTAGGTACAACCAAGCACTTTGATTTTGATGGACTTAAGGACAGTCTATTAGTCTTAGCCCAAAACGCAAGTTTTTCTAGGTCCTCATTCACGCGGCAAACACCATCTTTAATGAGACCAAGACGGAGCAGATGTACTATTGTACATCGTCATAATACATATGTAACGAGCAGTTATCAATAACGGAGGGAATATCATTGCCGTAAAGCGAAACAAGTAATGGCCCAAGAATGGATCCTTGTGGAACTCCACTAGAGGTAGAGAGAAAATTGGATAATTTGTTTATTTTAAAATATTGCTTTTTTTTGTTTCCTTGGGGCATCTTTTTTCAGCAGGTGTTGGTGGGTGAATTCAGTGTGACCAATGCGTAATCGGATGAATATTTTCAGATCGGTTGGAAATTAAGGCTGAATTTTCTTCGGGTTGATTAAACTCTTGAGTTGTGTATAGTGTGTAGTGTGTGTTCTCAGTCAAGAAATCTTTGACAATGATATTCTTTGTTAATGTGTCATTATCAAGTCAAGGCGAGTAAAGGTGTTGAATGTGTAGGTTGAAGCTTAAAGTACAAATATATGACATGGAGTCCAGATGAGCTTTACTTTTGTTTTGGCTTTTGGGAGTATATCTCGGATTGTGGCTATGATATATGTGTCGTTTTTAGGATTGGCTTTAGACCCTATTACTGACAGATTATCAGAGCAAATAGCCCGTTTCCCTTTCCTTATCAAACTGGACTTACCGCTTCTAAAATAGCTAGGTTGAGTAAATGGAAGCAATATTCGGTAAAATTCCTTGTGTGATAGCAGAACCATCTTCGGCTTTAACTGTAAAACCAGTGTTTGAGTATGTTTTTAAGCCATCTGTATACATAAAGTTCCAGCCTTTACTTTTCAGTCCATTATAAAGTTCTAGGAATCGTGCTTTAAAAATAAAGCTACAAGTGTCATCTTTTATTAGTTCTTATAGATCTAGAATGAAAGATTCCTGTTGGAGTGATCATGGTGGTCGTGCTGGTGTGTATTTGGCTGTTATGTTTAAGGATAAGTGTAGCTTATTTTTAGACTGAATTCAGGAGTGGTATATTCTGGATGGGATCCATTTATGCGAAATAACTTTGCACACATCTTTATCTATGACTGAGCCTGTTTGGAAAAAGAACTTTTCGTTGAGTTTTGCAATAGTTTCTAATTGCCGCTCTTCCATTGTTGGGAGTCCAGCTTCAGCGAGAATGTTTTTGATTGGAGTACCTAGTTGGGAAAGCTTCAAGGTTTTTTTTTTCATACTTGACAAGAACCGTAGATAGTAACAGCCTAATCATTACTTTTACTAGATGAAAGAAACTCTATAATGCTTAGCCTTAGCCTGCTAGTTACTAGAAAGTCGAAATGAACCCTCTTCTTAGTTTAAAAGCGACTTGGTTGGGACTTAACTTTTTTTTTAAATTCTGTAAACCATAGCAATCTTTTTACAATTATGTATTTTTTCAAGTACAGCTTTGACTAGCGAAATCGGGCGGTAAGAAACAATACAGTCAATTTCTTTTTTGGGCTTAAGGATGGGAATAATTGCAGCTGTTTTCCAGCTTTGAGGTATGATACTTTTGGTTGTGTTTCTTTTAAATTTTCTCAAAAAAATTAGTTGAAAGTTCTGAACTCGGCTATTTGAATTCGGCAAGTTTTGCATGGGATCCAACATCCAACAATCATTGAATGTGTATGTGCGACTAAAGTTTCGATGATATTCAACAAAGGAGATTTTCGAGGAGAGCGCGTAGCTTTCCAGGAAACCGTGATCCCATGACTGACGGTTGCGAAAACGAATGTTTTTTTGATGATTTTTTGGTGTTCTGAATTTTTGTTTTGTACCAACCTGACTGTTCCTACTTGAAATTATACTTTATATGGCTGACATGGTAGATTAGTGGAATAATAGCCATTGCATCCTGGACTAGCCAATGACTGTCTAAGTAAGGGAATGCATTGGGCGGTATAAAGCCTCTTAGAAGCACACTTTCATAATAATCGTCCTTAGCGTAAAAGGCTCAAATAATTAGGCTGTTTGTCAAGGATATGGCTTTGGCAATATGACTCCGAATCAGCTTTAACAAAACATTATCTATTCTGTTTTATTGGCTCCATTATATAGAACCTGGTAGAAAAAGTAATGTCTGAACTCCGACCCTAGTGTTCTATGTAATCCAAGGCAACGTTTTAGATACTGCTACTGCCACTCAAGCACCCGAATCTTTTCATTTAAGATTGGGCAACGTTGAATCACACTGGGTTGTAAAACAACCATTTCATTAGGGCAAAGGCTCCACTAGCTCTGAAATACAAATTCTGATCCATCCAGATACCAAGGTACTCTACTATGCTTTTACTCGCCAGTGGCTTTCCATGTGGTCCTATGATATGATCACTAGCTTGCACCAGTTCTTCGTCGTATCCCTTGAGTTTCCATGCAACAAAATATTTTTAGATAATTGAAAATTGATTTTCAAATTCCAGTCATCACTCGACTTTTGGATCTGTCTGTCTTTTCGACTACAGCCTAAACGGCTCGGTAGAATATCATTTGTAATTTGTCCCGCCACAGGTTTTTTCTTTTTTTAAGACCAAAAATAACTGTACCTGCCATACGACTTTTTTCGAAATTCTATAAATATTTTTTTTTTCTCAAAAACTGTCACACACATTTTTTTAAAAACAACTCCAAAAATTTCATTTAATTAAGGCTAGGAAATGCTACCTTGGAACCATTTTGTTTTGTTTTTGATTTTCTCAAAAACAGTGCGTCCGATTTTGATGATTTTCTTATGTTAAAGCTCCCCAGCAGTTTTTATATTATTGCGTATTCAAATTTTCAAATTTTTTTTTTTTTTGGATTTTGAAAAAAAAAATTATACAAATGTCAAAAAATGGTTTTCGAAAATCGTATTTTTCTCAAAAACGGTTTAGAGAATTTTACCAAAATTTTTTTTCTTTTGATTAATTCTTACAATCTATAATTTAATAAAAAATAAATTTTGAAAACAAGACATTACTGACTGTACCTACCATAGAACGATTTTTTCTAATTTTGTATCTCTCATTATCAGCATAACGGATTTTAATCAAATTTCTTATAGAGAAGCTTCTAAAAAGTTTAAAAAACTTTTTTTTTTTTAAGAAAAATATTTTTTTTTTTAATTTTGAAAAAGAAAATCTATTTTTTCTTGGAAAATTCAATATCTCAAAAACGGCTCAATATTTTTTTTTTGTAAATTTAATTTTTATTCGAACAATAATAAAAACTTTAAAATGGCGTACCAAATTTTTTTCTTAAATTGTTTTAAAAATTTTGTATATAAAGCTTATTTTTTTAAGAAACCACTACAACGACTTATAATTTTTGTTCTTGCATAAACTCATATTTGCATAGCATTCTGTTTTTATCTCTTACTACTAAAAGAGTTTAACAAATTAATTTTATGCTTATGAACAGCTTTTCTCTAATAACATTCGTTTTTAAAATTCTTAGTGTTTTAAATAGGAGCAAGTTCGTGCGACCCAGTCGTGCATTTTATTTTTGAGAGCCAAGTCAATTTAAAGTCATTAAAATCTAGATGCCATTCAATTTTTTTGTTTCCCAGAAATCGATAACCATCGTAATTTTGCGCCCTAAATATTTTCCTTAAAAAACAACCTGTGAAAATATACATACGTACATACGTACATATGTATATTTGTAGTTGGAAAACGTTGGTTCCGGGACTTCAAAAAGTTCTTTTTTTTTACATTTATTCAATTTTTCTCCTAAAGGTCAATAAAGTCTTTAATTGGATAAAATTACTAATTGGTTCTAGTGCATATAGAGCATGCATCTAAACTCTAAATTTTTTTAGAATCAGAAACTTTTGACAGTTAAAAACTTTTTTCTATAACAACCCGCAAATTACCCTAATTCTTCAAAAAAATCGCCAACAATGACAAATAATGACAATACCACGATAAGGCACGCTCATAAACCATCATGCAAAAATAAAACTTGTCTCCTTATAGTTTCGAGACAAATTATTGCAAACCCAAAAATGTTTTTCTCACACAACAAGTCGCGCGCAATTGCTGAACATTACATCAAACGTACTCTCTGCCTATCTGTATGCACAATGCTATATTCAATCTGACTTTCCTTCTTCCCTTTTAGAAGAATATACGACGAAATCTGTTATGCATGCTTATTAAGGCGTTGACACGTACATACATATATGTTGAAAATCCTAGACAAAACTTTTATGTAATCCTCAAGCCATAATAATTGTCTAACATAGAGATGAGTGCGGTTTTGAGGCGGAACTAAACCCCTTTTTTGTACTACCCTTTTCGAAAATAGTTGGTGGAGTTTTGGCTTTGGTTAATCTAGTTTCTGAAACTCTCTCCGCATCTACTCTGGAATTCTTGTCAATAATAACTACAAAAACAAAACAACTAAAAAAAAGTTCTTGTTCAAATTGTAGTGGGAGAAGATGCATTAAGAAAATGAAGGGTAAACTGGGATAAAATGTGAAATATGCCGCACAATCACTTTTCATCAAAAGAATAAAATTTACAGAGTGTCAATGACCCCAAAACTCATCTGAGCAAAAAAAGATCGTATTAGCTGGTTGTGGAGAGTTTCTTAGAAAGAAGCGTTTCTTGTGTGACGAGTGCTAGCAAGGTACGTAGATAGATAAATAAACTTCAGGCGAAACTTTTCATTGAAAAACAGGACTTAGTGAGTTACTACACTCAATCACTCTTCACTGCGTGTTGTTGCCTTGAAGGGGTCTACTATTTCTGCCGAAGCCGAACTGCTAAGATAAGAATCAATCTTCATGACAGGAGATAGAATTGAAGGTTTTGTCAGTTCCTCTTAAGTGGCATTACCCCTAAGCAAATTTTAATTGTTTTTGTTTTTTTACTTGCGACTTATAGGTACTACATATAAGGCAAGTTATGCATTCGTAAAAAAATCGAACTCGAGATTTTGATCAAAGTTGACATTACGATGATAGTGAAGACGAAAAAAGTGGGTCTGGCAATTCTGTCTGTCTGTCTGCCTGTCTGTTCGATTACAGCTAAACGGCTCGGCTGATTTTCTTCAAACTTGGTAGATATGGGTTTTAATTTTTTACCCCCGGATGTTTTTTGATTTGATTTTTTAAGACCAAAAATAACGGTACCTGTCATACGATTTTTTTTCGAAATTTTATAAATATTTTTTTTTCTCAAAAATTGTCCCAACGATTTAAAAAAAAAAATCAAAAAATTTAATTTAGTTAAACCTAGGTAATGGTTGAAAAAATTTTTGCAAAAAATGAGTAGTTTTGGTACGCCCCTTGGAACCATTTTTTTTGTTTTTGATTTTCTCAAAAAAGGTACCACCGATTTTGATCAATTTTTGTATGCTAAAGCTTCCCAGCAGTTTAAATATTATTGTGTATTCAAATTTTCCAAAAAAATTTTGTTTGGATTTTTAAAAAAACTTTCAACATTTTTTTTTGAAAACAAAATATTTCGAAAACCCCATGCTCGATTTTTTCAAAACTTCATAAATAAAAGTTTGGAAAAATAATCTACAAGAAATGAGAAAAATAAATTCATTTTACCTAAAAATAATGGTACCCTCCATACAAATGTTAAAAATGGTTTTCGAAAATAGTATTTTTCTAGAAAACGGTTCCGAGAATTTCGCTTAAATTTTTTTTATTTCTATTATTTTTTAATATCTGTAATTTAATAAAAAAAAAATTGAAAACAAGATATTACTGACTGTACCTACCATAGAACTATTTTTTAAAATTTTGAATTTCTCATTATCAGCACAACGGATTTTAATGAAATTTCGTAGAGAGAAGCTTCTAAAAAGTTTAAAAAAAAAATTGCATTTCAAAACTTTAAGAAAAATATTTTTTTGAATTTTGAAAAAAAAAATCAATTTTTTGTTTTTTGAAAATTCAATATCTCGAAAACGGCTCAATACTTTTTTTGTAAATTTAATTTTTGTTCATACAATAATAAAAACTTCAAATTGGCGTACCAACATTTTTTCTTAAAAATGTTTTAAAATTTTCTTATATAAAACCTTATTTTTTAAGAAACCACTACAAAGACTTATAATTTTTGTTCTTGCATAACTCTATATTTGCTTGAATCACATGGCATCCTATTCTTACCTTTAACTACTAAAGAAGTTTTTTTTAGTCATTTAAAAAATGAATTTTATGCTTATGAACAGTTTCTCTAATAACATTCATTTTTGAAATTCTTAATCTTTTACATACGAGCAAGTTCGTGCGACCCAGTCGTGCATTTTATTTTTCAGGTGTCAGTGGATTGGAACCAACTCCTTCTGCCAACTTATACTAGCGAGCAGGAGCTAAATGATAGACAGATACTTAGCAAATATACATACTTGCATAAGAAAACATCTAATCAAATTTTTACCCACATAGTCCAATTTCCCCTAAACAGTGGGTATCTGCTAAAAAAAATCGTAATATGAAAAAAGTTTTATTCACCCTCTGCTGACTCGTGACTGCACAAAAAGCACAGAAAAAAAAGTCGAGATACACAACTAAGAGCAATACAATACTTTGCAATCAACGTTCAGAGTGGCACCCTGTGAAGATGGGTGTTGTCCTTTTTGGCAATGAAACACTCCTGACTATACATTCATTGCGGAGGTTCTTTGATTTATTTAACGACTTTGTCCTAAATGGGCGGTTAAACAAGATCATTTATATTTTCGGGTTGTATTGATTTTTTATCCTCTTCAAAGTTTGCTGAGATTTTTTGTCTTTTAGTTAAATATTTAAGTTTTCGTAATGCAACGAACTACTTTTGCTTTGCGAACTCAAGTGGAATGATGGTGTTTTTTTTTTTTTTTTTGTTGTGTCTTCCTTCCACTTTTCGAGTGCTACACGCCTCTTGTTCTTAAAGTGATGATAAAACTGGGTGTTCCTTGTTATTATTTATCTTTTTGTGTTTTTCATCTATAGAGCTTGGTAAACATAACTGCGGATGAACGGCGGCGGTGCGGCGGCGGTGGGTAGTGGTGATACAGAAAATGCATTTTCAAAGTTGGATATGGACTGGTCGAAAAAAAAATGTTGTCGACAACAGAATGAATCAAACTGACTTCTCATTTGAGAGCAGAAAAAGGATAATAACCCAACTTAACCCAAAAGGCTGAGGAGCATGATGACCTCGCCGAGAAGTGGAACGACAGTTTTTGCTTTTATGGTTTAATTGCATTTGGTCTGTTTTAACTTGTTTCATTCTTGTATCTGCAGAATTATTGTTTCCTGGATTCAGAAAGTTTGAGTTTGGTGTGTAAGCGACTGAATTTCTGAGAGGAGGGTATAAAAGAAATAAGCAAGACAATCAAATCAAATGGGATTCCTTAGTAGAAAGCTTATAATTCGTCTTTAAGAGTTGCCAACATATCTTTAAATCTGTAAAATCTTTAAAGATAAACATTTTGAAAGTCTTCACTTCGAAAGAATGCACCCAAATGAAAATTTAAATCTTAGGGAATTTCGTACACAAAAAATTCTTCCCTGGTATCTTTCTACGAGTTTCGTGTCAAGTTTATCAAAATAATTTTTCCAAAAATTAAACATAGTTCTTCTTTTACTTTTCGGAAGCCAATTATTATATCTAGTTTTTAAACTGCATAAAGAACTATGAAGTAGGGTAGAGAGGTTTTGGTTTCGAATGTTTGCAAATTGAAATGATAAGGGAAAACCATGTCGGGTAAATTATATCATATTCGTGAGTGAACTGATGATCATTAATAGCAAGAAGGGTATCAGGGGTGAACTGTTTGTAGAGATGAATGCAACTGGTTCCTTCCAGAAAACATTGTTCGTGGTTTGAGTGATTTAGCAAAGAAAGACATGAGAAAGACTACCACGGTGTTCGAAAGATGGGAATGAATGATTGCACTGTTTCCTATTAGCTTAAACGCTCTGTTCTGGATTCTATCCAGTTAGCTGAGAAGTTTAGGCAAGACTTGCCCATTGCCATGAACTGTTCTATAATCTTGGACGTATTAACGCCCTATGATTTGTAGCGAAATCAGAGGGGTGAAAAATTTCTTACAACCATATTGAAAATCTAAACATTTATCAGCTTTTTTGGCGGTCTCGAGAGAATGTGATAATTCTATCGAAGATCGTCGTTGACACACATTTTGATAAATAGATGTGGTATTCAAAGACTTCTTCGATGCGTTTGCTGTAAAAAAGATGTCCATGATTTATATCTCTTAGTAACCGATACGGAGGAAGTCTTCTAGGAATGAATTGTTTTCATAGATTCAATTTTGCATTAAGCTCTTAAAGAACTATGTATCTTTTCTGCTGCCTGTTTCTTCCAATCCAAGTTTGGATAAGATGGTGATTGATTTGAGTTCACAATTTTCTTAAGGAAGGAAGTCCTAGATTGCTGTTAGGATTTTAATCATAACAAAAACACATAAGTTTTTTTTTCATCATTCAACGACAGTCAATTATTGGGCTTGAACCTATCTTCTTTGGATGGATTTCTTCTTATCTCAAAAACAAAGTTAGACTAAGATCTACCTTCACTGATGACTCCTTAGGTGCCTCCGGGGTCCCATGAGGCAGCCACTTAGGTCCTCTCCTTTTTATTTTTACTACTCGTATTAAAGATATTGAAATAGTCATTTCTTCATTTCTTCAATAAATGATTACACTCTTCTACAACTTGATCACAACAGTTTCTCTGTTTGGTGGCTGGAAAATTAGTTAAAGCTAAATAGAGATATAACCGCCGCCAGACTACACACCAAAAATGGGACGTACTGGATAGTGTCGGCTTATCTTGGCCACGACAACCCTGGCCCTCCTGGCGAGACGCTCAGGAGGATCATCGCTGAGGCAAAACGGCAAAATATCAGCCTCCTTATTGGGTGTGATGCCAATGCCCATCACACTGTTTGGGGAAGTACGGATATAAATGATAGAGGTGAGTCTCTTTTTGATTATATTCTTAGTACTAACCTTATAGTCAGTAACATCGGCAATGAACCTACCTTTGTTACCAGAAACCGACAAGAAGTGCTAGACATCACTCTTGTCTCTGACACTATATATCAAATGATAACGAATTGGAAAGTATCAGAGGAACACTCATTCTCAGACCATAGATACATTCAATTCAGTTTAAATGATGTACCCACCACACGGCCAGTTTTTCGTAATTATAGGAAAACAAACTGGCAAACGTATAGAGATATACTGGAAAGATCGCTTACAGCCGAATCTCTAGATATCCCCTCCAACACCTCAGATCTAGATAATAAAGTCAAGGATCTGACACTAACCCTGAACAATGCAATGAATATTTCTTGTCCTCTTCTGCAAGTTAGAGGAAAAAAGAAACCTTATTGGTGGAATTCAGGATTAGAACCGCTCAGGAAAAGTTGCAGAAAACTCTTCAATCGAGCTAAATACACAAAAGAATCCTCAGATTGGGACTTATACAAAGAATCCTTAAAGATTTATAAGAAACAATTGAGGACAAGCAAAAGATCTTCATGGAGGAACTTCTGTAATAAAATAGAAGATACTTCTGAAGCATCCAGATTGAGGAAAATCCTCTCAACAAATCCAGTCATGCCAAGCTCTTTGAAAATGTCAAATGGCTCCTGGACAAATTCATGTGAAGAATCACTCAATTTGCTACTTGACACTCACTTCCCAGGTAGCTCGCAAAACATTTGCAACACTGACTCATTAGAGTCGGATAACAAAGGTATAAAGATCCAAGGGTTAATAACAAGGGACAAACTAAAATGGGCAATTAACAGCTTCGATCCATACAAATCGGCAGGACCAGACGGCATAATACCAGCCGAACTGCAAGTTGCTTTAGACATTATCTTACCCACGTTAGAGATAATAATGAACAGTTGTCTAAACCTGGTTCATATTCCCCTTATATGGAGAGAAGTCAAAGTAGTCTTTATACCCAAAGCTGGTAAATGCTCCCACGTTACGCCCAAGGACCTAAGACCTATCAGTCTATCGTCATTTCTTCTTAAGACACTGGAACGATTGATTGACATCCATCTGCGTAGTGTTATAAAACCAAACCTTTTTTCTACAGCACAACACGCTTACTGTAAGGGAAAATCAGTAGAAACTGCGCTACATACCTTGGTACGCGCAATCGAATACTCCCTAGATCACAAAGAATACACTCTAGTTGCATTCCTAGATATAGAAGGCGCCTTCAACAATGTCGACAGCGCCGCAATAGCGAAGACACTGCAGAATCTCAATGTGGATAGCTCACTTGGTAACCTTATAAAATTCATGCTGAAAAGCAGAATTATAAATGCGGAACTAGGTAGCTTTACTACAAGAAGGTCAGTCAGTAGAGGAACCCCACAAGGTGGAGTCCTATCCCCACTTCTATGGAACATGGTAGTTAATGATCTGCTAATAGACCTAGAAGAAGAGGGATTCAAAGTGATTGCATACGCTGACGATATTGCCATTGCCGTATCAGGAAAGCACCCTCAAGTTTTAACAGAACTTATACAAACCGCTCTCAACAAGCTACTAAAATGGACAGATTGCTGTGGCTTAGGTGTTAACCCCCACAAGACTGAACTAGTCCTCTTCACAAGGAAATACAAAATTCCTCAACTAGACCCTCCATCGATTAAAGGTGTTCCACTCACTTTCTCAGATCAAGCTAAATACCTGGGCCTTATTTTAGACAAAAAGCTAAGTTGGAAACCTAATATACAGGAAAGAGTAAGGAAAGCCACGGTAGCTCTCTTTTCTTGTAAAAAAGCCGTAGGGAACAAGTGGGGCTTGTCTCCACAAATAACTCACTGGCTATACACTGCGGTCATCAGACCGATACTTACTTACGGGGTGACCGTATGGTGGACGGCCTTAGATAAAGCGACTAATCGCGATAAACTAAGCAGAGTTCAACGTTCAGCGTGTATGTGCATCAGCGGAGCTCTCCGCTCGACACCTTCCGCTGCACTAGACATACTACTCAACCTGACACCCCTAGATATTTACAGTAAACAAATGGCCGCGAGCACAGCCATACGACTCAAAGCCATCTCTCAATGGACCAATAACTCTATTGGCCACACCACCATTCTGAATTTATTCGGAACTCTACCAAGTCACTCTGACTACATCACTCCCTTTTTGGTCTTCGATAAAAACTTTGAAGTCACCATTCCCTCAAGGTCAGCTTGGGAGGAAGGGGCTTTGACAGATAATAAATCAGTAAACTTCTTTACAGATGGATCGAAGACTGAAAACGGAGTGGGTGGTGGAGTGTACTCAGATGAACTAAACCTTAGTCTCTCCTTCCGCCTACCAAACCATTGTAGCGTATTCCAAGCGGAAATTCTGGCGATAAAGGAAGTATTGTCCTGGCTTAAAGAAAACGTGGTATCTAACACGGATATCCGTATCTTCTCAGACAGTCAGGCTGCTTTGAAATCCCTAGCATCAGTCTCTGTAAACTCCATTACAGCCCAAGACTGTCGTTCGTCTCTAATGGAGATGGCCAAACAGTTTAACATTCACCTATTCTGGGTGCCGGGTCACAGGGACATTCCGGGGAATTGCAAAGCCGACGAACTCGCCAGAATTGGAACGGAAATGCCTATCTTACCCGAAAAGGCAAATATAGGTATGCCCATAGCTACAAGTAAACTTATGCTGAAACGAATCGCTCTGGAACAATCGAACACAAGATGGCTTAATACTACCACTTGTATGGCGACCAAGCGGATCTGGCCTAAACTGGATCTGAAACGGTCAAAATGTCTATTGTCCCTCAGTAGATCTCAGATCAGCTCCGTCATAGGTGTCATAACTGGACACTGTCTCATAGGTAGACACGCCGCACGTCTCGGTGTGCTATCAAACGATTTCTGCAGGAGTTGCTTGGACGAGGAGGAAGAGGAGACAATCCCACACCTTCTTTGTACATGCCCTGCTCTCTCTTACAGACGCAAACTTCATCTAGGAGAATATTTCTATAATGAACCAAGCGATCTCATAAATAAAGACATTAAAAGTCTCCTTCGCTTCATCAGAAGCTCCAAATGGTTTTAACTAGTAGGTAACCTTTTTGTTCCCTATTAGATCGTGGTATCACAATGGACCTCTAATGGTCTAAGTGTGTCAGACGCTTTAATGACAGCCACTTTAACCTAACCTAACCTAAATAATTCCAAATGTCATTCAATCACTTTTTCACGAAACGCATATAATCTATTCTCCATCTCTACCTCTCTACCTTCTCCATTATCAACCCATATCCCCCGCTTAGTCAATTCGTGACATTGGTGTTTTATGTGATAGAGTGCTCAACTTTCTCGCAAACATGGATGAGATTATACTTAAAGCAAACTCTGCACTAGGCTTTGTGAAACCTTGGACCAAATAATTTTCTGACCCCTATTTTTATACATAACCTTTGTTCGGCCCCTTCTTGAATAAGCCTGTCAAGTATGGTCCCTTATCAAGAAATTTATAAATCCAAAATCGAGAGAAGACTTCTATTAATTATCTAAATAAACTCTCTACAATTCCATTTCTTTCAACTAAAAAAAAATCCCCTATTCAAAGAAACGCAAGAGAGGTAAGCTCTTACGGCTTCAACGAATCTATTATTTGCATGCTTTGAAAGAATAATTATGACATAAACTTTTTCGGCTTTAACCATGTGAAGCATCTATCCCATTCACTCCGATCATAGATTTAAGATCTTTATTAACTTCCCATAGGGAGTTATTGTAATCGGTCCGATTTGTCAAATTGGAATTTTTGACATTTCTCGACCTTTCAAGGTCCGTAGAGGCTATATCAATCATTTTTAGAGAGATGTCTGTGTGTGTGTGTGTGTGTACGTACGTGCGTACGTTCGTACGTCCGTACGTTCTGGTACCATTTTTCGTCGTCGATATCTCAAGAACGAGTAAAGATATCGACTTCAAATAAATTTTGTTTAATAGAAAATAACTTCGAAAGAGTCTGAAAGGGCGTTTATTAAAATTCAGTGAGTAGTTTTTTCACTATAACGGTTTAAAAAAAAAGTAATAATTTTGGTAAGTTTCAAATATCTCACGAAAAAATAATGCTATTGATTTAAAATAAAATTTAATGTGCTCATTATAAGGTCATACAGATTTGATATGAATTTTGAAAAAAATGAACATACCGTTATTTTTTTAAATAAAAAAAACTGAAAAAAAAATTTCATAACCTAGATATTCTAAGAACGGAAAACAATTTGAAACTCAAAATAATTTTATTTTACGAAAAATAATGTGTTTGACAACTGGTGAAAATTTCAAAAAAAATCAGTTTACAGTTTTTTTACAAAAAATAAAAAACTATAAAAAATTCTATTGAAAATTGGTAAAAATTGTTTTTCGACTCAAATTTCTCGAGAACTAGTAGTGATATTGACTTCTAATTTAGTTTATTTTATACATAGTATAATTTTGTACAATTCGTAAAATGTTGACAAATATTGAATTAATATTTTTTTTTAAATAAAAAAACTATTAAAAATTCAAGTGGAAACTAGTTAAAATTGTATTTCAAGTCGAATTTCTTGGGAATGAACACCGATAGTGCCTTCTAAAGTATGTTGTTTTATACATCGATACCTTCCCGTAAGAATGTATACTAAGCGACATTTCTAAAATTGTTCAGGAAATGAAACAAACGAAGAAAGTTCTAGTTGAATCATAGTGTGCTAAGAGACAATTTTGGTTAAACTAAGTGATATCTAACAAAATTTTTTGTTGCTCACGACAATGAGATCTTTATTAATGTCGCTTAGCATAATTCTTTTGGCGGATAATACAAATTTCAGGGGGCAACATTATTTTAATGAGAAAACATGGCAGTTGATAAATTTTTTTATTTGTACTCTATATTCCTTTTCATGCATAATACTCGTAGGTTGGCGAAACCCAGGCCAAAACGTGGCCCTTAACATATAGTATATTTCCTCATCAAAAAGTCATTTTCGAAAAAAGTGTCGCTTAGTACATTCTTACGGGATCGACATAATACAATTATTAACATATGGTTAAATTTTGACAAGTATCGAATTGACAGTTTTAACAAAAATATAAAAAAAATCTACTAAAAAGTGGTAATATTTGTTTTTCGACTAGAATATCTTGAGAACAAGCAATGATATTGACCTTTGCCATTATTTAAATTTATACATAATACAATTTCTAACAAATGGTTTATATTTAAAATATATCTACAAGAAATACAAGATATACCTCGTTAAAAAAAAACGCGTGGAAGTTTACCTTCTGGGTCACGTGGAAACAACTTATACATCAACAATCTCAATTTCAAATCTCTTTAAATAATTAAAATGCTTTTCAATCTTAAAATAATGTTTGTTTGAATTTTACAGCTAAAGTTTGTTTCGCTGAAAATTTGGTTATTTGAAAAAAAAAACTAAATATAAAGTTTTCAAGGCCACAAATGGAAGGTTATCAGTGTGGGTCGCACCCAGCCTCTTTTTTTTTATATTGCAATGGCTGGTTATTTTAGAGTAGACCATTGTAATATTCGTGGGCTGAAAGCGAGTTTTCTGGCTGCGTATATTCACACTGTTTCTAAGAGGCCAGCTGTTTTGGCACTGAGTGAAACCCAAGCAGGTGAGGATTCCGATCCTGCTGAATTTCAATTCAAATGTTCAAATGTATAGCTTGGTGCCATTATTCTTTTCCCACCATGGTATCGCCATATACATTAGAAATGATGTTGCATATCAGCTGTTACCACAATATGGTCGCTGTACCAACTACTTCTTCAATTTTAAGCACACTTAAGCACAGGTTGTATGGGCGTTCTCATTAAGTATTGGAAACTACTCGTAACGTTTTTGTTTTTATAGCAAGTAGTATTTGACTTGTAGTTATTTTTGTAGCTACAGATAGTAGATTAATACTTATTATTTCTTTGTTTGTCATATTTGATCGTTTTTTAGTAGAGTGTTAGGCTATATGTATGTATATTTATTTACTAACAACTAACACCACGCTAAATGATGACTGTGACAAGCTGATGTGTCCCAGTATCTAAAGGTGAAAAAACCCGAAGAGAAAAGAAATATTGTTACAAATGCTTGTATTAAGCAGTACTGATGGCGTAAAAAAAAAAAAAAAAAAAAAAAAATTTTATATGGTTTAAATTTTACATTAATAAGCACATCCATCACTATTATTTTTTTCTATCAAAGCCCAAGTAGTCTGGATAGAGTTTCAACTTCTCACGAATTTGATTCTCTGTCCGACTCCATCCAAAGAATTCTTTCCCTATATCCTCACACTGAAATCGTTATTACGGGCGATTTCAATGTTCACAATTCTTCTTGATAAATACATAATAAGTGTATTGACACCTCTAGGCACATCTGATGATAGTGTTATATCTGCAAATTTTTCGTGTCAAACAAACCCAGTTAGAGAAAGAGCTCCTAGAAGAACCGTATGGCAGTACGAGAAAGCCAACTGATACGGTTTGAATAACTTTTTCAGGATCTTTAACTGGTCACTATGCTTCCTCGATAGTGACGTAGAATCCAGCTCAGATATGATTACTAAAATAATTCTTTTGGGAATGAAACATTTTATCCAGAATAGGGTTAAAAGTATCAGACCCAAGGATAAATCATGGTTTGAATTGAAAGAAAAAATCAAAAATTAAGGCAAAAAATAATACTGCAATGTCCCAAAGGTAATACAAATTTTTGGTCATTTGTAAAAAATATGCTCTTCCTTAGTTCCTACGCTTGTTGTCAATGACACTCCTTTTGTTAACTCTTCTGAAAAGCTAACTTGTTTTTGTTTGTAAAGCAGTTCCTTGCCGGATAGTGTCATGACTCCCCCATTTCTTAAGCGCGTTAATGATTCTATGGGACAAATCTTTTTTCGTACTCGTACCGTGGCAAGAGTCCTGAAAGATCTGAAGAGGAGTTCTTCCACGCTAAACCCTTGCGTAAGCTTAAAAAAAAAAAGGTTTTGATGTTTTTACTTTTACAAAATCATCCGGAATTCGAATTACGAGTACTCACTCAACCAGACCAAAACATGCATCCGAAACCATCTACGCTGTGCCAAGCAAGGCAGCTGTTGACTGATGCTGAAGCAGTAACAGTAACCCCTTGCACCATAAACCTTCGTCAAAGCCCTCAAACAGAGAGAATGGCACATAAGTAACCGCAGTTTGTCCTTCAGTCATTTCGTCTCGCTGAGAGAAGAAAGAAGAAGTCAAAAAATGCTTTCTAGTGATTGTGTTCTAAATATGGCCAGAGCAGAATATTTGTAGAGGAAATGAATAACTGTTTCCTTTTCCCGTTGGTCCCTAAAGCTACGATAGTAAGGAGGTGACTTCCTGCTGACACTAGCTTATGATGCCTTATCTTATGATTTTCTGCATAGGTATATTGATGAAAATTAGCGGCCATTTGATTGTCTATAAAACGCTCAATGATTCCAAAATCTTTAGCGCTCAAGTGTTTTCCCAATATGTTTATGCTAGATGCTTCGAACTAATAGATAGTTCTTTTTCTTTCTGATAATCTGTATCAATTTTCTGTGTCTGCAACAGTTTTTAATGAATTGGGTATAGTTCAGATTAAAACTGCTCCATTCCTTGAAACAGCGAACTCGAGAGAGTGATGCGGACTTGAGAACTGCTTTTAAAAAACAAATTTCTTGAAGTGCCAGTTATAATAAATCTTACTTGTAAGAACTTGGTGGCATTTCAAATTTTTTTATTGAACACAAATGATTTTTCTGACTTGGTTGAATTAATATGTCATTGGGTAACTAGGGCGTATACGTGATTATTTTTTTCAAAATAATTGTTTTCATTAAAAATTCGAGATTTCTAATTACGATTATGGTAAATTCAAAAATCAAGGATTTTCAGTTTTTCACCAAATTTTATCCATTTAAATTGTCTCATGTGAAAATAAGACTTTTAAAATCCCGAGAACTTCTCATTTTTTTGAATAATTTGGTTCTGATTCAATCAAATTCAATAAATTTTTGTTTAAAGATTTTTTTTTAAATCATAGTAGATTAAGCACGCAATAAAATATTCGAATAAAGATCCCACAGCCTAGATTTAAAAAAATTCTACATGAAACTGTAATTTTGAAAATCGTGAAAACCTCCTATAGATTTGGGATCCTTTCGCTTCATACTAAGATATGGCTGTAAAACGTACCGCTGTTTAGTTACGTTGCTACAAATTACTGTATCCCCTGCAAGTTGCAATCTGAAATCGTTGAGAAGAGGACACATAAACCATTCATAATTCAGATTTTTCTCGGAGAGCATTGCCGCCTTGCTCATAAAACGTAAGAATTTCGACAGACACGACACTGCCAATACTACTATGGAGTTTGCCTTTGAACCACTAAGGTTATTATTTGTACTTGTTTTCCTCAACATGATACTCGTATATTGATTTATAGCTAGTTACTCGTATAGCCAACTTTATATCAAAACAAATCCCTATATTTTAACATCCTTAAATCCAACTAACAATCATATTAACACATTTCTGGTGAGTGTACGTGTTTAAGATTTTGATGAAAACACAAGTTTCAACCGCACTAATAACACAAAAAGACTGCACGATACAGCGCATTTTCATAACATGAAGAACTTAAGCCACACCACCATAACCACCACAAGTATAATATTTGCTGACCCATTTCTGGTTTGCACCCCAATCCTGAAACCACAAGCAAAACAACAGTGGCAACACAAAAAAAAAAACTATTATTACATGATTTTATCCTTCACCAAACTGTACAGAGAAATTTCTGTGTGGGAGGACATGCATTGCATTGTGATTGTGAACAGGAACACTCAGTTCAAAGAGTTTGAATTCGTGGAGCTCGTTCTGTATGTGCAAGAAGCAAGAAGGGCAAACAAAAGCAAAGTAAGAAAAACTAATAATAATGCAACACAAAACACATAATCCTTGCCAAACACACAACACACATAAACAAAATGATGTAAATACAAGCAGATATAAGTGATACTTTTGTCAATAGGGTCCATATAGCATACTTAAGAGTATTCGTGACTTTGAATGAGCGATGAAATAAATTTTGAATACAAGTCCGCTTTTAAAAAATAAACAAAATTGTTTTCCTTAAACACGAAAGCTTGAAGAAATGCACTTTAATTCATTTAATTTAACAAGCTCGAAAGAAAAGAGAAGTTTTGGTATTGCAAAAAAGTTAAATGTTTTGAAAACTGCCGTGTAAATTAATAAAAATGAAAAAAATAAAAATAAAAGTTAAGAAGCCTATAGCCATAAAAACCGTTTTTGATCCTAAGCAATGAAAATGCATGACTGGTTGACAAGTACTTGCTCTTATGTTTAAGAGACTTAGAATTGAAAAAATGGATGTTATTAGTAAAAAATGTTCAGTGTTAGTTTCTAAAGCTTCTAAATGGCTAATACAATTAAGTTAGTAGTTATGGCTAAAACCATAATGCAAACCGTGGATTTATGCAGAAATATCTATTATAAACGGTTAAAATAAGATTTTATATATAAAATTTTTAAGAAAAAAATTGTATACGCTGATCTTATGATTTCATTACTGTGCAGATAAAAATTAAATTTATAAAAAAATTATGGGCCCACTTTTGAGATATCGAATTGAACAACTTAATAATTCGAAAAATATATATATATTTTTTATCTTTAGCGTGTACTAAAGGGATTTTGATTTTGACTACATAAAATATCTCTTTCCGAAAATAATTAAATTTGTTTTCATATCTGCACCGGAGTCCACGTTAGTGACAAGTTAAAGTTTCTGAAGAAATCATTGAGACCGTTCCAGTAGGATTTCTCATATTTATTTATTTATTTATTTACGAGCCTAAAGCTAACAGATTTGATTTAAAAATTTAAGTATTACAATATTATATTAAAAAATAAACAATAAGAATAAATTGGCCTTAAACATATCCCTAGAATTACTCGTACTTAACTTGCTTTATAATCTGGGATAGAAGTCCACTTCATCTTATAAAATTTGAATCTAATTTTTAGGAAGAGTTTCAAATCATCAGCGTAAAGAAGACATTAAGAATATGTTATCACTGTAGTTATATAATTAATAAAAATATTAAAGAGGTGCGGACCCAAATGACTTCCTTGAGGAACACCTGAGTTACATTGAAAAAATCTCGAAAAAGTGTTATTTATTATGACTTTTTGAGATCTTCCCATTAGATAAGATGACAGCCAATCAAGAAGAGTAGAATGGAAACCATAAAGTTTTAATTTGTGTATTAAAGTGGAACGATCCATTGAATGAAAAGATTTACTCAAATCGGTATATATCGCATCTACTTGATTCTTACTTTCAATCGAATTCAACACATAATTTGAGAAAAGAGTTAAATTAGTTGTTGTAGAACGACCGGAAACAAAGCCATGTTGTCGGTTAGAAATACGCTCTCGGGTTATGAATTCCAATTTAGTTTTTACCAGGTTCTCAAACAATTTAGGAGGGATGGCAGATAACTTGGAAATGCCACGATAATTCTCAATTTTATTTTTAGATCCAGATTTATGAATTGGCACAAGATGATGAAGTCATCTCGCAAACAAAGGCCTATTTTGAGGACCTCGACAAATCATTTTTTTTGGAAGGGATAAAAAAATTGGAGAAGCGTTGTACAAAGGGTATAGAGCTCAAGGGAGACTACGTTGAAAAATAAAATTATTTTTTTATCAAAAAATCTTTGTTTTATTCAAAAAGTCACGGACTTATTGACCCGCCCTCGTATATAGTTTTGGCATTATAGACTGGAGTCCTGAACATATTTCTTCTAAACTGAGTTGTAATCCACTGATATCAACGCAAGAGGTTGAATTATTATCCAAGTGTTGTTTCTAGCAGGTGAAAAAAAGTCAGCAAATAGACAAAGTATTGATGATGTGTCTGATGCTTCAGTGTCCCTAAATGTAATTTGCTTTGAGTAGCCTGACGTATTTCTTTTCACATTTATATGTATATGTACATATGTCCAAAACGAAGAAGTATTTGATTTAATGTTAATCTCAATATTCATTATGCAACACTTGTAAAGGAATTTTTTAAGAGAAAAAAAGTCTTTGCGCAGTTTGCTAAAATTAGCGTAGTCTAAATTATCATTAGTTCGCTTAAATTTGTTAAAAGCTTTACGTTTTAGATTTTTCAGATTAATTATTTGCTTGTTGTACCACGGGAGCTTTGGTTGAATATGTTTGGATTTTCTCGAAAACGGAACAAATCTACTAAAACTGTCATAAATAATAGACACGAAACGCTAATACTTTTGTTCAAGGTTCAGATTGACAAAATTAATAGACCAATCAAAATTTTCAAGAAAATTATTAAGTTCAATGAAGTTTGCTTTTTTAAAGTTAAAGAAACTAGAACATTGCTTTGATTCGTTCGATAAATACGTATAAAATTTAAATTCAATAAATAGTTCTTTATGGTGAACAGATTCATTAAGTAAAGAAAAGGGAACAATTGAGACTTTTGAAATTAGAAAATCATTACATACAAAAATTAAATCATTAAACATATTATTTAAAGAATTATGAATACTATTGATTTGGTTGAGATTAAGTGAATAAAAATAAAATTCATAATCTTTTATCAAATTAGGAATTTTGTCTCTGACTGGATTTTGTTGACATGAGAAATTTACAGATATGATACAATGGTTAGATGTACCTAACCTAGTGATAATACAACACTCCCATTTTCGAGAAAGGAACGATTTTCGAAAACCACTCTTTTAAATTTGTGTAGTGGCTATTATTATTTTTAGATAAAATAACAAAAAAAAATTATCACAACTTGTAGATAGTACATAAAACTGATAATTTTGAAGTTTAAGAAAATCGAGCAAGTGGTTTTGGAAATATTGAATTTTCAAAAAGAAATTTCAAAAATTTTCTTTAAAATATTAGAAAAAAAAGAAAAATTTTAATACAAAATATTAATTTGTTTTTAGATTTAAATTAAAAAATAGATTAGAATTCGTAATATCATTTTTGAAAAACTCTCTAAGAGCTGTTTAAGAACATTTAAATAATACATTTATATAGTTTAAACTATGTTACTTGGGTAGCGATTACTAAATTATATTTTTTGAATTTTTTTTAAACATTCCTATCGATCACGAATACAACACCAGGAAAAGAGCTCAAGGATTTCTACAAACAACACGTTTTAAAAACTCGTATGGAAAACAACAACAATTATTAGTGATCATCCCATATATTTCCAACAAGATGCCAAGAGAATTACTTAATATAAATTATAAAGGACAAAGGAAGAAACGTCTTAAGGAACATCTATTAAACAACTTGTAAATTCAACATCATATTCCAAAAAAAAATTAAACAAGAAAAAAAAAAAACTATGTTAAATATTATTTCAAAGCATGTTCGAGTAAATATTAACTTATTGAAATTTCAAGAATTATTCTAATTAAATAACTATGTAAATAACCTTCTGCAGAAAAGCCCTTATAGGCTTCGCAGATACTTTTTTTTTGTAATCAAACAAATGTGATTCTTCAGAATAAGGATTGAATTGAATTTTTTGAGAAAGTTTTCAAAACAAAATTGTTTTGCAAAATACCGTACATGTGGGTGGAAAATTTTAAAAATTATATCTACCAATTTTAGGAATTTTAATTCAGCCGAGTAGTTCGACTGATTTCGAAATTTTCAAAATTACCTTATAAAATTTTCAAAAGGTATTTAATTTAAAGGAAATTATATTTTAGGGTTTGAAAATTTTATTAAGTACAAATTTTTAAAAATTTGTTGGAACCTTGAATATATTTTAAAGAGAGAGGATGTATTCACTATTATGGTCTCGATATCAGATCAGAGAACCCGAAAACCAAACCGGCTAAGTTAGTTTATCTTTTGTAATGGCTTAACCATTTTCTTAATAACTTTCGAAGCTGACATCTCTGTTTTTCTGATTAAGTAATAAATATTCAAAAATGTCCGTCATTTCTACAAACCTTATACCCCAGAACATTATGTTATCATTTATAATAGTATTTCAACCTGAAAGTTATCACCAGCTGATCGCCAGAAAATTTTGAATGTCATCAATATAATTCACATTCAATTATTTGCACGTGGCGTCAAAGAAAATTCTAAACAAATTCGAATTTACATTTATTAGCATAATAGGACATGTTTTGGAAGACAAAAACCACCAGTCGTTCGGGAACGATGCCGTCTCGGTCAATATTAATTAATTACTACCAGAGCGTCCAGCCTGTCGTTTTGCCTGAGATTTACTACTAGGCGTTTTGCCTGCTTTTTTAGTGCTATCAGGAGCGTGGTACATGGTAGTGTACCAGAGCGTTTTGCCTGCTGTTCTGAAGTGCCGTCAAGAACGTGGTACTTGTGAACCGTTACCTGAATTATCGGAAGCCAGTTTTCCTGATACCAGAATATCCGGAGTGAATTCCAGTAAAATAAATCATTAGACTAAAAACCCGAAACGCAGTTCATTAGATTCCGAAACCTGAAACAAAAGTTCAAGAATATATGTAAACCGAAAATTCAATTGGCAGAAATAGTAATTATAATATAATTATAGATATTATAAATTAAAATATTATTTGAATTAAAGAGAATATTATTTATTATGTATATAAGAGTTATTTCCTAATAAAGATTGTGTTATAAGATTTGAAAAACCTTTTATATGTAGTTTGAGTTTCTTTAAAAAGACCGAAGCGAGACCGAAGTTTTGTTCTGCTGGAAATCAAAACGCACATCACAGACTTCTCCCACCAAAGGTGAGGTGTCAATTGAGTCATTTTGACATAATATTGATTTGCCGGATTCGTCTGTGATTTGATCGATTCAGATGTGATTTTGCAGATTCTTTTGTGATTTCAAATGTTATCCATCCCCGCTAGAGTTCACCCATACGTCGCAGCCAATTTCCCGTTACACAACCTATTTCCAGTAGTACGTAACAAAGATAAAACCATTGAATATGTCAGTACTGCTAGAAACCTCGGAGTAATTTTTAATTCAACCATGGAACGATTGACTGAATACCAGTCTTGTAAGTCTCTATGGACCTCGTCGTATCCTTTAATTCTCTTGTCCTTTCAAATACTAAATTGAGTTATTTGAGTAAGAATTTTGTCTAGCAACTTAGACTCTGTAACTGAAAAAAATTAAATGCTGCATCAAAAGCGTGATTTTAATAAGGATCAGAGTTAATTAATCCATTTTATTCTAATTAGCAAAAGAGCCTACCGATAGCTCGAAGAGTCATTTTATTCAATTTCTTAATACCAGGTACTTCTTGTTAGTTCAATTCTTTCATACAATATTATGTTCACATCTAAAGTTTTCCCTCACATTACCCTTACAATTTTTGTCATGTGAAAATTGTATTTCCGTAGACAAATTCAACAAAGGACAATCTTTGCATACAATGAACCATAATAAAATCGTCATTCATCACACACAATATGTTTACCACTCATATATCACATGACACCCACTTAATCATCTGGAAAATTGAATCACATCTCATAACTCAAGAATCGCCACAATCACTTGCCTCAAATTGAGCCAAATGCCCTTCCTAAAGATAAAGTGCTTACATCAAAAAGATCTTGTGTGATTTTCCATTTCATTTGGAAGCATATTTTCTTCTCGACCAAGTAGTCCTTTAGCTTGATTTAGCTTTAAAGCCATAGACTTTCAACGAACACACATGTTTCCACAATGACGTTCACAAAATATTAATTCCCTTAATGCTTTTTCCAACTCAATAACGAACATACACAGGAAATATGGACTGGACACTATGCCAGTCGACTCAAGGGAGGAAGGAAATTCTCAAGAAGAAAAAAAAAAAATCTCTCATAAATGAACTAGGCGAAGAAAATCACACACCAGGGGGATGAAAAGTCTCAAAAGACAGACAAAGTAGGATCAACTGGACATTGGACAGGGACACACATAATTCAATAAAAATGTCATATCTATCCAACACAATTTTTCAATCATATAAAAATATTTTTGAAATAAAAGAAGACAAAAAAAACCATGCTACCTTACTCTCATGAACGACCCTTCAAGAAAAGAGACACAGATATGGGAAGACGTCTTTCATCCGTTTAGACCAATAATGGAGAAAGAAATAAAAATTTTTAAAGGACAAACTGCCACTCCAAATAATGGACGACAGGATGACTTCATTCGTTTGTGTAGGTTAGTCGGGGCACTTTTAAAGTAAAAATGTTTGCCCACATAAAAGTAGACAAAATAAAACCTTCCCCATGGCAAGTTTGAACATAAAGTTCAACTTCATAAACTATTGTCACAGCAGGACTAGATGGTTCAGGACTCTATAGAAAGTGTAGGTAAGGTATCGAAAACTCATATTTTCATTATATTATTTATTGTACGTGTCTGATTTAAAAATAAAATTCTGGGTCAATGGGGTGGTCAGTCCGACTGGATTAAGAGACATTTTCTGAAAGAAAAAAAAAACATTTTTTTAAACAAAACTGACTCACTAAATTGCTTGTCTGATGTTTTGGTAAGTTATTGCTGAATATATTCTAGTTTAAAGTTTTTAGTAAAGAATAAAGATTTATTTATTTATTTATTTATATTAGTCTATAAGTACTAAATATGAACATCAAAACTATTTAATCATAAGATACTTATTGTTATTCAAATAAAATCAGATTCAATATTTTATTCTTAAAAACATTTTTAGAACATTCGAAATCTATTTCATTAGCATATTTATTAAACAGGTTACAGGCCCGCGTAATTTGTTCATTAATACCGTAATTAGTTGAATGATGTGCAATAGAGAAACAGTGGTTAGCCCTTGGTCTTAAACAACGCGCCGGAGTTTATAATTTAAACAGCAGTTTTAAAGAATCACAATCAAAGTGACAAGTTATAACATCACGCGCAAAGGAGATCGAATAGTAAACTCTCCTAGATTCAAGACTTTTTAAGTCAATCAAAACACATCGAGCTTTATATGCAGGCACAGGAGCGGTCCAATTTAGATTTCGAAGCGAAAATCTCGTGAATCGTTTTTAAATCTTTTCTATTCTACTTGAAGCATTTTTATAGTAAGGAGCCCAAACGACACAACAGTATTCTAAAACTGGTCAAACGAAACTAACGAAAAGACATTTAAAATCCTGAGAATTTCTCATTAAAAATCCGCTCATAGAGTTGCCTTTAGATATAATGTAATCTACGTGCATTCTAAAGTCTAATTTTACATCAAATATAACTCCTAAATCCTTGTGGTTGCAAACTCTCAAAAGCTCATGACTTGAAATTCTGTAATCATAAATAAGAGGAATGGATAATCGTGAAAATGACATAACCCTACATTTACTTATATTTAAAGTTATGTCATTCACATAACACCAATCAAGCAATTTGTCTAAATCTTCTTGAAATTGAAGGCAATCAGTTAAATATCTTATTGTTTTAAAAATTTTAGCATCATCTGCAAAGATTAAACAAGATGAATAACAAATGTGGAGTTCCAAATCATTTATAAATAACAAGAACAAAAGCGGCCCAAGATGACTGCCTTGAGGAACACCTAAGTGATTTAAAATTTTCATAGATTTTTCAGGGCCGATTTTTACATATTGGACACGGTTAGTCAGATAGCTCTTCAAACAGTTTAGTAATTGACCATAAAATCCAAAAGACTCAAGCTTTTTAAGCAGTATTTTGTGATTGACTCTATCGAATGCCTTCGAAAAGTCTGTGAAAATTACATCAACCTGATTTCCTTTTTCAATAGCATTAACACAGAAATTTGTAAATAAAGTTAGATTAGTTGCTGTTGACTTACCACTGACAAACCCGTGTTGAGAAGGTGCTATATATTTTTTTACAGCTTCATACATCTTTTTCTTTACAAAAGATTCAAAAACTTTAGGAATTAACTGTAATTTAGCAATAGGCCTACAATTTTCCACACATTGTTTTGATCCCGATTTATGAATCGGAGTTATGTATGAACTCTTCCAGCAGTCAAGAAGCACACCGTTTTTCAAAGACATATTGAAAATAAACAAAAGAGGTTTTGACAAGTTTAATCTACAATTTTTTAAAAACAATGACGGAATGTTATCAGGAGGCATGCTCAAACTATTTTTTAAACTACCCAATTCAGAAAGGACCTCGTCTTCAGAAAGAGAAATCAGACCAAAAACATAAATTTTAAAAAAAGAGCCAAGTTCTTCTATACACAAACCTTTGCGTAACAAGTCAGTCGTGAAAAGTACTGAGATCTAAAAGTATGCCAACTTCTTAATTCATGAAGGTTTAATAGCGACTATTTAAAGTAGAATAATATTTGAAACAGCTACAATGTAATAGAGAAATTTTATTATTTAATGATTACTGACTAAAATTTGATGGGTTCCCTACTCAAGTTCTTAAAAAATCTTTCGAATTGGGCATGAAAAAAAACTTGCCAAGTAAGCCCATCAAATATTAGTCAGTAATCATTAAATAATAAAATTTCTCCATTACATTGTAGCTGTTCCAATATTATTCTACTTTAAATATTCGGTATTAAAGCTTCATGAAGTAAGTACTTGGCGTACTTTTAGATCTCAGTACTTTTCACGACTGACTTGTTACACAAAGGTTTTTGTAAAGAAGAACTTGGCTCTTTTTTTAACATTTATGTTTTTGGTCTGATCTCACTCCTTTTGGACTCTACCTACTAAAATCAACTTATTTTATAGCTTCCTATTTCTTTTGGTATATATTTCTTTTTTTGTTATTGGTTGTTTTGATTTGCGCTTCAATTATTTCTTCTTATCCTTGCAAGATACCTAACACTAACATATCTACCTTAATTACAGAAATCGGAAGTGCTCCATATAAATTAAACATTTTCTCAGAAAGTGGGCGGATACCACGCCCCCCTGAATCGAAAACCCCAATTTTTATTTTGTATCCCTCATATGCAATTTGAGACCTACCGTTCTACCAAATTTCATTGTTCTACTGCAATCGGAAGTGCGCCATATATAATTTAAATCAGTTCCGAGGAAGTGGGCGGATACCACGCCCCTGAATGGAAAACCTCAAATTTTCTTGCATGACAAGACCTACCGTTGTGCAAAGTTACAAGATACTACGATGTCGGCAAGTGCTTCATAATTTTGATGATCTGCCAGTCAGTCAGTCAGTTACGGTTTTTGTGATTTTTCAGGCCTTATATCTCAGGAACCGCTTATGCTAGAAAATTTAAATTTGGTGAGGCGTCTGTGCCTGACTAGCTAAGCAAATATTAGGAATTTTAAGTTTCTGACTTCATTGGTACTGAAGATAGAGAGGGGTCAAAAACCGCCTGAGTTTGTTCCTGTAAAAAGGGTGTAGTGCCAGAAGTTGACTGGGCACTACCGTGCTCTTTGATGTTTGAGAAATTTGTATGTGTAGGAAAAAATCGGGATATGTTTCAGAATTAATTGAATTTAATTTAAAATTTGATAGGAAAGATGATGCAAAAAAGTCACAAATATTTTTAAGGTCACTACTTACAACACCATTATAACTAATTGAAGATGGAATTCCAAAAGATTTTCTCTTAGAATTAATAAATTGCCAGAAACATTTCGAATTCGTTTTAATTTTTGATTCAATGGACCACACATATTGTCTATGCAAAAATTTTTTTAAGTATTCATGCTCACGACGTAGCCGACAATATTCGCTTTGAAAACTAGGCTCTACTTTACTCTTACTTTGCATTTTTATCATAGCAATTTTTAATCGCGTTAAGCTCTTGCAAAACCAGGCCGGCTTACCACTTTTCTTAATCCGTTTAACAGGTATAAAGTAGGAAAAGGTATTAAACAAATTTTTTAAGAAATTTTTATAATTATCAGATACATCTTGACAACATAAGATTGATTTCCACTCAATAGTACTTAGATAATTATTTATGGTAACGTAATTAGCCTTACTAAAATCATATCTATAGTTAATAAATTGCTCTGTACAGTAAATTTTATTAAAGGAAATAAAATCCAATGAAATATTCAAATCATTGTGGTGAACATCATTTTTATTACTATTTATAAGACAAAAATCTTCTTTCAACAAATATAACGGGTGATTTTTTTGAGGTTAGGATTTTCATGCATTAGTATTTGACAGATCACGCGGGATTTCAGACATGGTGTCAAAGAGAAAGATGCTCAGTATGCTTTGACATTTCATCATGAATAGACTTACTAACGAGCAACGCTTGCAAATCATTGAATTTTATTACCAAAATCAGTGTTCGGTTCGAAATGTGTTTCGCGCTTTACGTCCGATTTATGGTCTACATAATCGACCAAGTGAGCAAACAATTAATGCGATTGTGACCAAGTTTCGCACTCAGTTTACTTTATTGGACATTAAACCAACCACACGAATGCGTACAGTGCGTACAGAAGAGAATATTGCGTCTGTTTCTGAGAGTGTTGCTGAAGACCGTGAAATGTCGATTCGTCGCCGTTCGCAGCAATTGGGTTTGTGTTATTCGACCACATGGAAGATTTTACGCAAAGATCTTGGTGTAAAACCGTATAAAATACAGCTCGTGCAAGAACTGAAGCCGAACGACCTCCCACAACGTCGAATTTTCAGTGAATGGGCCCTAGAAAAGTTGGCAGAAAATCCGCTTTTTTATCGACAAATTTTGTTCAGCGATGAGGCTCATTTCTGGTTGAATGGCTACGTAAATAAGCAAAATTGCCGCATTTGGAGTGAAGAGCAACCAGAAGCCGTTCAAGAACTGCCCATGCATCCCGAAAAATGCACTGTTTGGTGTGGTTTGTACGCTGGTGGAATCATTGGACCGTATTTTTTCAAAGATGCTGTTGGACGCAACGTTACGGTGAATGGCGATCGCTCGTTCAATGCTAACAAACTTTTTGTTGCCAAAAATGGAAGAACTGAACTTGGTTGACATGTGGTTTCAACAAGATGGCGCTACATGCCACACAGCTCGCGATTCTATGGCCATTTTGAGGGAAAACTTCGGAGAACAATTCATCTCAAGGAATGGACCGGTAAGTTGGCCACCAAGATCATGCGATTTGACGCCTTTAGACTATTTTTTGTGGGGCTACGTCAAGTCTAAAGTCTACACAAATAAGCCAGCAACTATTCCAGCTTTGGAAGACAACATTTCCGAAGAAATTCGGGCTATTCCGGCCGAAATGCTCGAAAAAGTTACCCAAAATTGGACTTTCCGAATGGACCACCTAAGACGCAGCCGCGGTCAACATTTAAATGAAATTATCTTCAAAAAGTAAATGTCATGGACCAATCTAACGTTTCAAATAAAGAATCGATGAGATTTTGCAAATTTTATGCGTTTTTTTTTTAAAAAAAGTTCTCAAGCTCTTAAAAAATCACCCGTTATATTCCACTCTAAATGAACAAAAACTAGATCTAAAAGTTTTCCTAAGGTATTAAAAACATTATTAAATCACCGGACTTTCCTTTACTTTAATAATATAATTATAAATGAAGCAATAGATATTTAATTTAACTCTCTTCATGTGCCTTTGGAAGGAAGACGAATAGTTTTTGGTCAATTTTCCTTCGTTCTCGATCTCCAACTGACTACTCTAATTATCTTGGTACTTATCTTCACTTTACCGAACTTTATAACTCCATCTATCAACGCTTTTTTATTCAAACTTAAAGCAATCTTATTAAAGACCCAAGATCCTTCTTCCAGTTTTTCAACTTTAAACGAAAATCCGATGTTTACCCTCCTCCCACTCTCTCTCTCTTTCAATAACAACACTTAAAAGGAGCCACAAGCAATCACCAACTTTTTTGATCCTTTTTTAAAACCGTCTTTTACCCATTGGTAACGTAATTACTACAATTAATCACCCAATTCATCATTCGGCCCTTTTCTTCCTCATACCAGCGACCTATTTCTTATCAAATAAGAATCAGCTCAATGATGAGTATATTCCCAGCCCAGATGGTATCCGCGCTATATTTCTCAAAATATCGATACCTTCCCGCAAAAATGTATTAAGCGACATTTTAAAAATTGTTCAGGAAAGGAAAAAAAACGTCTCATTTAGTTATTTTTTTGAGTATTTTATTGGAAGAAACAGATTTGGAGAGGGATTTTTACAATACAAAATTTGACATCATTGCAAAATCGAAATTTTAATCAGATAAGAAGTTTTTGACGCTTAGTACATTTTCGTGGTCAAAGCATTGGCGCTTGATACAATGTTAAATGGCGCTTACGATGACAACAACAAAAAACACAAAATAAATGGGAAAAAAGTAGTAGCCTACTTGATAGACAAATATTTAAAAGCAAAGACAACCATATCTGGAGTATTATAAGCGACAAACATGGATCAAGTTCTATTTGGATATGAGTGTGCTAAGCGAAAATTTCGGTTAAACTAAGCGACATCTCTAACAAATTTTTTTCGTGGACGTTTGGTTGCTTAAGACAATATTTTTTAAAAATGTCGCTTAGCATAATTTTACTGGCGGATAATACAAATTTCAGGGAGCAACATTATTCCAGTGAGAAAACTTGGCGGTTGCTACAATCTTATTTTCTCTCTAGTTTCTTTTGCATACATGATAGGGCAGTGAAACCCAGGCCAAAATGTGGCGCTTAACTTCTAGTATAGTTCCACATCAAAAAGTAATTTTCGAAAAAATTGTCGCTTAATACATTCTTACGGGAAGGTATCGATATACTCTTCCACCCTTTCTCTTTCCTTCTCAAAAATCTTCAGTCTATCCTTATAACAAGGAAAATTCCCACAGCTTTGGAAGAACTGAAGTTAGAAAACATCGTTCAATTTCTAGGTTAGGTAAGGTTAGGCTAATGGGCTGACAGTTGATCTTGTTACCGTCACACTTAAATCAACATAGATCCGTTGTGAAACCCAAGGGATTGTGGCTTCCAGGTATTGAAACCTATGATAACCATATGTTATTCAAGCCCTTTAAGGGTGTTGATGAGTTTCAGCAAGCTAAAACCTGAAATGTACTTCTAAGTCATTGAAAAAATGTCTGTCGTCACATAGTCACCTGGTTGAGGAGAGGTAGACATCTTTTTTTTTTATATTATGAATACAGATTATTTATCATACGCTGCCGTTGGAAGTCCACATCCGAAGGACAAGGATGTAAATCTAAAAACGAATATGAAAAGTTGAGGGTACTGTCCTCAGCGAAATTAGAATTTTGAGACAAAATATCATTAAAGAATATAAGGAAGAGTGTCGGAGACAAAACGGAGCCCTGGGACACACCAGAATTTATTTTGTGTATATCAGATTTGAAACCGTCCAAAACTACTTGTAGTGAACGGTCCGAAAGTTAATTTCTGATCCAACGAAGAAGAGATTCACGAGCTGATAATTTATTAGCGTTTCCATGACCTTGGAATTAAGGGACGTAAGTGCAAGACTGTCATTGAAAGCGAGCGTTGGAACTGAGGATGTCGTAGTTTTTCGTACGTTTTTTACAAATGACCAAACATTTTTACTATCTTTGGGACATTGTAGTATTTTTGATCATGTACAAATATTGTTGTTTTAAAACATCGGAAGCTTACTTTTTTAACCCTGGTAGCCTCTTTACAGCTCAAATCAAACCAGGAGTTTTTTTTCGGCTTGATAGATTTTATCCTATTCGGAGTGAAATGTTTCGTACCGTAAAGAATCAGATTTGAGACCATAATCTGCACTGGAATCTACATCACTATCGAGGAAGCATAGTTAGTGACATAGTTAAATTTCCTGAAGAAATCGTTGAGACCGTTCCAGTTGGCTCTCTCGTACACCAAACGGTTCTCACCCGGTTTTATTCTTTATCTGGGGTTTGTTGACACTAGAAAATCGCAGATATGATACAATGGTCTGATGCCCCTTGAGGCGATAATACACTTATGGTGTACTTATCCGGACCAGAGTTAAAAAAAAGTGTAGGGTGTTGGCGGATTGACCTACAGCGTCAGGAATCCGAGTTTGCTCGTCAACAAGCTGAGTCAGGTATTTTACTTTTATGTATCTTCAACACTTTTTTAATCAACTGGAGTATTTTCAATTCAGTGGAAAATATTTAGGATTATTCGTATTCCAAGAGGTGATGAGTTCAGGCCAATTTCAATACTACCAAATTGGTCTAAAGTTGAACGCATTATGCAGAAATAAGTGGGTGTATTCTTAGAACTTGAGAACAATCTGGTTTAGAAAAAAAAAACTGTATCACGTCTCTAATAAGTATTTTTGAACACATAAAGAATGAAATTGATGAAGAAAGGGTAACTGTTTTGATTCTCCTTGATTTTTCTAAGGCGTTCGACACAGTCTGCCACTAAAAGTTGTGTTCAAAACCTTTTTGGTCCTACAAGTTCTCTTCAATTACAGTCAAACTGGTTTCCTCCTTTTCAATAGGTCGACAGCCAGCGGTGGAATTTCATAAGACCTGTCTAAGTGCTTACCACTCGCAAGTGGAGTTCCACAGAAATCAATTCTGGGACCACTATTATTTTCGCTCTACATAAATTAATTTCCTTCAGTTATCCGTCACTACTACATCCGCAAGGCTATATTCAAATTAAATCAAGTTAAAAAATACTGTAACCTATCCTTCACAGATATACCCAACTATTTTGGTGACTAAAATCCACTAAAAGAATCATGAATAATACAAGATTCCAATTTAATGTTATTTGATCAGACTATTTGAAAAATAAGTTTCTTACTTGAAAGATATGACGTTCGAAAACTCGATTACACCATCATTGCTCCTTGGATCTAACACATTCTTTAAAAAAAAACGTACGTTAAACAACAACTTCTTCAGCCACATTCACTTGCTCCAATTAAGATCTCACATCCTGTGATTGTTATCCAATTTAATACCTCGAATTAGCTAGAACGAAAAATCTCTATGTTTTTTCCCATAATCACATTATTCAGATCCTTTCATTTGCACCCTTATGTGCGAGTTAACCACTTAAACTACAATCCAGCTTAAATCTATTCAAACCCGCAGTGTTCAGCCACATAATCCTCTTTAAATCTTATCATATATGCACTTCCGACTATTAAGAGCAAGGACTCACTCAACACCGCACCGAACAAAAGTGGTTTTTGATATCCAAGTCTAAGTGATGCACTTAGATAATAATTTTTCTGGCTGACATCGTCGTCGTCGCTTGATGTTAATTACCATTGCCATGCGAGTGTGAAGCTAGCAATGAGAGAAGCATTCTGTTTTGTATTTTTTTTTTAAGCTTGGCAAATAAGAATGCAAACACAAGCTCTTGTATGTGAAGTACCTATCTACATTGAAATGTACACGCTGCTCCGCTACCGCCGCGCCGACCGCCGCGCAACCCCCATCACCTTTACCGGTATGTGCCGTGCATTGAGAGGTCTGTTCTTTCTGATGACATCCTGTGTTGGTGGCAACTTGATGATTTTTTGTTCAGAGCCAAAGGATTTAGAGTATCGTGCAGCAATATAATGTTTTATGCTCTTTTAAGTGCTAGGAAGCATATGCTCTTTTAATAAATGATGAAAGTGCTGTTAGGTTTGTAAAGAAAAATTTGAAGTGTGCTATTTGTTCTAAGGATGTGGCTTAAACAAAGGAAAGATATGCTACGTTTTCCGAAAAGGAAAATCATTAACTGTTTTTGCAAAGCTGTATCAGAAATAATAGCAAAACGAAAAAAGTCCAACCGTATAGATCTATTGTGTGACTGTTAATTGTTTGTTTCTGTCAATCTTTTAACTATTTAGGTAAAATGCACGATTGGATCGCATAAACTCGCTCTTATGTTAAGGAGCTTTAAAATGGAGGTTATTAGTGAACAATGTTCAGAAGCATAAAATTGATTTTTAAAAGGCCAAATCGTTTGTTTTTTGTTTGATTTGGAGTAGATGAAACAGATTTTTTGTTTTAATTTTACTCGCGCTGAAGGGTTTAGTGAGACCCTTATAATGTTAAGCACGGCACGAACGATGGGAAAAATTAGGGAGGGAGAGGAAGGAGGCATCGATGAACATTGTGTTTAGCGACAAAAAAAAATGACCGCTGTATTTGATGGTACGTCAAAAATTAGGCTTAATAGTGAATTGTTGAGCATTCCTATTGAAACGGATATCACGAGTGAATTGATTGAGGGGAAGAATGTAACAGGCTGCTTCAAGGGAGAATTGCTTGTGAAAAGGGTGATAAATTAAGGAAAGACATGAAAATTTCCGATTCAAGAGATGAGAATGATTCCATGATAGTTCTGTTCCCTATCAGTTTTAACGCTTCTGAATTATATCCAATAAATCAAGAGAAGCTTGAGCTTCACCTGCCTAAGGATATAAGTTATACTTAAGCTTGAGGTTAAGGTTGAGGTTTACAAAGTTGGTAAGCCGATATAGAAATCCTAAGCATTTTGCTGCGGTTTCGAGAATCAACGAGGATCACCGTTGAAACACATACCTAGCACTGGCAGCTTTTCGGTTTCTTCAATGAAAGTGCAATTCAGAGACAGTGGAATCGGGGGCAGATTTTGCTTCAAGGACATTAAACAGCATTGAGTTTTCGTAGCATTAAACTCCACACGATTTAGGTGGAAGTTAATTTTAGAACAATTATGAAAAGCTGAAGGTAGGTTCGTTGGCAAAACAATAAAGTGGATTAGACTTCAGACAATAGATGATTTATACAAATGAGGAACAGATTCGGAGAAAAAGGGGAACCCTGTGGAACACCAGCATTTATTTTGTAGAGATCAAACTTGAAACCGTCAGTACAACATGCATTTAACAATACAGAAGGTCATTTTTAATCCATAGAGTAAGAGTTTCATTGATACCAACCTCAAGCCTCTTTCCAAAATAATGTAGAGATCTGTTCCACTCTTTGGTGAGACATGCTATCAGATTACCAGTGGAACGATTACTTCGAAAGTCGTATTGCCGGTCATTAAGAAGCTTTCGTGATACTCTACAAAGGAGTAGTTTTGTTTTTTAGCCAATAACTTCTCTTCAAATTCGAAAGTTATTGGTAATCTTCCTTATTCGACTTGATGCGAAGCTGATGGAATTTATTGGCTGGTTTATTTATTGATATTACCAAAAAAATTTATATAGTTAAGCATAACTTCTTATTGAGGAAACTTCCAGCTCGATTTTGTTGTGAATAAATTGCAAAGAGTGAAGTTAAATGACACAAAGAGCGAAATGACGTTCTTTAACTTCAGTTAACTGGAGTTCAGCCAGGTTCTGTATTAGGTACTATTTTATGCTTAGTATACATACATAAGTTTACTCTTTGATATAAGCTTCAAAGGTGCTGAGGCTTCTCCAATAGCTTAAACAGTTATGTGGGCCTTATTTCCAAAGTTAATTGGGATCTTAATTTAATGAGAGTCTAGTTTTCTGAACATCACTTATTAGTAAGCTCTAAAACTATGTAAGATCATGTTATTAAGCTCATCTTGATAAATGTTTCTTAATTGAAAGTGTAAATGAAGTTAAATACTTGGGACTTACGCTTGAGTCTAGGGCGAGGTTTGCTAATCGCGCTTATACATTCTCATGCATTCTTTCTACTATTTGCTTCACAACCAAGCTTTTCTTAGTTACAATATGAAATAGTGTGTTGGGGAGGTGCAGATCGTAATATAATACAACCTCTGTTGATTGTGCGAAAATATGTCTTGAGAAAAATGTACCGTTAATCTTGTAGACATTCTATCCTCTCTTGTTAATTAAAAATTTATTTTTCAATTTTACTTTTTTTTATTGACTTTTTTTCTTGAATATATGGTCACACCACCGAATAATTATAATTTTAATTATCTTACGCTAATAGAAGTGGTATTCATCTCTATTTGTATACAAATAATGATAATTACAAAATGAGTTTTGACATATCGAAATTTCAAAAACCACTTTGATATTTGTCAAAAATTAAAAAAAAATATTGCTTTTTAATCTTTTAGAAGCTTCTGTACACAATTTTCTTTCAAATACGTTATGACGATAAACAGAAGGTCAAAAATAAAACAAAAACGAAGGTTCTATCAGCAATATCTTTTTTACTTGAGACTTATAGGTACTACAAGGCAAGTTATGCATTCATAAAAAAATCCGAACTCGCGAAGTTGACATTACGATGATAAAGAACTTAACTTGGTAGATATAATTTGTAAGCTTTTCCCCCACACGTTTTTTTTTTTTTTTTAAGACCAAAAATAACGGTAACTGCCATACGATTTTTTTTTCGAAATTTTATAAATATTTTTTTTTTCTTAAAAACTGTCCTACAAATTTAAAAAAAAAATTCAAAAAATTTCATTGAGTTAAAGCTAGCTATTGGTTGAAAAAATTTTCCAAAAAATTGTTATTTTTGGTACCCCCTTTGGAACCATTTTTTGGTTTTTGATTTTCTCAAGAACGGTACGACGGATTTTGATCATTTTTTTTGCTGCTAAAGGTCCCTAATAGTTTGAATATTATTGAGAATTCGAATTTTCAAAAAATAATTTTTGGATTTAAAAAAAAAATTAATTTTTTTTTTTGAAAACTCAATATTTCGAAAACCCCATGCTCGATTTTTTTTAAAACTTGATAAATAAAAGTTTCTTAATATAATCTACAAAATTAAAAAAAAAAGTTTATATTACCTAAAAATAAAGGTACCCTCCCTACAAAAGTTAAAAAATGGTTTTCGAAAATCGTATTTTTCTCGAAAACGGTTCCGAGAATTTTGCTATTTTTTTTTTCTTTAGATTAATTTTAATGATTTATAATTGAATAAAAAAATTGAAATCAAGATACTGACTGTACCGTACCTATCTATGTACCATAGAACGATATTTTCGAATTTTTAATTTCTCATTATTGGCAAAACGGATTTTAATGAAATTTTTTATAGGCAAGCTGCTAAAAAGTTTAAAAAAATTGCATATCAAAACTTAAAAAAAATATTTTTTTGAATTTTGAAAAAAAAATCTAGTTTTTTTGGAAAATTCGATATCTCAAAAAACGGATCAATATTTTTTTTTGTAAATTTAATTTTTGTCCGTACATTAATAAACATTTTAAATTGACATTTCAAAATTTCTTTTTAAAAATGTTTTAAAAGTTTTGTATATAAAAGCTTATTTTTTAAAAAAAAAACCACTACAACGAATTATAATTTTGTTCTTGCATAAACTAATTTTTGCTTAAAACACATGTCATCCTGTGCTTAGCTACAACTGCTAAAAGAGTTGTTTTAGTTATTTAAAAAATTAATTTTATCCTTGTGAACAGTTTTCTCCAATAACATTCGTTTTTAAAATTCCTATAGTCTATTAGATGGGAGCAAGTTCGTGTGACCCAGTCGTGCATTTTATTTTCTCAAAAACTGTTGGACAGATTTTTTAACAAACAAGTTCAAAAAATTTCATTTAGTTAAAGCTTACTAACGGTGAAAAAAATTTCCGAAAAATGATTATTAATGGTACTCCCTGTTTACTTAGTTTTTTTTACAAACTGTCATTGTTTTAGGTGTGTTCAGAAGCAATTTATTAAAAAATATAACTTTAGCACAATACTAGTTAGAAAATGTTTAAAATTAAGGATGAGTTGGTAAACTACTTTAAAGTTAGAAAATTGTTAGGTAGTATCATACTAATTCCTTAATACTAAGCTGTTTAAATATTTGCGCCATTCATTTTTGAAATACTTAGTCTTTGACATAAGACCAAGTTCGTGCGACCCAGTCGTGCATTTTATTTTGATTTAATTATAGATTATAAATATTAAGCGAAACAAGAAAATTTGTATCGAAATTCTACGTGTCATTTTCGATAAAAACATGATTTTGGAAAGCCATTTCTTACCATTTGTATGATGGTTACTGTTATTTTTAGATTAAATTAATTATTTTTTCCTACATTTTGCAGATAGTACTAAAAAACTGTAAATTTTCAAAACTCGAAGACATGTTGTTTTCGGAATATTGAGTTTTTAAAAATTAATTTTGAAAACATTTTTAAAAATCCATCTTTTTTTTTAATTTCAACCCAAAATACTATTCAAACTTATTAGAAATTTAAGAAACAAAAAATCCTTAGTACTGTTTTTACGAAACCAAAAGAAATAGTTCTTCCATTTTTTAAGTATCTTCCGGTTTTTACTTATTCATTTTTTTTATTTTTTTTTATCTATGGAACAGTGTTTTAGAAAAACATTGCTTAGGATGTACCATTATTTTTGGTGTTAAGAAAAAAAGAAACAAAAAAGGAAACAAATTTGGGCAGGATATATTTCAAGTTTAAAAATCAGACAGACAGATAAAATTATGAGGCTCCTTTTTTTTGTCTTTCCTATCATGGTGTTGTCAAGTCACATCAAAATCTCAATATCAATTCTTTAACGAGTTTTTCATTTATTGAATTCAATTTTTGCAGAAATAATAATAAGCTACATCGTAAACAAAATTACTAAAACCTATTCATTCCAGAAGTTGCGGTAGGATGTACACTTTGAAGCAAACAATTTATATGCACCAGCACATACGAAATAATTTGAAGTCTATAAAAAATTGTGAATAAAAACAAAACCAATATTTGTAAAAATTCATATTTTTTTTTTTATAATCTACCCGCGCTCAAGGGATTATGATTACCCTTTAAATGTTTCAACACAGCGCGGGCGTGAAGTTACGGAAGAGAAAGAAGAATAGGAAAGATGTGTGGCACGATGTTCTGAGACTGAAGGTTGTTGTCTCAGATATTTTATCTCCAGGGATGGCGGCTGAACTAAAGCGGAGAATGCCGTGTCTTATTTCTATGTCGCTTATAATTCACATTATTTTATTCGTGTTCATCCTTGTTGGGCATACTAGTATAACTCAATTACATGTTGTTAGTGTTATGCCTGAACAACATGCAATGAGTAAACCAGCTACCCATTGATGACAATTTTTTAGAAGGTTTTAATGGAATTAAAAAGACATAGACGACGGCAGGGATCGAACCTGATCATGAGGTTCACAGGCGAGCACACATCCATCGCACCACGGCCACCCCCAAAATTGTTAAAACTAATTCATGGTGAATATTTTAATATATAGAAACTTTATAAATTCTTTATATTTCAAACAAATATAGTATATTTGAAGAAAATCCCCCGTTTTCGTAAAACCAACAAACCATTTTTAACCATCCCTTCTCATAAGTACCCATTCGATATAAATTGTGTCTATATCAAATAAATGTCACACTTAAAAATGCAGCACTCAATAAACTTCAATTTAGTTCCAATTTTCCAAAGACACCCCCTTCCTTTGGTTTATTTTTCTTTGTCTTTTTTTTTTTGTTAGTTATATTGAGGTTGCTCCAACAACGTTTGTCGACAAAGTTTCGTTAAAATTTTCCACCAAATGGTTTCTTTCATCCCGGAAAAAGAAGCAAAGTGAAGAAGAAAGGCGAAAAATAATGCTGGAATATAATATGAACTGCATACCTAGTTAAAATGTAGGTGAAAAGCTGATGAGGAGTATAAACAGAGAGTGAGGGAGAGAGAGATTCAGAAAAGACCTCGTCGTTGCCGGAAGGACAAGGTTGTTATTCAAGTTATAACAATTCTTAGCGACGACGTCGGCAGTGGTGGTCTTTTAAATAAAAAAAATGAACTTCAAGTTGGTGTGCATAGAAAGCCGATTTTTCCTCAACTTCCTAGCTTTGTAAGGGAAAACCAATGAAGAACAAAAAAAAAGAACGATGTTCTTTGCGAAGGAAGTGGATTTATCCTGAACCATAAATTTTATTCCAATTTTCCGGTAACTGAGACTTCCGTTCTTTTTTCATCTTTTTTTAAAGTATCTGGAAGATGTCGATATGAGGAGAAATGTATTTAAAGATAGGTACATAAATAGAACGCTCAACTGGATCGCACGTTCTTGATATTACTTTGGATTTAAAATTTGTACATAGATATTGAAGAATGTAAATAGAGAAAAATGTGCTATTGCATAAAATTTATTGCAAAAATGTCCGTCTGATTTATGGAAAAATATATATTCATGCAAGCAATAATAAAAAAAATGTTAGAATAGTTTTCGCAATAAACGCTTATTTTTAATCCTACCAAATTTCTTTAACATTTTTTTAAACAAAATATTTCCAATATTTTTATATACTTACTTACTTAAGGCGGCGGCGCTACAGTCCGGGGTTGAGTGGGGTCTCAATTAACAAGTTCCTTCAGCTAGTTCAGGCCCTAGCTACCTGTCTCCAGTTTCGCACGTCAAGTTGATTGAGGTCCTCTCCCACTTGTGTGCGCCACATGTGTCGCGGTCTTCCTCTACTGCACCGTCCCTCGGGGTTGGATTCGCAGACTTTGCGGGCCGGAGCATTCGGGTCCATTCGCTCTACATGCCCTAGCCATTTCAGTCGTTGGACTTTGATTCGTTTGACTAGGTTAGTTTCGTCATACAGTTCATGGTTATATCTTCTCCGCCACTCCCCGTCTATGCAGACTACCCTAATAAGTATTCCAATAAGGTTGCCCTTATTGGCCTACCTTATTAGGCCTTAACACCATTTGGCAATACGAAAACACCAACTGGGATGTTATTAACAACTTTTTTCAAATCTTTAACTGGTCACTATTTTTTCCTGATTGTGACTATGATGCGATGCGTTCTATTCCTAATTAAATTAAGAGTATGAAATATAAAGAAAAGTCTTGGTTCGATAGAAGCTATCATTTTGAGAGATTACGTTTCCGATCTTGCATAGCCAATCCAACTGAAATAAATCGGAAAAAGTATAAACCAGTCAGAAAAAATTGCAATGCTTTTATAAAGAGCAACAAAATTTTTAAAAGACCAGAAAGGCAAAAAAATCCTGCACTGTCCCAAGGGCAGTAGAAATTTCTGGTCATTTGTCAAGAACATAAAAATTTCAAATCCAACGCTCATCTCCAACGACAACCTGATAACTACGAGTAGCTCTTCATATAAGACAGATGTACTTGCAGCTCATTTTGCTGCTAGCTCTACCGCTCTACGTTCCCTGATAGCAACATGCCCCTCCTGTACTTGAGAACGTAAATCATTCAACGGGACAGTTATTTATATTTCCGCACTCGTACAGTTACAAGAGCCCTTCGAGATACGAGTAGTATACCCCCCATTCTTCTGAAGAAGTGTTTTTCATCGCTGGTAAAGGCATTGCGTAGGCTTTTTCATCGCTCCTACTGTTCTAGAATCTTCCTTAGAAGATGGAAAACGCAATGCAAACGTTTAGAAAATAGAAGGTGATTTGATCAGGGGTTAACGATGTACATTTGTCTTAAATGTCTGGATATTGACATAGTTGGGTATGGAATTCCACATTCATCTATTCTTGACGGTATGTGTACTGATGATCTCTTGAACATTGTTGGAATTTTTCACGATTTCATTGTTTTATCGCTTCTTTCTTCGGTTTTTGAGATTTTTTTTTTTAAATTTCGAAAAAATCCCTTATTTTTTCTGAAAAAGAGAAAAAAAACGTGTAGGGGGAAAATTTAAAAAATAGTATCAACCAAGTTTAACTTTTTTAGTCCTCCCTATCATCGTAATATCAAGCTCGATCAAAATCAAGAACCCAGTTCTCTACCTTTCTCAAGGCACCAAATGTGATATTTTAACGTTTTATCATGAAGGGAGGGAAATAATGAGTTGGGTTCATCACTCCATATTCGGGTAGTACGACTTAAAAAAGAATCTCTGAATTTAACAGTAGGTTAGTCCGAAGTTGGGATCAAGGGTAAAATGGGCATTCCCTGAAGCGTGAAGATCACTGTTGAATAGTTTAAGGCGGGAAATGTAACTGACCAGTGTTTATAAAAATACCGGTAATTTAAGTTTCCTCACAAGAGGAAACTTAAGCTCTTCTTAGAATTCTTGGGGACTTCGAATATGTGGTTCCACACAAGTTGGTCTGTGATGCACATACCTAAACCAATGCTAATAACATCAGAATTTATGAGCTTATCTTACGCTGCCATTCCAAATCAACATCCCAAGAACAACGACGTGATTCGGGAAACGAATATGAGAAGCTGAAAGTACAGTAGTCAACAAATGAATTTCATACTTAAAACCGTGCAACACAACTAGTTTCTATGAAGTGAAATGGCCAAGTAAACGTGGTGTTTATACATTTGCGACTGTTTTTGGTTATCGGATGCTTGAGTACGAACATGATTTGAATTGAATTTTTGAATAGGATCAACACTTGATCTTAATCAACATGTAATCGAGAGCAAAGTTCTAGCTATAATAAACAAGAGATTGAACTCTCTCGATTCCTGTCTTATATCCTGAAAGTTTTGACCTAGTTTCAGCAAACAAAAGATCGACGTTATCATACAACTGAGTAAAAAGTCTCTTTCTCTTCTCGTGAGCATCATCGCCGGTCACAACCAACTCGGTTACCACAAGAAAAAGATGAAACTCTGTATGGACAACTTATGCAGAACGTTGAACACGAGCATCAGTGGGTTGATGGAGTTACCTCACCCTTTCTAAGATTGATAAAAACCTCTTTGGTATAGAGACAGCTTCTTCGACTTAATCAGCAATACTGACCAAATAAACGAACATATACACCAAACAATTACATATCAAATTCATCTAACAGACTTTGCAAGGAGCCGCATGCTCCCACGGGTCTAGTGGAGGTCTGATTTCTTAAGTGGGGGTAAAGGAAAGAACCAAGCTCTTAGTAGGCGTCTACTTCTCCTTAGTAAGGTGATTATGTGACGACAGACATTTCTTCAATGATTTAGAAGTACCTTCCGACATTTCAGGCTATATTTTGCTGAAACTCATCAACACCCTTAAAGGGCTTGAATGAAATAGTATAACCATAGGTTTCAATACAAGGGTTCACAACCCCTAGGGTATCAAAACAGATCTACATTAATTTTGACGGTAACAAGATCAACTGTCAGTCCACAAACCTAACCTAACCTAAAAAAAATGAAATCAAAATAATGTGAAAAAACTTCAACAGTCGTTAAAAACTTTAGAAAGACTTAATAGGTTAGCTGATAACACTCCCATGGTTAGGTAAATAAATCTATAAAACGGAAGCAGATTAAAAGAATATCTTGGGTAATCTACATGTATTTTTGAGACCCTAAAAAGACAATTGAATTATGATACCCCTTGGCATAATGGTTAGTGCGTTGGACTGTCATGCGGAAGGTCTCGAGTTCGATTCTCGACCGCTGCAAAAAGTTTTTCAGGGGTGTACTGCCTCTTGCGAGGAATTGACAAATCCTCTAACACTATATCTCTTTTCATGGAAAGTGCTGTCCATTATCCGTTCGGAATCGGCAGAAAATTGTTAGATCCCCTCCGTTTCTGGTAACACGCACACAGAAATGGTTGAGAGTTGTAAGTCCCTAGGTCCTGGTTCACTTCGAGCTGTTGCACCACCACATTTATTTTATTTATTTATTTATTTATAACTTATTTAAAAAGACAATAAAATGCAGTTTGAGTTAGTAGATACAATGTCCAAACTTATTTTCAAAAAACAAAAACGAGTCACTTGAATTTGAAATCATATTCTGTTCAGTTTCTAACTATTTCGAAATACTTGTGTTTAAAAGTTTAAAAAAACTTTAAGAAACTTAAGCGAAACAATAGGCTTTAAAATATTAAATATAAAAAAGAAAAACATATAAAAAAAAACTCAGACAATGTAGTAAATAAATATCATCATCTTCACATCAACAAATTGATAAAAGATAAAAAAAAAAAACAATAATAAAATCTGTGGAATTCGTTCATTAGTAAGTCTTATTGAATGCGCACAACATTCCCTTCCCCTTGCGGTATAAGCACCCCATTGCCATCACCACTCAAGCAAAGTGAATTAAATTAACAATAACAACCCCCCAAAACTCGCTCTCGTGGCTGAACGCAGAATTTTTCATTTCTGTACTTTTCCCCCCAGAATGTTGAAACTCGAGACGAAGTTGATAAAAATCACGCAAAACAAGTACACTTCGTCAACTTAACCACTTGAAGTCATTTCGTCATTCTTCCCCTTCGTCAGCCTTGAATGAGGGATCAACGACGTAAAGACACAAAACAAATGAAAAAATATAAATAAAACAAAAAGGACGAAATGGTGTTTGGGGGCGATGTTGGGGTTGGGTGTTGGAAAAATAAGCAAAATTGAAAAAGAACATTGTACTTTCGCCGCGCCGGTTGAGGTTTTCTAGGATTTTTGTTTTCTTGCTTGCTGTCAACTCTTCGTGATCTTCCTTATAAGCACTTCGCAGTCATTGAGACAATATGTTACACATCCATTATTTCTAAGCACATTATCTCTCTTTACCTACTCAACTCATCCCAAGAACAACACTCCCTTGTTCTGTTACAGGGTGTGCAAGGTTGATGACGACATCAACTGACACCCTCCAGGGACAATCTGCACTTTATATCAAAATAAATTGCCACAAAAAAGAAAAAAGAATGAGCTACGCCAGTATCCTGAAAGATGGTTCTTCATTTGGATGAGAAACAAGAAGTTGAAGCAGGATGAAGGGCAAATTGAACTGAAGTGCTGTGATTACACATCACGTGCGACAAGAACGACAATGATGATGGTTGTAATGATGAAGACGTTGTGATCCTGATGATGGCATCTTCTAGAGAGCAGCAGCTTAGTTGATGATAAGAATATGGAAACCATTAAAAACCATCACATGATGGAGCAAAAGCTAACAACTTAGCATACGTATGAATATTACGAATCAGTCAACCCTCGAAGACGAGGATTACATAAAAAGTGTACATTATTTAGGAGTAAAGTGCCATTTGGCTGCAATTTATGAAGACAATAATTGAGGTTAAGATATGATGTGGGGAAACGGAAATTTCAGCCATATTTTACGCTACAAAAAATGAAGCCAAGAGGAAAATGTATTTCACTAATCCTCGTTTAGCAAGGCTTTTTCTTTTTTTAATTTTCACAAGGTTTTAAATTGTGAATAAGTGAGAAGTCTTCAAACTATCGTACAAAATATTTTATTAATTTATAAAAGGTCTCGAGAATTTATATTCTGATCATCGGCTTAGAACAGCAAAACTGAACAAAAAACTAGTCTCCCCGACACACCTTGTCCTGTACCGATTTCAATAAATGTTGCTTGTGATCGTTTTGCGAAAAGCTATTGGAAAATGGTAATAATGAGGAAAAATCCTGTACGTTAACGGCGGAAAACTTTAAATTGGCAACACTGCTTTCTGTGACAGTGGATTTGAAAGCTCTCGGTTGGCACAAATCTGCTCAGAATGCAAAGCAAACAGTCCAAACAGCAACGGGGATTTTACTATTACCTAGGTTCTTTAATTTGAATGTTTGAATGTATGTATTATGTATTTCCACAAAAAGGACGACTTCAAACGTACATTGAAATCATCATCTGCCGTTGAACGAGGAATCACTTGGAATGTTTGCTAAGAAAACATTTGCAAACAGAACCATCGCAACACCAAACCAGTTTTCATTGCTTGGAGATCTTTCATCATTTGGTCCAATGCCTCAAAAGTCGGTTTATGCGCGTACATTCTTACCAAATTATCGACTTCTATCGCTACAAAAATTAAGGAGTTTTTGTCAAAGTTAGGAGGACAAAATTATTTTTTTAGTTTTTATTGATCTTTATGGTAAAGAAGGAAAGTTTGTAGAAATTCTCTGTGATATCATTCAGAGGGGACTAGAGTTTACAAGCAAACAGTGTCTGTTTGTAGGATTATCAATCAACCTTACAAAAACGAATATAAAACCATTTACCAAGAAAAGACTTCTGCCACGCATAAAACCTATTCGGTTAGCTGGCGAAGATATAGTAACAGAGAAAGAATTAAAATATCATACTAGATAGCAAATTCCTCTGGAATAAACATATAGAATATACAGTCGGGAAAGCCACAAAAGCCTTTATGGTAAGCGAGAGACTTGCAGGTAAATCATGGGGGTGCAAACCTAACATCGTTGTACTCCGTGATGGTAAGACCTATCATTATCTATGGTGCGGTTGCATAGCACAAAAATACCGTGTTACAAACAACTAGGAGAATTCCAAAGACTCGCTTGTATATGCATTACTGGAACAATGAGAACTTGTCTTAGAGCAGCGATGAAGGTCATTCCTCATTTGTCCTCATTACACGTAGTAGTTGGAAGTGCTGCTAAGGAAGCCATAATGAGATTTTCCAAGGAAAGGACTGGTCCGGCAAAAAATATGAGATTTTCATAAATAAATTATTTCCGGAATTTATTAATACGTGAAATCATATCTTGTTGTACTTTTGAGATCATAAGAAAAAGAGTTATCCGAAAACATAAGGACACTCAGCTGATACCTACGTTAACTACCTAAAACCCCTACCTGCGTTCGCCCCTGGGTTCTAGAATGACAGAATGGACTGGTGCTGTAGTTTTTAGGCCTAGAACTAAACTTTCCATACCAATGAGACAATCCATTAGCATTTTCTAGGCGGAAACCAATGGCATAGCGAAAAGTGCGCCTCGAAATCTCGAGAAGAATTACTAAAACCAAAACATTGCCATTATGTCAGACAGCCAAGCCGCACTCAAAGCACTAAGCGCATACGCTATCACGCCTAAGTTTGTGTGGAAATGTGTAACGGATTTAGCTGGACTTATATCAAAGGGCACGGTCAAGTTCTGGCACTACGCCCTTCTTACAGGAACAAACTCAGGTGATTTTTGACCCCTCCCTATCTTCAGTACCGATGAAGTCAGAAACTTAAAATTCCGAATATTTGCTAAGCTAGTCAGGTACAGGCGCCTCACCTAATTTTTTAGCATAAGCGGTTCCTGAAATATAAGGCCTTAAAAATCACAAAAACCGTAACTGACTGACTGACAGATCATCAAAATTATGGAGCAGTCCCCGACATCGTAGAATCTTGTAATTTTGCTCAACGGAAGGTCTTGTCAATTTGTCATGCAAGCAGAGGAAAAAATCGAAAAATTGAAGTTTTCCATTCAGGGGGCGTGGTATCCGCTCACTTTCTCCGAATTGGTGTTGGTTGAATGGAGCACTTCAGACTTCTGTAAAACGATGAAATTTGGTACAATGGCAGAGCTTAAATTGCATTCAAAGAAACAAATATAAAATTTGAGGTTTTCTATTCAGGGGCGTGGTATCTGCCCACTTCCTCAGAACTGATGTAAATTATACATGGCGCACTTCCGATTGCAGTAGAACAATGAAATTTGGTAGAACGGTAGGGCTCAAATTGCATATAAAGGACCAAGAATAAAAATCGAGGTTTTCCATTCAGGGGGTGTGGTATCCGCCCAATTTCTGAGAAAATGTTTAATTTATATGGAGCACTTCCGATTGCCGTAGAATGATGAAATTTGGTGGAGTGGTAAAGCTTAATGTACATTCAAAGCGAAAAATAGTTAATCTAAGATTTTTCATTCTAAGTGTCTTTTTATTGTCATTTTGAAATTATACATGCATCTTGAAAATTCATGACTTTTCTTAGAACTAGAGTGCTCGATTTAGTACTCTATGTTATGTTAACATGAATGAAAAAAGAAAATATTTGCATACCTGAGAAAATTATGAGCTTACATAAAAAAAATCTTAACTATCATGTGAACTATAATCAAACCACTAATTAGGCTATTAGTCGGCTACCCTTAATTAAAAAAAAGGAGTTAAAATTGCAACAAAAACATCATCGCATCCTCAACAACTTTGAGCGGATGTAGGTACCAGTATTTATAATTAAGGTAGGTATGTTAGTGTTAGGTATCTTTCCAGGACAAGAGAAAACAATTGAAGCGCAAATTAAAACAAACAATAACAAAAAGAAAATATACCAAAAGAAATCGGAAGCTATAAACTAAGTTGATTTTAGTAGGTAGAGTCCACCCTTTTATCTTTCCGTATCTTTCGAGATTTTGACATGGCAAAATATTAAAATCTTTGCAAAAACTTGAAAAGTAAGCCCATCAAATTTTAGTCAGTAATCATTAAAGAATAAAATTACTCTATTACTTTATAGCTGTTTCAATATTATTCTACTTTAAATATTCGTTATTACATCTTCATGAAGTAAGAACTTTTCGTACTTTTAGATCTCAGGACTTTTCACGGCTGACTTGTTAGACACAGGTTTTTGTATAGAAGAACTTGGCTCTTTTTTTAACATTTATGATTTTGGTCTGATATCTTTTACTTTACCGGACTGCTCTGAAGTCCACAGGATACGTTCAAGACAATCGCGGATAAATAAAAAGCGTTCAGATCGATATAGTACGGCTTGGCATTCTTATATGGTCTAGCTCGTGGTTGGTGTGGGTTCTTGTACTAATCGCTGAACAACCGCACATTTACACCCCGACTCCATAGCAGATAAATTCTCTCAGGATGCTCATCATGATATGAAATCTCCAATGGAGTCGCGATATTTCCTCTTATGATATGATGTCGTCGATCTATGTCTTCGGTTTTATCTTGATATAGATGTCTGATATGAAATTTGACAGGTGGTTTTTTTTCGTCCTTTTTGTCGTGAAATGACATTTTATTCTCATTATTTCGTGTCTTCTCATTTGATTGGTTCTTGTCAAGTATTCCGTCGGCAAATATTTTTTTTTTTTTTATTTTGTAAGTAAAAACATTAACGTGTCATGTTATTCATTTGTTCGTACGTTAAGTTATGTTTGGTGTTATTTTTTTATACTTTAGGTACTCGTAGATGGGTATTCTTTTCTTTGCAAATACTTATATATAATTTTTGTTAGTTTTACGTTTTGCTAATTTCTGTTGTCCGCACAAAACACATTCCGTGCAGTGGGGATGGAAATGAAACATCATGACATAATTTGCCCAGCGAAGCAATAAGAAAATGTAGAGATAGAGATGTCAGACACTGAGTTGGAGAGACAGATATCTTGTGCAGTCGGGGTGTTATGTAGTCGAATATAGAAAAAAAACTTCCTAAATGGTTTAGAAATAATAACTTGCTTTTTACTGGAACCCCAAAGGTGTCTTGAAGGATTCTGAGTATTTCCCTTCCATAGTCTTATTTCTTGTAAAAAAAACAACTCAAAATTATCGAACCACTCAATTAACTTTTCGATAACCCTAATGTTAATGAATGTATTACAATGCACTAAAAGTAAAATCACCTTCGTTTCGCAACATCACAACCCTTAGCCCTCAGCACTCAAAAAAAATCTACTTCATGTTCATAATTATGATCTCAATCAAAGACAATAAAAAGCTTATTATTCATTTAAAATTCATAATATAGTTCTTGGATTTATTCAATATAAGATTTTATAAAAAAATTAATTTGTTATATAATTAAAATATAAATATTTTATTTTTCATTGTATGAAAACAAAAAAATCAAAGGAAAATTAAAGAGAAAAAAATAAAAAAACATTAAAACAATATTGTTTCAATCTCATATTGGTCCATTCACTAGGCGAGTGAAATGAACTTTCATATATTGGCACCTGGTAAGTTGCTTTCCACACCACCTGGAAGTCAGTGTGTGTACTGACAAATGTAGATAGAATTTTTTACGCTTTGTCGTTCAATGTATTTCCCATAAGAAAAAAGCAAAAAGGAGCTCGTAAAACATAAATTTTACTAATTAATTTTATATGAACGGGTATCAATATTATGATTTTAACAGAATAATAATATGTCTTTATTTCTAAATCAGGTGGAAAATATATCAAAAACATAATTAATCCTGTGCAATTTGTACTAAAAAAAAGTAAAGAAATTGCAAGAAAACAACAAAAAATACTTAAAAAAAAGGATAACATGAATTTTTTTAATTTAGTCACAAAAATAACAAAGTTTCATACATTTTCTTGCTTTTTAATTTGTCTTTTTTATTATAGAAACTTTTTAACAAGAAAAAATAAAAATTTTCACAAAACATGAAAACACCAAACGACGCGAAGTACACCGACCGAATTGAATTGAAAAATTAATAGAAGTAGTATTATTAAACTTTATTGTGTTTTTTTTTTTGTTACATTTGTTTTCTTATATTACATAGTAATTTAATTACACTTGAAAAATTGCTGACTTAGAATTGGTCAGGCCACACAGGGGTCTTATGTTTGTTTTATTTTTAATTAAATAGATTATTATTGACTTAAGGACAAATATTCTACCTCGAGACTAAAATACGGCTAGTCAAAGAAGACCATACAAATTACTTCTTAAAAAAATTGTTTCATCTGTCATTCACATACGATATGTTTACGATTTTTGAAGACAAATTACAAAAGATTAATTAAGTTTCTTACTATATTTTCAACTTGATTTAGAAATAAACACATATTACTATTCTTTTAAAATCATAAAATGCCTACCGGTTCATATAAGTTTGATTAGTTAAATCAATGTTTTTCCGAACCTTTTTTACTTTTTTCTTATGGGAAATACATTGAACGTCAAATCGAAAGAAAATCTATCTCCAATTGGAAGTTCACGCGCTAACTGCCAGGTGCCGTGACTCCATGTGTCAATAATTACTCGAAAACTTGAGACAGGTCAAGATCAAGGCAAATTTGAGCTAGAGTGAGAAAACTATAGCTTGAACCAATTCAGTTGGCCAACGGCCGGTTGCGCAGAGAGAGGATTTAAGAGAACAAAAATGGTGCACAAGCTATTTAATGAGTAAACATTTTTCCTTAAATCTTACAGTGCCTAACTCAACTTTGCTTTGACAAATAGTTTAGGGATTATTGTTTATTTCTATGTTTTATGGTTTGTGGCTTAGCAACAGAAAGGTTCCGGGGGCGTTATGTTCATATTTATTCTATGGTGTTAGTGTTTATTTGATATACATATGTATTTATAATTTTTTGATCTGTGGGGTTTTGGGATTAATTGTAGATTAGTGTTAATTATTTAGATTAGTGTTTACAAGTTTGAATAATTTTTACCTACGAGTTTTTAAGAATTTATTTTACCTTAAAATAATTATTATAAATTTGTACTTCAGAGATAAGTATGAAACATAATAATAAAATAAAAATAATATAAATAAGAACAATATAATTTAAATAATAAATGTTTATTTACATAGTCGGTTGAAGAATCGTCACCTGGATTAATTATAATAGAATCCGAAATTGTGTCCCACGTTAGGCCGTGAGAAAAGTATTCTTCCTCAGTTCTTATGGCTTTTTCACACACTTTTCGCCAGTCTTCAGCCGTTATTTTTGAAAATTCCTCCTCTGCTAATTTTTGAACATCCAATAAATTGAATGTTGTGTTTCGTGAACCTACTCTTGCCTTGACAGTTGCCCAAATATTTTCAATGGGATTGAGATCTGGATGATAGGGTGGTAAACGTAGAACCTCATGTCCCATGCCGTGAATGATATCGTCAATCTTATGCTTTGGGTTGTGTGTAGCTCGGTGTCCTTTTATTAGCTCATACAGTTGAAGTTTCAACATCTGTATAGTATGCGGAATATTCTTTTCGTTTAGCCATTGTATCATCTCGGATTTCTTGCTAGCAGAAGTAATTTGATTTTCTTCTAATTTATTGTGGTACGAGGCATTGTCCATTACAATAACTGAAGGTTCCTCCAAGTTATTCAAAACTTGTTCTTGGATCCATTTGCAGAAATTTTCGAAGTTCATGTCGTCGTGATAGTCTCCCCTTTTCGTTCCAGATTTGAATAAAAGTAAGGAGTTTTTCACGAAACCTTTGTCACCACCTGCATACGCCATTATCAGCCTCTTTCCCTTTGAAATTGGCGTCTTCAACCCACTGCTACTGTCATCAGTCCAAGCCCGTGGCCTTGTATGTGAGCTATGAATATAGCTTTCGTCCAAATAAATGATATCATATCCTCTTGTTCTGTATTCCCGGATTTTTCTCAGATACTTCACTCGCATGAGTTTAATATCATTTCTTTCACAGAGAAGTTTCCGGTTGTTTTGAGTTTTTTTGTAGCTAAATCCGTTTCTTCTTAGAATCCTGTTGAGAGACGTAATACTTAAGTTAAACTCCAGATCTTCCTGTACTCGTTGTCTCAACATTTTTAAGGATATCATCATTTTTTCCTCCTGGTGGAAGTTGTGCATTATACGCCGAATAGCTGCGATGTCAAATTCGTCTAGTCCAGTTTTCCACTTCGTATGCTGCACTTTTTTATTTGGTGACTGTACAACTCCTGTCTCTTCGTATTCCTTAATAATCCTTCTGATTGAACGTTTAGAAATTCCAGTAGTTTCCACTGCTTGCGTTGTTGCGTAACTCACAGGATTTTCAAGAAACGAATTCTTTGCTTCTTCCAGTTTGTCATTATATATCTTAACAACTATCTTACGCGCCTGGCTTCCAATAGGTTTTCCTTTTCTGAATGCATCCATTACAATTTCTTTTAAATGTATTTCAATGTATTATTCTTGGTTGTTTTTTTTAAACTGAATTGCAAACCAAAGCAAATATCATTTAAATACGTTAATTCCCTCTGATGCAAAAATTGTTCAAACTCGTAAACACGTATCTAACTAATTAACACTAATCTACAATTAATCCCAACCCCACAGGTCAAAAAAAAAATATATCAAATATACACTAACGCCATAAAATAAATATAAACACAACGCCCCCCCCCCCCCCGGAACCTTTCTGTTACTAAGCCACAAATCATAAAACATAGAAATAAACAATAATCCCTAAGCTTTTTGTCATTAATCCTATGTCGCAGCTCGCAGGTAGTCTTTTTTGTCTGACCCAATTGCATTTTGCAATAGACTTATTTTTTTATTATAGGTGCACTGAAATTTGTCCCAGTAATAAAAACAAAAATTATTAATTTTATTTTTTCGAAGTAAAGTTTACAACTAAAAATCTTTTCCTTTTATCTGACCAGAGATGAAATAGTTTTTTAGACATCAAGCTATGAAAGAAAAGTAAACCATGATCATATCTTATTCAAAGAAAGTCCATCACTGGAAATTCATTTCTATTTTAGTCTGAGCGAAGCTATAAACAAAACTCACCCTCCTAAGTGCTTCAGTATGATCGAGATCGCAGCAGCGTCATTGACAACAACGCCGGCATGTACATCTTTTTTTTCTTTTTTTGAGTGATTTTTCTGTCTCTTTAAGAATTAAAGAGTAGAGCAAAGAAATTTAAAGAGACCTGCGCAGTAGAATTGCCAACTGAATTGGTTCAAGCTATATCATGCGATATGATCACTTTCTATTAACCTATTGCACTCGCAATTTTAACTCTCTTACACTTTCTCACTCACACTCACTTTGAATTTAAAAGAGTAAATTTTCTTTTTCTTAATTTATTTTTCTTTTGGATTTCATTGGATCTTATCTTGAAATTGGAATTTGAATTTGGTAGATGCACATATCTGATTCGTTCAAATTTAAAATAAATAAATACGATTTTAAAATCAAAAATGAAGACTTATGGACATCCTGAAGTTGATGTGCACAACAGCTTTTTGACGTACCGTCGCGTCGCTCGGGCATTCTCTTCCCTTTGTGTTTTTTTTATATTGCTTCTTGAGGCTGTTAAGAATTTATTTATTCACAACTTTTATCAATATTAGGCTACGATATTACGATATTAGATATTTTGCTTTAATTCTTTTCTTTCTCTCTACTTTTCTTTCACTTTACACTTTTAATTTATTAATATAATCTATTCAATAAAAAAATACTTTAAACAATAATTTAATTTTTCTTTTCCTTTCTTTTTATTTCTTTTCTTAATTTTTTTTCTTTCCTTTTTCTTTTTCTATTACTTTTTTTTTTAACTATTTTAATTACTATTATTTTTTTTCTTTTATTTAAACACTTTTTCGTTAAATTAAAAAATGATTATAAGAATTTTGTTTGGTTTGGATTTTTGTTTGGGATTATGGTTGGGTTTGGTGTGTACGGTGCACGTTGGCTTTAACTTTCTTGGGAATGTAACCCGGGCAAATTCCGACACTGACTGATGATTCAGGTTCGCTCAGCGAAAGTTCTTATTTAGGAGCGATGTTGACAGTAAGACTCTCCACAAATATCCGTTGATGGCTCTCCGCAACCTCGCTTGCTTCGAGTTTATGTCTAATAAATTAAAAACAAAATTCTATGATAGAAATTGAATGAAAAATTTTGATTTTGATTTTAGGCGATTAAGAATTACCTGACTGACTTTTAATTATGAATTTTCGTACTTCCTTGTTAGAAAATTTTGTGTATTTTGGTTTCGGATCGCTTGATGGCAATTACGAAAATCCGAGGTTTATTTTTTTTATAACGAATAAAATTCTTAATAATCTTTTCTTTGAAATTTCTTTCCGTTTATTATAATTATTTTATAATAATTATACACAGTTGTTAGGGAAGTCGCTTTTGTCACGTCGCTAGTATATAAACAAAAGGTTGTAGGAACGAAAATCAAGCACAAGGCACGAGAAAAATTTACCTTGGATGTGGATCGCACTGAAGCTGGAGATGAAAAGAACGATTCACGGAAATAAGACGAAAAGGAAATTCGAACGTATTCGAAATTGTGAAAACAATGTTCGAATACTTGGTAACTTGATAACTTGATAACTTTTTAACTTGGTAACTTGGTGTACGGAATTTCGCAAAGAAAGAAGAATACTCAAAATGTTGCAAAATGGTTTCAAGCCTGTCTACACAAATGTGAAGACAGATCAAACGAACTATTGCAAGAACAATAATTTCCCACTTCACTGGCTACCTGGGTATGTGGTCCTTCCACAAAAGGTGGTCTGTAAAGAACACCTGAAACAGCATTGAGTTTTTGAAGCGTCATATTCTGCGTGGTTGTAGTTCCTCATTTGACAACTCTATCAAGACCAAAATTTAATGAGTTTATCATACGGTGTCGTTCTAATTCCAAATGAGAATTTGGAAACGAATATAAAGCTGAGAGTACAGTAGTCAGCAAACAATTTAATGGACTAGAAGTTTAAGACAAAAGATCATTGATGAATTTGGGAAAGAGAGTGGGAGACAAAACGGAGCCCTGTGGCACACCACCATTTATTTTATGAACGTCAGACGTAAAACTATCCAATACAACTCGTAATTAGCGGTTCGATATGCAGTTTCCAAGCCAACGAAGAAAAGATTCATCAATACCAAATGCATGCATTTTCGATCAGAGAGATTTTTGGAAAAACATATCAAATGCTTTTGAAATATTAAGTGCAATAATCTTACTTTCTGCAAAACTATGTAAAGATTTGTGCGGTGAAATAAACCATCATATCGTAAGTGAACCTATTGCTACGAAAGCCATAGGTACTGCACGTCATAGAGAAAATTTCGATCTTCAAGATATTTTTTCAGCTGATAGAATTTATCAGTTTTTTTACACCTTTAAAAGAAGGGACGTAAGTGCAATAGAGCTACGTTAGATGGGAAGAAGAATTGCCTTTTTATAGAGACAGTCTAAGCAAATGCTGTTCTCCATCCACTTGGAAAGAGACCAGTAGAATAAAAAGCTTACGCAATGGTTTTGAAAGCGTTCAAGAACACTTCTACAGTAAAATTCGAGGGATGCTTTCTGAGCAAACGGATTTGTGTGTATTGAAATCTTTTAGTACTTTAGCAACTATACGATTGTAAAAGAAGATTTGTTCCACAAAATCATTTACGCTCTCAACTACATAAGAATTCATGACATATAGGAGCCTCGATTCAAAAGAAAACTGTGATGCAAGTAAATTGCCTTTCACTTGCCATCTGACAAAAGGAATGTCATTGAAAACGAGCGTAGTATTTGTATTTGGTATATTTCGTCTTTCTGGTTCTGAAAAGGTTTATTGCTACTGAAATCCAGTAAGATGTTTCAGTCAATCACACTCTTTATTTTACGTAAATGTAGTTTCACTTAAATTTACAATATTATCATATGAGTATTGAAATAGATGTTAGGATAGGTAAGTGCCATTTGTAAAGATTTAAAATGGTCCTAAGTCTACAGTTGGTAAAAACTAGTCTAGGCATGACATAAAAATAATATTTAAATATTTCTTATTTGAAATACTTGCTGTTTATAGATCCCCAAAGGTCAGGGTCGTCCACCCTGTGATATACTAATATCCATAGATGTACTTGACATTCATTTCTTTTTCATTTCATTCATCTAGAGTACTACCTAATGCTTAGAACGTTGTCATACTTGAAGTCTGCTTCCAAACAAAAAATGTTTTTTGTTAGGAATACTGCTTCTTGCGAAGGGCCATTAATCTTTCTGTTACGAAACTAACACAAGCCAAAATAGCTTCTGATTTCCTGATTTCCTAATGAAACAGATTTCAGCAAGTCTTTTCTTATTTTTATGAAAGTAATTTCACTACTTTGTTCAATAAATTCCCACTCTTTACCAAATTATCAAAAGTTCTACTAATATCCTATCAATTCTAATTCTTATAATTCCTAATCTAAGTCGAATCACATCGAAATCCTATTACTCTCGATATACGATTACCACGTCCAAGTGAACATAAACATGTGCCTGCCTTATTTGCAACTACAAAGATTTTCAGATACCTACATTGAGTTTCATACACATATTATGAATGTAGATATCCAAAATTTAGCTAAGAGCTATTCCTGCTAATTGGACATAAGGCCAGATGACCGAAGCCTTAAACCTGGCTATATGTGTCTGAAAATATAGTCATAGAATTTGGCAACAAAATGCACGAAATTGGATTTAGAATGAGAATTTTAAAAGGTCAAACATCGTGCGTAAATTTATGTGGGCTTCTTTCTGATGCGGTATATAGCCAAAAACCGAACAACTGTAAAGATGAGCAATATGCGGCTTGTACAATGTACAGGGTAGCAAGCACCACCACCGGGACACACAAGATATCTACAGTTAAGCATCATTGCGTGGCTTTTTTGATGAAATGCACAGACAAATTGCGGTCTACAACTCTCAGGGTTGTTGGGTGAAGCACGAATTTCGCATCTGGTCATCTTTCAAACCAGGAAATATTTCGTATCATGAATATCTTTCACATGCGTGGCTTTCATATTGCTTTGCATATTTTCTAAGAGACTGCACATCTACAGGGTTGTCGAAAGAGGACTTTAACCAATTTGTATCTAAATAGTAGTAGATCAAGAATGGACAAAAAATACTCATAAAATAGTACTTTTTGAATATTCTTAAGTTGAATTAATTATTATAATTATACAATACTATTAAAAGCAATTGTATTTGTATAAATATTGAGATAAGAATATTGTAAAACAGAAGACATCGCCGGTAAGCAAGCAATTTAAAGAAAGTCATTCGACTCTCACAACATAACGCATAAGCGAATTTTAACCCGCTATAACTTAAAGATGTTTTGACTTCCAGAGGATTTTAATAGGTGGTCTTGTTGTTGTAGAATAATATATGAGAGAATAATAAAAAAAAATAAATGATTTTTCAAGATGGCATTTTCTGCCTTAAACCTCTTGATTTAAAAACTCGTAAATACCGTACAAAAATGTTTGTCTATACTTCATTTCACTTTAATATTAACAAACATTTTTAAAACTATTTAGGAATTTAAGAATGTAGTACCAAATTCTTAATTGCTACTGTAAATGTAACATTCAGTTAATATCCTCACTTTGGCAGCCCAGAATAATTGAACGGATGCAAAATGAAAACCAACTTCCGGATAGTCTGTGTTGCCCTCAAGCTGAATTGATGCATTTCGAAAAATTGGCTATGATTTTGTAGATCCCAAAAGTGAACAGCTGTGTTGTGCCCTAGGAGGCATATACGAATCGACTGAAGAGAATAAATATTTGATGGTTTACCATCTCAAATGTACGTAGGGACTTTTGTAACTAAGTAGCTCCAAAGTGACAATAGTAAATAAGCAGTAACGTTTTAAATCTGTGGTACTAGTGAGATATCAAATGATTCGTATTATTTACTGTAACTGAAATTACTCATCAACACGGTTTGGTGTGAATTTTGGGCTGGCGACACCATCGGTACGTATATCTTTGAGAACGATATTGACCAGGCCATCACCGCTATCGGTCGATGATAATCAATTTCTTTTGGCCCGACATATATAATATGGACACCTGCAACATGTGGTTATAACAGGACGGCAGCAACGTGCGAAAAAACCCGTACCAAAATGAACATTTTGGACGAGCGGTTTCCAAATATGGTGTGGTTTTGCAACATTGAACAAGCCAACATTTGTTCGTAAAAATAACGCAATAACCAGTTGATAACATTACCGCAGTTCGTGAAGGCAGCAGAACCCAAACTCAAGAACTCGGCCTTTCGCATACTTCAACTCGTCGAATTTTGCATCGGGACTAAGGCTAAGGCCCGTTCAAGATCTAACTGACCCAAGAGCTCAAAGTTCATATCCGTAGACAATGCGTTCCGTTTGTTTGTTCGCTGACTAAGTTTCGGAGCGTTTAGAAGATGACCCCGATTTTTGCGGAAAAATTATTTTTTAGCGATGACGGGGCTCATTGTTGAATCAATGACTATGTTAACAAACAAAATTGCCATATATGGGTTGACGCAAACCAGCAAGGTCATGCGATTTGACTCCATCAGACTTTTTTGTTTGAAGTATTTTGGGCTCGCAGGTCTATACCAATAAACCACCGGTACCCTTAAGGTGCACATAAAAGAGGCCATCGCTCAAATTCAGTCGGATCTATGTGGTAGTTTAAACGATATCATATGGCCTACATAATAGCATACATGAGCCTATCAAATAAAGCAAGAGCTTTGTTAATACCTCACTCACAAATTGTTTGTTCCATTTCTACCCGTCCTGATTGAAAAACCCTTTATATGGCAAGGCATGCATTCGTAACAAAAAATCGAATACGAGATTTTGATTGGCCTTGACATTACGATGAAAGGGATTTTAAATAAAGTTGGTCTCGAAATTCTGTCTGTTCGACTACAGCTTAAAACGTAGATAACCTTGGATATAATTTTATTTCGAAATTTTATAAGACATTTTTTTTTTAAACTTCAAAAATAAAATGCACGACTGGGTCGCACGAACTTGTTTCTATGTAATAGACTAGGAATTTTAAAATGAATGTTATTAGAGAAAACTGTTCATAAGGATAAATTTTATTTTTTAAACCCTTTTTAGTAGTAAGAGATAGAAACAGAATGCTATGCAAATATGAATTTATGCAATAACAAAAATTATAAGTCGTTGTAGTGGTTTCTTAAAAAAAATAAGCTTTTAAATAAAAAAATTTTAAAACATTTTTGGGAAAAAATTTTGGTACGCCAATTTAAAGTTGGTATTATTGTTCAAATAAAAATTAAATTAAAAAAAAATAATTTAAAAAATTAAAACAAATACATACATATGTTTGTTAAACTTTTGAAATGAAATGTTTTTTAAGCTTTTTAGAAGCTACTCTATAAAAAATTTCATTAAAATCCGTTCTGCCGATAATGAGAAATTCAAAATTCAAAAAAAAATCGTTCTATGATAGATGCAGTCAGTAATATCTTGTTTTGTTTTGTTTTTTTTTATTAAATTATAGATGGTAGGAATTGATCGAAAGAAAACAAAATTTAGCAAAATTTTTGGAACTGTTTTCGAGAAAAATACGATTCGATCTTCCTCTTATGTTAAAGACTAAAATTTTCAAAAATGAATGTTACTCGAGAACAATTGTTCATAAGCATAAAATTAATTTATTAAATGACTAAAACAACCCCTTTAATAGTTGGAGCTAAAACAGGATGCCCAGTGATTCATTAATATAAATAAAGTCGTTGTAGTGGTTTCTAAAAATAAAATGCACGACTGGATCGCACGAACTTGCTCTTATGTAAAAGTACTTTGGAATTTAAGATACATTTTTTAAATATAAAACATGGATTAAATGAGATAATAATGTTCAAATGCATAAAATTGCCGTCTGGTTTCCGGAAAAGTACGAATTTATGCAAATAAACTTTAAAAAATCGTTTTATTACTAAACAAAATTTTTATATAAGAAATTTCTCTAAAATTTTTCAAGAAAAAAATGTGGGATGCGAATTTTAAGTATTTAATAATATTGGTCTTAGGAAATAATTTCAAAAAATAATCGTTCATAGGTTTTGAAGATATTGATTAAAAAATTTTTTTTTTAAACCAAAAAGTGTTTTTTAGAATATTTTAATATACAATATTATTTTAAACTTAAGGGGACTCCTGCTAAAAATGTTGGTTAAAATCGTTAGAGCCGTTGGTGAGAAATTCGAAAATCAAAAAAACGGTTCTATGACAGGTACCCCTAATAACATTTCCCCCCAATTTTTTTTTTCACCAAAATATAGTCCATGTCCATAATATCACACTTAATTTTTTTTATCAAAATCGTTAGAGCCGTTTTCTAGATAAATAAGATTTTGCATTACGGGTGTATGGGGGGTACCCTTAGTTTTGGAGCTAAAAAAAAATTTCAATTTTTCCTCTAGGGAATCACCGAAGACTCTTAACTACCGAGATTGAAAGAAATAGGTCTAGTGGTTTAGGCTGTAGTGAGAGGTACAGACATACAGACACACTGAAACATGTTTTTTGTGTACTAAATTTTCCTTAAAATTTTTATAAACAAAATTGATATGCAAATTGTTAGTATTTAATAAAATACTTTTTAAAACGTAATTTAAAAATTTAATCGTGTATCGGTTTTCAAGATATTGAATTTTCAAAAAAAAAATTGTATTATTTTTTTAAAAATCCAAAAACTATTTTTTCGAAAAAATTTTTAGTTTATATTTTTTCAAATGCAAAGCAGCTCCTGAATAAAAATTTTGGTTAAAATCGTTAGAGCCGTTGGTGAGAAATTCGAAAATCAAAAAAACCGTTCTATGACAGGTACCCCTAATAACATTTCTCCCCAAATTTTTTTTTCACCAAAATATAGTCCATGTCCATAATATCACACTTAATTTTTTTTATCAAAATCGTTAGAGCCGTTTTCGAGATAAATAAGATTTTGTATTACGGGTGTACGGGGGGTACCGTTAGTTTTGGAGCTAAAAAAACAATTTCAATTTCTCCTCTAGGGAATCACCGAAGACCCTTAACTACCGAGTTTGAAGAAAATACCTCCGGTAGTTTAGGCTGTAGTTCGAGGTACAGACATACAGACATACAGACAGACAGACGGAATTGTCGGACCCACTTTTTTCGTCTTCGCTATCATCGTAATGTCAACTTTGATCAAAATCTCGAGTTCGATTTTTTTCCAAGTGCAGAACTTGCCCTATAGTACCTATATCGCAAGTAAAAATAAGGTTTTTCCTAAAATATTTTTAAGAAAAAATTTTAGTGTGCCAACTTTAACTTTGTATTACAAAAAATAAATTTCCCCAAAAAATTATTGAGTCGTTTTTGAGTAATCGAATTTTCCAAAAAAAGTTTTTTTTTTCAAAATTCACAAAATATATCTATATACAAAATTTCATTTAAATCCGTTATGCCGATAGTGAGAAATTTAAAATTCGAAACAAATGGTTCTGTAGTAGGTACAGTCAGTAATATCGTTATTTAGTTCGTAAAAATTAATCGAAAGAAAAGAAATTTTATAAAAATTCTCGGAGCCATTTGTAGATATTATTAAGAAACTTTTATTCATCAAGTTTAAGAAAAATCGAGCTTGAAGTTGTCGACATATTGAGTTTTGAAAAAAAAAATGCAAAGTTTTTTAAAAATTAAAAAAAAAAATGTTTTGAATATTTGAATACACCATAGTAAATCTGTGGAACAGTTTTTGAGAAAAATAAAATATTTACAAATTTTCGAAAAAAAATCGTATAGCAGGTACGGTTCTTTTTGGTCTTAAAAAAAGAAAAAAACGTGTGGGGGAGGGGGGAAATTTAAAAACGATATTTACCAAGATTAACGCAAATCGGCCGAACTGTTTAGGGTGTAGTCAAACAGACATACGGACAGACAGCCAGAATTGCGAGACCCACTTTTTTCGTCCTATCATTGTAATGTCAAAATCTCGAGTTCTATTTTTTTTGCGAATGCATAATTTGCCTTATAGTACCTATAAGTCGCAGGTCAAAATTATACTACGTTTACTTTTATATGTTTTTATTACTATTGACAATTGTAATAAGGAACTTAGTATTTTTGGAAAATAGAAAAAAATGATTTTCTTTTTTTTTCCAAAGTTTTATGTTAAATTTGTTTTTCAAAAATCATCTTTAAACGTTGATATTAAGCTGGGATCATGAGGTTGATTTGATAAGCAAACATTCAAAAAAGAAAATGAACTAAGGGATCGTGTGCACTTGCTCTTATGTACAAATACTTTGGAATTTAAGAAAAAAATTTATTAATGAAAGCATGCTTGTAAATAGAGAGAAGTGCTTAAGATCCGTAGTTTAAATTGCTAAAACATCTACGAAACTAGTTTAAGTTCAAGAAATACATAATCATGTATTTCCAATATAATGAAATTAAAAAAAAATTAATTGTTTTTTAAATCTAAAAACTACTTTTTCGAAATTTTCTAAATATAATATTATAAACATTTTGATCGAAATCGGTACAGCCGTTAATGCGAGAATTAAAAATAAAATAAAAAAGCTTCTATGACAAGTACCATTAGTAACTAAATTGTTTAAGATTTTTTTAACCGAAATGTAGACAATTTCTACGAAATTTCACTTAATTTTTCCTATCAAAATTATTAAAATCGTTTTTGGGATAAATAAGATTTTTCACAACCGCTGTATTGCAGGTTCCCTTAGTTCTAGAGCTAAAAAAATTGTTGCAAATTTTTCTTCTAAAGACTCTTAAATTCCAAGTTTTAAGAAAATCGCTGCTCAAGGCTGTACATCGAGGTACAAACATATAGACAGACGGAATTGCGGGACCCACTTTTTGAAGTAAAACTTCTTTTCCGGCGTTGGGGGTAAAAAATTTTCTATGCAGCTGTCAGTGACATGTAAAAACGACACGTTATCAGTCAAAGGCAGCCACATGTTTTTAGAGAACAAAATGTTTGTACGTTTATAGGTTAGAATCTTACAGAGGGTTTGCTTGAGGGAAAGGAAGTTTTACTTCTACCGTGCGTACGTAAGTACACACAACCTTTTTTTTCGTGTTCTCTATCATCTTATCAAAATTTGAAGTTCGATTCTTTTCCAATTACAAAAGTTGCCTTATAGTACCAAAGTACATAATATGTATGTCGGCATTAAAAATTAAGCTTTAATTATAAAAATAAAATATTTTCAGAAATTACGCATACGCCACAGTGAACAGAACGAAGCAATTTTGTAATTGCAATATTACGAAAAGAAACATATTTTTATGTTGTTTAAAAATTAAATATCAAAAAACCTTTCCTTAGAATACAAATGGACACAAGACTGGAAAAAAACCTTCGAATTCGAATTCGATAGCATGACAATCGAGTGTAAGGCATACAAAAAAAGAACACTTTACATGTTTTATGTAACGATACCGCCGCGGTATATCAACTTCATTGTTTTCAATTTGTTCCAGCATGGCTTTCTGTCAACATGGAAAAAATATTGTGGCAACGGAAGCATATTGCAATCTTACAACAACTACAATTTCCAGATATCCGTGTTCGGCAATTTCAATTCCACGAATCAACAATCCAACGTAGAAATCCAAAGGAAGAGAGAACGTGATTGAAATGGTAATCAACTTCAACTGTGTTGCAGGACGTTTTTTTTTTTTTTTGGTTCAATTTTTCGTTTAGAAAACTTCTCACATCCACGGAAGCAGTGCTATATCAATCAAATACCAATTTTCACGTTCTATTGTCGTGGTCGTTCAGGGGTCATTCGTTTAACTTTAAATTGAGAGTGAAATGTGAATTATAATAATTATTTTTTGATGAGAAAATGCAAATAAATCGATAGATACTTTCGGGTATTGCGTATCTGTGTTTGAAAAGACCATTCAAATTTCGGGTAAATTTAATTTAAGCGTTTTAAATGTATTTGATTTTAATTCTGAACTTTGTTTCGATAAGAGCAAGCTTTAATTTTTGTATGTTTCTTGTTAGTAATTCAAACAATTTTGTTAAAAATTTATAAGATAATCTTATTATACACCGAAAATTTGCTAAGATCCGAAAAAATTCTGACAAAGCAGAACTTTGGTGAAAAGCTGAATTTTGGTGTTTGTTTTAAGATTTCTTAAAAATTACCCTAAATTTGGATATGAATTTATGTAAATCAAAATTAAATAAAATGCACGACTTTGGAATTAAAAAAAATAAATTTATAAATTAAGGTTTATAAATACAAAATTTCTAATTAAATAGAAAAAAATGGTCAAATGCATAAAATGTCCACCTGATTTCTATAAAAGTTCGAATTTATGGAAACAAAGCTTAAGAAATAGTTTTATTATTGAATAATTTTTTTTGTATAAAAATTTTATATTTTTATTCAGAAATAAAAAAAAACAAAAAATTACGAAAATTTGTATATATTATGTACAATATTATTTTTAATTCAAAGGATACAAATTTAAGTCAAAATCCTTAGAACTGTTACTGAGAAAGTCGAAAAACAAAAAAAACGGTTCTATGACAGGTACCGTTAATAACATTTTTGTTTAACCAAAATGTAGTCCATGCCTACAATAGTACACACAATTTGTATTTGGGATACATTATGTACATATGTAAGTTAAGTACTACACTGCCGGACAAAATTAGAGGAACGATGCATGTTCAAATATAGACTAACGGGATAGTTTGTTTGCATTTCTTATGAAAGCAATTGTTCCCATAGTAAGTATAGTGATCTATAGCTGTCAGATTTGACATCATTTGGCTAACGGACAAAAAAAGGAAGCGCTCTAAATGCAGTCATTAGAAATTTGTTTCATGTGTTTTTTTCGGCTTTTCTTTCGTTTAATGTTATCAAAGTACTACTGGAATATTTTTTATGACAAATGTGATTAATTAAAGCAAAAATGCCAGATTTAAGTGAGGTTTAAGTAGCCCAGGCCTTGTGTTTGATCGAAAATGGCTTTTCGTACCATGAAGTGGCCTCAAGGCTAAATGTGTCAAAATCCGTTATTTTTCGAAATGTGAAAAGGTATAGAAAAACCGGAATCCCGGACAAGGCAAAAAAAAGGTCACGACGCAAAGAGACGACAGATTTATTTTTGCCTATGTCCTCAGAAACAGGTCCGCGACGTCAATCGAGGTTAGGAACAGATTTCTGGAAGTGCGAAATGTAAGAATTTCGTCCAAAACTGTAAGAAGACGACTCAAGGATTCTGGATCTAAACCGTGCAGGCCAGTAAGAGCTCCCCTTCTCACCAGGCGCCACAGAGTAGTGCGTGTTGCCTTCGCACGTAACCATATAAACTGGTCTGAGGACCACTGGCAACGAGTGCTCTTCACTGATGAGTCCAGATTTTGCCTCAAGCCGGATGACAGGCAGGGCAAAGTGTACAGAAGATCAAATGAGCGGTATGCACAATGCAACATCATTCCTCGAGATGCTTATGGTGGAGGTTCCATAATAGTTTGGGGTGGCATATGTTTGGGAGCCCGCACGGAGTTACATGTGGTTGAGAATGGGTCTTTGACAGCAGAGCGGTATGTGAGGGATGTTTTGCAAGAAGTTGTTGTGCCATTTGTACCAAATATTGACGAAAATTTCATCTTAACGCTCGTCCCCACACTGCGAATAGAGTTTCGGAGTATCTTCGAGAGGCCCACCTGAAAACTTTAGACTGGCCAGCCTGCTCTCCTGATTTAAATCCCATCGAGCATATCTGGGACATGCTTGGTAGACAATTAAAGGAGAAAAATCCGAGTCCCTCAAACATAGAGGAGCTAAGAAGTGCTTTATTTGAAGCTTGGGAGCAAATACCATAGCAAAACATTGATAATGTAATCAGAAGTATGCCAAGGAGACTTATTTCTGTCCTCAGAGCAAGGTTCGATCCCTGCCGTCGTCTATGTCATCTTTAATTCCATTAAAACCTTCTATAAACTGTCATCAATGGGTTGCTGGTTTACTCATTACATGTTGTTTAGGCATAACTCTAACAACATGTAATTGAGTTAAACTAGTATGCCCAACAAGGATGAAAAACGAATAAAATAATGCGAATTATAAGGGACATAGAAAGAACACACGGCAATTCTCCGCTTTAGTTCAGCCGCCATCCCTGGAGATAAAAAATCTGAGACAACCACCTTCAGTCTCAGAACATCGTGCCACACATCTTTCCTATCCTTCTTTCTCTTCCGTAACTTCACGCCCACGCTGTGTTGAAACATTTAAAGGGTAATCATATTCCCTTGAGCGTGTGTAGTTTATAAAAAAAAAAAAAAAAAAAAGAGGAGGGAATACTAAGTACTAACACATCCCCACTTTCAATAAACTTCACTTCTACAGAATTTATAAAAAAAAAAAAAATAATCAATAAAAGCTAGCTAATGATTAAAAATTTTCGAAAAATGATTAGTAGTGTCACTTCTCATAGAACCATTTTGTTTTTATTATTATTCCAATTTTCAAACAATTTTTTTTTGATTTTTAAGAAAAATTCCTTTTTTTTTTAACTCAATATTTCGAAAACAGCACATTCAATTTATTTTAAACCTTAAAGTAAGGAGTTTTCTAATACTCTGTTAAAGTTGTCATACATTTTCTTATTTTATCTCAAAATAAATATATGTACCCACCCTTTAATTGTTGAAAAATGGGTTTCGAAAACCGCATCGTTCTCAATAACGGCAAATAGAATTTTAATAAAAACTTTAATTATAATTAAGACATTACTGACAGCACCTACCATAGAACCATTTTTTCGACTTTGATTTTCTCATTATTGGCACAACGGATTTTGATGAAATGTTTTAAACAGAAGTTAGAAGCTTAAAAAACATTGCATATGAAAATTTTATATACTTATATATTTTGTTTATAATTTAAAAAAAAAATCAATATTTTTTTTTGAAATTTTGATTTTTATTTTCATAATGGTAAACAATTTAATTTAGCGCACGAACATTTTTTTAATAAAATGTTTTTTTAATTTTAAACTTAAAACCGTCAACCACAACTTGAATTGAGAGGTTCGAGGGTAGTTTCTAATCCAACGAAGAAGACACTTTCGTCCCAAATTTTAATGATTTGAAATATAAATTAATTTGAAAAATATTTCGTTAAATTTCTCTGAAAATGTTTCAGATTATCTATTCTCCTTAGTTGACGTGGCAACGAACTTCAAAGACGAACTGCACTAACGAAAAACTGTCGCTCAAAAGACTGACACGTAAAGCGTGGAACAGAGATTCGGTTGGTTCTGTCAGAAAAAAGAAAACTTATATGGTTATAGAGGTGCGGTGGTTGCTTCGTATGAACAATTTAAAATAACATGGTAAGGATTCTACATTGTAATATGTTTGCAGAGCTATATCCATACAGACTTTTCGTATAATTCGAAATGTGGTCAAACCTTTGAAGTCCAAAAACATAACGAGCTGCATTATTAAAAACAACGTTCAATTTTCTCTGCGAAACAGCATCATCTAAGCTATACAAAATTTCAAAAGTTAAAATAGGCACTACCAATGTTTTGCCCAGCATTTTCCTAGTTTCTACTGCTGAGAACTTCTTTGCAGCAGATAGTGTTCTCAGCGAACCATAAGCCTTTCCTACCACAGCGTTTACATGATTGCTCCATGTTAGATTGCGATTAAGGTGTACACCTAAATTTTTCGTCTAAAATCTTCTTTGAAATGACGAGACACTTAGTCATAAGCGGATTAAGAACAAGACCATTGGCGTCAGATCATTCAAATAAGGCCTTCAGATCTGTGATAATATTATAAACTCAATTTTCAATTAAACCCAATGCTGTACTACCGAGATACTGTACATCATCAGCAAACATTATCGTTTCAGCATATCTCAAGATACTTGGTAAGTTATTCACATAAGAAGAGAATAATAGTGGACCCATAATAGATCCTTGTGGTACACCTCGCGATAAAGAAATGAACTCAGATGTGTTCGTTCCTGAGACCACAGCTTGACTCCTTTTAGATAAATATGAAAAAATGAGATTAACTGCTCGATAATGTTGTGGGCATCAAAGTATCAAAAGCCTTAGAGTAGTCAACACAATTGCAACTGTACGAATTGCAGGAAGAGTCATGCCACTATCAGGCAGCGTGGAACCAACAGCAAACAAAGTAGTATTTCGTACATATATTTTACTAATTACAAAAAATTTTTACTTCCTTTGGGACGTTGTAGTATTGGTGGTCATTATGATCTTCGAGTATGACCATTACATGCGTTTCTAGCTTGCTTGAACTTATTCCGATTTTTCTCGGTATGTTTTATAGCTCGAATCAAACCAAGATTTCTCTTTCCGTTTGGTAGGTTTTTTACTAGTCGGGATAAAATTTATCATTCCGAAACAACTAAATATAAAATCATATTTGCACTTGAGTCCAAGTCGCTTTGGAGGAAGTATAGTGACCAGTTAAAGTACCTAAGGAAATCATTCAGATTTATTCCAAGTTGGCTTTCTCGTATAGCCAACAGTTCTCTTAGGAATTATTCCTTTGACTGGGTTTTATTGACAAAAAAAGTTTTCAGATAGGACACACTGATCTAATGTTTCTAGAGCCAATAAGACACTAATAGTGCATTTATCACGGTCAGAGGTAAGAACCAAGTACTGGATCTTAATGTGGGTTATACATTATACTCCTGACAATACCAAAATATAAAAAAAGCGCCCCAGCATTTTGTCCCCCATAGTGGTGTGGATAGTACATGAACTCGTTTGACCTATGAATTCAATGGACTATGAAGAGGTATTCATGAGCTCTTGTCATGAGCTGAAGTTTACTAGCTTGCCTTCTTAAGATCGAGGATTAGTATACGTTACAGAAGTCATCGAGGTAAGTTTCAGAGCCACTTCGTCATGTTAAGAAAATAGATCAAGTCTTTGATCTACAGCTTAGATAGTTCAAGGTAAATCAGCGGGAAGGGCTGATCCTTATCTGACTAACTAACTATTCTCTATTCCACTTTGATCCACAACTTAAATAATAGGGACATTGAGTTTAATGTTTAAGTCTCGTCCCAGCATTGCTGGACCAATTAAGAGGATCAAATATTCGAAACAATGGCTTTGACAGCCGCGTGGCTGTCTGTAAAAATGGCCGTATTCCGGTTTTGATTGGGATCTAGTTTAAGTATTTTGCATGCTTTTCTTTTTGCCAGTAATTCAGCTTGAAAAACACTAGTAAAATCAGGTAGTCAAAAAGACCCAAACTGACATCACACTTCATCTTTGAGCCATCAGTAAAAATTGTGTGTGTGTGGTAAGAATGTGGTCCTTTCTAGATGAAGAACCTTACTGATGCCCACAAGAAAACTGCAATAGTCGGTGTTTAAAAAAAATAAAATGCACGACTGGGTTCGCACAACCTTGCTCCTATGTAATAGACTATGAATTTTAAAAACTAATGCTATTAGAGAAAACTGTTCCTTTTTATTGTTCGAATAAAACCTAAATTTACAAAAAAAAATATTGAGTGGTTTTTGAGATATTGAACTTTCCAACAAAAAAATTGATTTTTTTTTTCAAAATTCAAAAAAATATTATTCTTAAAGTTTTGAAATGCAATGTTTCATAAACTTTTTAGAAGCTTGTCTATAAAAAATTTCATTAAGATTCGTTATGCCCATAATGAGAAATTCAAAATTCGAAAAAATCGTTCTATGGTAGACACAGTCCGTAATATCTAGATTTCAAAATTTTTTATTTAATTATAGATAGTAAAAATTAATCATAAGAAAAAAAATCTTAGCAAAATTCTCGGAACCGTGTTTTCGAAAAAAATACGATTTTCGAAAACCATTTTTTAACTTTTGTATGGAGGGTACCGTTATTTTTAGGTAAAATAAATTTTTTCTCATTTCTTATAGATTAAGTGAAGAAATTTTTATTTATCAAGTTTTAAAAAAAATCTAGCATGGGGTTTTAGAAATATTGAGTTTTCAAAAAAAAATTTTGAAATATTTTTTAAGAATCCAAAAAATTATTTATTGAAAACTTGAATTCACAATAATATTCAAACTATTGGGGACCTTTGGCAGAAAAAAAAATGTACCCTTTTGAGAAAATCAAAAACCATAAAAATGGTTCCAAGGAGGGTACCAAAAATAACATTTTTTTGGAATTTTTTTTTCAACCATTAGCTATCTTTAACCCAATGAAATTAAAAAAAAATTTTAAATCTGTGTGACAGTTTTTGAGAAAATAAATATTGATAAAATTTCGAAAAAAAATCGTAAGGCAGGTACCGTTATTTTTGGTCTTAAAAAAACAAATAAAAAAAAATCCGGGGGGAAAAAAATAAAACCCATATCCACCAAGCTTAAAGAAAATCGGCCGAGCCGTTTAGCTGTAGTCGAACAGACAGACAGGCAGGCAGACAGACAGAATTGCGAGACCCACTTTTTTGGTCTTCGCTATCATCGTAATGTCAACTTTGATCAAAATCTCGAGTTCGATTTTTTTTTTCGAATGCATAACTTGCCTTATAGTAGTACCTATAAGTCGCAAGTAAAAAGAAAAGTCTACTGTGATCAGGTTTACTGTGTCCATACGGATTGACAAGATAACAATCTGATTCCTTTTATCTTTAGACAAGGAAATACGAGTAGTAAAATGTGCAGAAAAATTCTTAAGGCATCCGTTGGGCAGGATTGTAGAACCACTGTACTTCCAACCCAAGCTGTTCTATAAGCCCATCTACAAAAAAGGCATTCATATGTCCTGTTAGAATTATTCAATCTCGCTCTGGAGCAGATGGTGTTTAGGGCAGGCGTTGACACTAAGGTCACTAGTTTTCTTATGAAATTAACATCGAATTTCATACTGATAGACATACAGCTATTGGTGTAGACAGCTAGAAGTTTTGTCATTAAAATTTAATGAAAATAGTGTTGTAATGTAATCAGACAATAAGACCCACAATCTTCATTATGCTCAAAATCAAGTAGTTGAATTCCAACCCCAAGGTTTGACAGGACAAGGAAGACTGAACCTCTGACTTAGATACCAATTCATCGCACATACATACCACTAGAAGAGCACTGGTGGCTCTGCTCTGTCCTTGCGAGATACTGTAGCGTGTCTACACTTGCAAAAGAGTTGTCTCGTGTAAACACACTACGAAAACAAACCGTCAGTTCAGACTGTACTGATATAGCATTTTATAAAAAGTTGAACTGTACAAAAAAAGGAAGAGGATTCAAGCTACTGCCACGACACACTCCTCCCTTTTAATTTTTGATCTCTAGGCGTTCAGACGTGCGTGGTAATAAGTCATGTAATTATTTAAGTAAAATAGTAATAGTAATTATTAAAGAAAATAAAATATAAAAAAGTCTTTTAATTACGTAATTAATTAATAAATAAAAGTGCCAAATCAAGAGGGCACAAATTGGTGACCCCGACCATTCTAAAAAAAAAAAAATCAATTTTTGAAGGCACGTGACAAATAAAGTGGGCACAAATTGGCACCGCGATACTGCCATAATTTGCCAAAACGCACAACGGGCGAATCGCAGTTACAGAAAAACACTTCAGCAAGTTTTTGTGCGCGATCAAAACACCAGATCCACAGGCCACAGCAAGTCAGCAGAAGCACCACGTTGCCATCAACCACCACGTCATCATCATCGTGATTTTGGCTGCGAAGTTGAATCATCCACCACATAACCACGTTGCACAAGCGATAGATATATGTACCTAGTTTAAGCAACAAAGTATCGCCGCCACCAAATCACCAAAGATTGTGTGCCAATCATCGCCACGTCATCAAATTTGACATCCTCATCATCCACCACGGTGCACGAGCTCATGGACATGCATATTTAAAAAAGTTCTCTACATAGTGCAGTGACGTCATAAAACCAACCAACCACCATTCTGTGTTTGAACCGCAACCAACATACAAACGCATTTAAAGTGCATATAAATATATATGTACATATGTTCATGTTCCAGTCCAGCAATATTCTTCAGTTTTCTTCTTCGCCTTCTTCAGCACCGTCAGCAATCAACACACTCATACATACACCACCAGAATCAGCAAAACCAGTGCCGTCGTATTGAAAATATTAGTGAGTAACTACCAGTGCCGTCGTTCACACAACAAAGTACCAGCAACAGCAAATTATTATCAACAATATATAAAAAAAAAACAACATATTTAAAAGAAAATTTAATACAAAAGTACAGTGAGTAGCTCAACTTTTCTTATCCATTAATACTTTTATTAAAAATACTTTTTCAATATATATTATTAAGTAAAATTTATTATTAAATAAAATTTTTAAAATTTAATATTGTGAAACATTCTTTTTAATATATTTTGCGTATTTTCAATAAATATTCATACCTTTTCTTTTGTTAAATCGTGTCAAATACATAGAACGCGGTACAAGTTGCTCACGGTTTCGGAATTATTTTCGTTTTATATACTACGCTTGCACAGTTACACTGTAGGGTACGGTAAATTAAATATAATTACGGTTGATTACGCTGCTTTAAGTATAATTGCTGTTAGTTACGGTGTATTAAGATCTTCGGTGTGTCTCCTCTCGTACATTAACGAACATCATGTCAGTCGAGGACAAAGCCAACGGTGGCAATGCCGGTTTACAAGTCAATTTACCTAGGGATGAAAACATAGCAAGCGGTTCGGAAGCTCATACCGTTCTCTCTCAGCAAACTTCTTTAATTTCAATAAAAATTCCACCTTTTTGGAACAATCGACCTGATTTATGGTTTCTCCAAATCGAAACTCAATTCCGATTAAAGAACATAACTGCAAACAACACCAAATACGATTATTTAGTAGCTTCGCTGAATAGCCAAACGATGGAATCTGTTGCAGATGTTCTAGTTTCACCTCCCGAGCAGGGGAAGTACGAAAATTTAAAGAAAGTTTTGCTGGAGAGAAACCGGGATAGTGAGGAAAGGCGTTTAGACGCTCTGTTGAACAAAGTTGAACTAGGTGACATGAAACCTTCAGAGTTGTATAGGAGTATGGAAAGTCTGGCAAGTGGGAATAATCTAGTAAATTCCCCATTACTAATGAAACTATGGTTAAACCGACTTCCATCAAATATTCGCGTTTGTCTCATGGCAGTTGAGAATTCCCAATCTCAAAGTGAGCTTTTCACTTTAGCCGATAGACTCCATCACTCCTCAGCAGCACAGGTTTCGCAGGTTTCTCAAGTTAATGCACCTAACGTTTCATCTTCTTACTCCGAGCTTCTACAAAAATTGATTTTCAAAATTGAACAGCTTGAAACAAATTTTTCGCGATCAAACAATTTCAACAGAGCGCCTAGAAGTTTTTCGCGGGATAGAGCTAGTGGCAGGCACCGTTCGCAGAGTAGGAAGAATGAAAATAAATCGATTTGTTGGTTTCATCGAAAATTTGGAAATAACGCGAGGAATTGCTCGAAGCAATCCTGCAGCTTTGAACCAGAAGCAAATAAAAATTCAAAAAACTAGTTCGCCAAATCTCAGACGCGGCTATGAGTGAGGCAAACTTTTCGCGCCGTCTGTTTATTCGGGATAAAAATTCCAAATTTCAATTTTTAGTCGACACGGGGGCAGAGATTTCGATCATTCCTCGCAGATTCTGCCAGCATATCAACCAACCTAACGATTTCATTCTTCTTACTGCGAATGGTGGAAGAATCCATACTTACGGTTGTAAACGATTGACAGTTGACTTGAATCTTAGACGCGTTTTCGATTTCACTTTTGTTATTGCTGATATTGATCACCCTATTATAGGAGCTGATTTTTTACACAAATTCAATTTAATCGTCGATCTTCGTAGCCAACGAGTAGTAGATAAAAACACTAATCTTCAGGTCAGCTGTCTCTCTAAATGCGCCAACACTAGCTCTCCCAAACTTTTTTCGATACTGAGCGAATTCGGTGCTATCCTTGACGAGTTTCCTGAACTTAAAGCACCACCAGACTTTACGTTGCCGGTCAAACATGACGTTGTCCATCGGATACAAACAACTGGTCAACTCCCTTCAGCAAGTGCACGAAGACTCAGTCCGGAGAGGTTAGCAATCGCCAAGTGTCAGTTTCAGCAAATGATCGATTTAGGTATTTGTCGCGTGTCAAAGTCTCACGTCGCTTCACCGCTTCACATGGTTCCGAAAAAGAACTCACTTGACTTCAGACCGTGTGGTGACTACCGATGGTTAAATAAAGCGACAATACCTGATAAACATCCGATCGCCAACGCTCAAGACTGCTCCGCTAACCTCGACGGTTGTGCAATATTTTCAAAAATTGATTTGATACGTGCCTATCATCAAATACCGGTTGCTGAAGAGGATGTTCATAAAACGGCGGTCATAACACCTTTCGGGCTCTTCGAATTTTTACGAATGCCTTTTGGAGTGCGCAACGGTGCGCAAACTTTCCAACGTTTTATGAACAGCATTTTAGGTGATCTTTCGTTTGTTTTCGTGTACTTGGACGACGTTCTAGTGTCAAGTAAATCTGCCAAGGAGCATAAAACACATTTACGAGAAGTTTTTCGAAGATTGCAGGAGCACGGGCTCAACGTTAATTTGGCGAAATGCGAACTAGGAGTTAGCAAACTCGATTTCTTGGGATATTGCGTTTCTGAAAAGGGAATAATTCCTTCGCAAGAACGAGTAAAAGCCATCAACGAATTTCCTAGACCCGGCTCTATCAAGCAACTTCAACGTTTCCTCGGGATGATAAATTTCTATTATCGCTTTATGCCAAGTATGGCATCTAAAGCTAAAGTTCTTTACGAACTTTTAAAAGGCGTAAAAGCGAACAAAAAACAAACTAAAAAAACGATATTTCAGTGGACAGACGTTTGCGAAGAAGCTTTTCAAGGTCTCAAAAGAGACTTATCCCAACGCACTATGCTGTTTCATCCAAAGCCTCAAGCACAAATCAGCATTATGGTAGACGCTTCTAACGACGCTATCGGAGGTGTACTCCAGCAATATCATAATAACTTTTGGGAGCCTTTAGGTTTCTTTTCAACTCGTTTGAGCCCGGCAGAAAGAAAATACTCGACGTTCGATCGCGAACTCCTCGCAATTTTCAAAAACGTTAAACATTTTCGGTATTATGTGGAAGGTAGACAATTTACCGTTTTCACCGACCACAAACCGCTCACAAACGCAATATGTTCCAAAACCGAAAAATCACCTCGTCAAACGCGCCACTTAGAATTTATCGCAGAGTTTACCACCGACATTCGTTACATCAAAGGCATACAAAATATCGTCGCCGATACTTTATCGAGGTCTTATGTCGAATTGATCGATTTCAGAAATGTTAGTATTCCAAGTCTTTTAAAAGAGCAAGAAAACGACGAAGAACTCAAGTCACTTTTAAAACTTTCCAAAACATCTTTCAAGTTAGAAAAAGTAAATATTCCAATAAACGACATTGAAATATGGTGTGAAACATCAACTGAAAAAACTCGTCCGTATGTGCCTGAAATTTTTAGACGAACAATTTTTGACAACCATCACAAACTGTCACATTCAGGTTCAAAGGCAATGCGTAAAATAATTACAGCAAAATACTTTTGGCCTAAAATGAACAGTGATGTGAACAGATGGACAAAAAGTTGTATCTCTTGTCAAAAGTCAAAAATTTCCAGGCACACTACGTCAAAACATGGAACTTTCCCAGTCCCAGAAGGTCGATTTTCACATATTCATATGGATTTGGTCGGTCCTTTGCCACCATCTCAAGGTTTCACGTATTTACTAACCATCAAAGATCGTTTTTCTTCTTGGCCCGAGGCCATTCCGCTGAAAAATATTAACGCTTCCACCGTTGTATCCGCTTTCGTACAAAACTGGGTTTCCAGATTTGGAGTTCCTCAAACGATCACAACTGACCAAGGGACTCAGTTCGAATCAAGTCTATTTAAAGAAATCTCTGAAACTCTCGGTACAAAGCGGATTAGAACCACAAAATACCATCCTCAAGCAAACGGGTCAGTAGAAAGGTTTCACCGACAGCTTAAAGATTCTCTCCGCGCGCAGGAAGACAAACAAAATTGGTATTCAAACTTACCTTGGACTCTTCTCGGTATTCGTTCTACAATAATTGACGACATAAACGTTACGCCTGCTCAATTATTGTACGGACAAAATTTACGTTTACCTGCAGAATTAATCGAACCCAAACCTCTGAATCCAATTTTAAACTCATCGAAAGCTCGTGAAATCACTCAAGCCATATCGCAAACCCGACCGTGTCCTAGTAGGAATCGAGAACAAAAACACATATTCGTACCAAAAGATTTGAAAACTTGCAAATACGTTTTTGTTCGAGAGGAGGTGAATCGCGGAGGTCTTAATCCACCGTATAAAGGCCCATTCGAAGTACTTAAACGATTCGAAAAAACGTTTTTGGTGCTCATAGATGATAAAGAGCAAATAATATCTATTGACCGACTCAAACCAGCCTTTTATGCAAATGACAACGATTTTCAGCCAAAAAGCAAACAAGTAACTTTCAATTTGCATTAAAATATTTTCAAGAATGTTAACTTTAGATTTTTCAGCTTCACTATACAAAATGTTAATTTCATTTTTTTTAACTCCTTTTAAATAAAAATGTTAATATCAATTCTTTAAAAATATGTATAGAAACAGAGTTCGTATTTCAATTTGTTAAAAATGTTAAATGTAAACAAAACCAAATTATGGTAAGGCCTTCTGCCAAAAGCTCACAGTAAAATCTAAATAATAACAAATGCATTATATAAATAACTTCAATTTCAAATTAATATATAAAATTTTGTACGGCGGGGAGTAATGTAGCGTGTCTACACTTGCAAAAGAGTTGTCTCGTGTAAACACACTACGAAAACAAACCGTCAGTTCAGACTGTACTGATATAGCATTTTATAAAAAGTTGAACTGTACAAAAAAAGGAAGAGGATTCAAGCTACTGCCACGACACACTCCTCCCTTTTAATTTTTGATCTCTAGGCGTTCAGACGTGCGTGGTAATAAGTCATGTAATTATTTAAGTAAAATAGTAATAGTAATTATTAAAGAAAATAAAATATAAAAAAGTCTTTTAATTACGTAATTAATTAATAAATAAAAGTGCCAAATCAAGAGGGCACAGATACCCAGAAGAGTTAAGTAAGTAAATAATAATAAAAAAATTCATATTCAAATGACATTTGTATACACGTCTCAACTTATTTCTTAGCTAGTTTGTGTATGCTTAGTAACACATCCACAACAGAAATAGTTTTCAACATTTAAATCAAATAACCGCCACCACAACAAATCGACCAACCATCCAAAAATGTAACCGAAACACTTCGCAAATGGAAAAGTTAATTGATTACATTGTTGGGTTTACTTTTGTTGCCATTTCTATATCGGTATTAAATGTCAAACCTGATCCAAGAAGGAAACGTCACACACACCCTTAATAGTGGCTTTACTCTCTAGGGACCAGAAACACTTCTCGTGGTCGTTTAGTGTTTGGATGTTCAATGTCAAGCCAATGGAGTGCAACAGTCAATATTTTTGTATTTCAATAAAAACGATTGGTAACAACAAAAGCGGTCAACCGATATAACAATGAATCCTCGTACACTCGTATTGAATTCCATTGCTAAATGGTGCTAACAAAGTGGCTCTGAAATGAAATGAATATCAACTGCTCAACAATCCTTGAAGGAACCTTTTTTGGTACACACATAGGTCAGGAGCTTTTGTTGAAATGACCACCCCGTCCGAGTAGTTATCGGTTTTGATATACAATATTATTATAGGATTCGAAAGGTTGGATGGCTAACAAAAGAGGGACTGTGGTGAGTTCATTCAAGATATTTGATACATGTATAGGGCAAACATTGCCAATAAAATGCTTTTATGCCCAACAAGGATCCAGGGTACAGGGTTTTTTTTTGTTCCTCAAGACGATGCAGAGGTCAAACGTTTTCAAAACTAAACAAACATTGTGGGATATACTTTTTCGACACTAATTTGTAAGGCATACTCTTAGAATTCAATAAAAAGTCAAATTTAGGAAATGTATGTTTGAAAAGTTTTGAAAATATTATGTTTTTGACAAAATATCAATTCTGTTATGATAATATAGTGATGAAGGACGAAATCAATAAAAATCTTAATAGAAAGATGACATTTTACTTGTATAGATATATATCCCAAGGATAGGAAGATGTTAATCTCTTGAGAATTTCCATGGAAAGAATGGACAATAACAATGGACGAACAATTGTTAAAAATCAATAAAATACAAACAAATTGTTTGAAAAAGATTTGGAAATTGTTTTAAGCCCAACGTGATGTACAACAATTGATTTATTTAATATACAGGGTGTCCGGTAATTCGTGTGCCATACTTTGGGCCCACTATAGTCGCGAATTTAAGGATTGGCTAGATGAAGAATATGGTGATCGATGGATAGGCAGAAATGGACCAATTCACAGGCCTGCAAGATCTCTCGATCTCAGTGTACTGGATTTTTTTGAATGGGGACGAATGAAAGAAGTCATTTACTTATCTGAAATAACAACTTTAACTAAATTAGAACAACGTTTTCCGAAGGATCACTAAAAGTTAGGTAAGAGTTATCGAGACTAAACATTCAAAATGAAATCCAAAAACGGGCTCTAGCTTGCATTTAAAACGCAGGAGGGCACCCGGAGCACTTATTATGACTGTATTTGTGTGTACATAAAATAAAAAATTGCTTAAAACTACACAAATTAATGTTTTATTCAAACCCAAAATCATTTTTTTTAATTTAACTTGTCTTAGATTTTCCCAAGTATCATAAAATGCATGGGTTTTTGGATTTTGGGTGCACTTACAAATGAGATTTTTTTTATTATTGTTTTGTTCATCAGGTAAAATAAGAAAACTTTATGTTTATTACGCATTTTTTGAAAAAAATTGACCTGAAAGTCAAAATTTTGCTTGGGCCAGAAAAATAATATCTGGCAACCCTAAAAACACATCAGCTCAATTTAAACGTAGTTTTTAAGGTTAGTATTTCTACTAAAAAAAGTTCAAAATGAGGTCCCTACCATTAGTACTGACAGAGAAATTGACCTTAACATGGGTTAGGGTACACCAAAGTTAGACTTTTTTAAATCATCAAAAAGTGATCTCAAAGTTAAAAATCAGACTTTACTGTAGAACAATTTTTTTCTTAGAATATGACCAAGAATCACATCCCAAAGTATGGCACACGAATTACCGGACACCCTGTATTTAAATGTATGAGAAACGTTAATATTAAAAAGCTTAGGAGTTTTTTTAATTATTTTTTTTTAGATTAGATGACAAATGTTGGCTAGCAGGGTTATCAATTCAAATCTGGGTGGCTTTTATGCTTAAAGGATTGGGCGACTAATACCTTTCAACCAGGTATACATGGTATCTTCCCATCTCTCTTGCAGAAGGGAAAAGAAGAACTTATGCCCTATCTCATTAATATTTTTCGGTGTAGCATCGCGTCGATAATCTTCATTCCCGAAATAGGGGAAACAGATACAACCCATCTAAAATCCTTCAGGCCAGTGAGCTTAACATCCTTAAAAACTGAAAACTTTGGAAAAGGTGATTGATAACTTCATAAGATCAGAAGTTTTAATAAGAAGGCCTCTCAGTTAGCGACTAGACGCATATAGGGCGGACAGAACAACAAAACCCGTTTGAACTTAAAAATGAGATTCAAAAAGCCTTAGATTTAAAGGAAACTGCATTAGCTGCTTTCTTAGACCGCCTTCGACAACACATCCCACAAGTCTGTAGGCAACGCTTTTGTTAGGAAATGGGTACCACCATAACCAGACGAATTAAAGAAATGTTAGGCACTAGAAATGGAAAGGCACAAGCAGGACAAAATGCAAAAATAGTAATCAAAACAAGAGGCTGGCCTCAGGGTGGTGTATTATCACCCTTGTTGTGGAGTCATGTAGTGGATAAATTGTTAGAAAATCTTACCTCCCAAGTTATATGCTGCATTGGTTTGCTGATGTTACCGCTTTCATTGTAATAGGTAAGTTTAAAGAAACTCTTTGCGACATTATCAAAAAAGGACTAACAACTACAAGGAAATGGTGTCTTTCAATAAACCCCCTTAAGACGACAATCAACAATCATATTATTTACCAGAAAAAGACTTCTGCCACATTTGAAACCTAAGCAGTTCGCCGGCGAAGTAATTGAAATGCAGAGGGAGGTAAGATATCTAGGAGTTACACTAGACAGTAAACTCCTCTGAAATAAACACTTAGAAGCTATAGTCGGTAAAGGAACAAAATGATTTGCTAGTGACTTACAGAGAAGTCATGGGGATGCAAACAGAACATCCTAAGGTGGATGTAAGACCCATCATTACCTATGTTGTGGTTGCATGGCACAACATCAACAACTAGGAAACCGTAGAAAAAGTCCAAAGGCTCGCGTGTATCTGTATTACGAAAGCAATGAGAACCTGCCCTACAGCAGCTATGGAGGTTGTCCTACATCTATTCCTTAACCAGATATCATGAGATTCTCAAAGGAAAGGACTGGGACAGGAAAGATTTTTGGTCTCAGGGAAAGAGACTTAATCAGCAGGTTCACAGTAAAATCCCAAGGGAGGGTATGATCAAAAAATATAATAAAAACAAAGATTGGGTCGGAGAAGAAACAAACTACACCCTCGAAACAAAAACCATAAAGTGGTACACTGATATATCGAGAACAAGCAAAGGCACTGGTGCAGGAATCTTTGGGCCTAGAACTAAACTTTCTATACCGATGGGGCAGAACACCAGCATCTTCCAAGCGGAGGTAAGCGCCATAGAGAAATGCGTGGAACTCTCGAAAAGAATTATCGTAACAAGAACATTGCCATCATATCAGATAGTCAAGCGGCACTCAAGGCACTAAGCTCATATACCATCAGCTGTAAATTGGAATGGGAGTACATAACCAGGCTAAATGAACTTCCCAAACGGAACAGGGTCACACTTCACTGGTACCTGGTCAAAAAAGGTGCACGAATCCCATTAACAGGTCCTGAGCCTTATTGCGGAATAAAATAAAATATAACCAAAACCAAATTTAGCAAGAAGAGGAGGCAAGCAGATCCAAGAATTGCAAAGAACTCTTAAAATTGAGGCAGGCGAAACTACTACTGGGCAAATACAACCATAACAACTTTTCAAATACTCCATTTACTTAACTAGAAATAACCCAAGAATAATAATAAGTAGCATAGCTGGACACTGTAAATTAAGAAGACACCAAAGTTTACTTGGGATGGTAAGCAATGCCACATATAGATTCTCGAACATGCAAGTTAAGAAAAATTATATTTGTTTTTCTTTTTAAAAGGTCTTTATTACTCGAGGTTTCGGTTAAGACTAGCTTATTCTAAAATACATGACAATGTTATTCAATCAGATATGGTTACTTTGCTTTATTATAATATGCTGATTGAACAACTAATAACATTGTCTTATAATTAATTCTTATGTGCTAATTTAGCATTTTGCCAAAAAGTATCTTCTTACTTTATGGGAAAATGCTTTGAGGAGGGGTGATTAACCTAATGGTGCTTAAGGTCACCTCCTCGCCGGGTTTCCACCTTGTTGCGGTGGGGAGGCTTACGTTTGAAACCTCAGCTGATCGGCTTTAGATTTATATTTATTAAATCCTCAATCGATCTGCTGAGGTTTTAAGCCAACTAAGAGGAACCCACAACGATAAAACTATGGACTTGTCACAACAAACGAACAAAACACCAGCGGGGATATACGCTGAAACGTCGACAGAAGTCACGGCTGCCGGCGCGGGCTTGGCCTCTCCAACAGGAGGAGGGGATAAGTCGCCAGTGACCAATAAAAACGAACAACAACAACAAGACAAGACGACAAAGACAACGACAATTACAACACAAGAGGAAGAAGACCTTCTCCTCACCCCTTCAGACGACGACGCGTGTTCCGTTGCCAGCTCCGCCTTCTCAGGGTTGTCGACCACTTCAGTTCGGAGTAGAATCTCCAACTGTAAGAAGACGGTCAAACGACTTGGAAGTCGGAATTGGAAGGAACTCAACGACATTGAACGAAGACGTCTTCAAAACGCTCGTGCTTTTCTGGCGAATGATCCTAAGAAGACAGGAAGGGTACTTTCCCAGCCGTCCAAAGAGGTGAATTCTACAGAGGGTACGAGCGTGAATACTCTAATGGGACCGCCCAATCCGCCGACTGGTAAAATCCAATCAATGGAAAGTCCGATCTCATTGGAGATCCCCTCGACGAATACGCCTACGACGACGCTGCTGAAGCAAACAGCGGGTATGGTGGGGCCGTGTCGGAGTGGCGCTAGGGGCACTAGCACGTCTCTTCCATCTCTATCGAGTGGAAGTAGTGTCATAGACTTAACAACAAACACGACAACGAACACGACAATGAACACGACAATGAACACGACAAAGAACACCGTAATTGAGAAGAAGGCCTCACGGAGTGCTGGAAATCTCACCCAACGGGTTCTGAAAAAGAAACGACGGAACGCTGAGAGGATTGTCCGGCGTCTATCTAGCAAAAATCCCGAATCCTTAACGGCCAGGGAGAAGCTAGCGCTGGGCAATGCTACTCAAAAACTAAAGACCTTGACGACCACTGATATAACGAACAACTCGACGAAAACAAAGGCAAAGACCTTGAGAACGGGAAAGGAGACGGTTGGCACTACGCCCCACCCTGAACCAAACTCAACGGCGCGGCGTCTAAAAGAACGAGGCAGGATGATAAATCTTCGCCTACGAATCCTTCACCCAAAATGAAGAGAAGAAAGACCCTGATCACGGAGGGGACTACGGAGAAGCGACAATTTGCCATTGCGGATTTCGGTACACCCTCCCGAAAACTCTCCGATGATCAATGGCAGTTGATGGAAGTCAGAATCCTGGACGAGGTGAAAGACGTTATCGTAAAGAATGGGCAACCGCCTCTCTTCGGTAATCTCAGAACCGTCCACGGATTCAAGATGCTGACATGAGAAGACGATTATACTCTCGTGTGGCTGCAGGACTTCGTCAAAAGAACGATTGCTCCCTGGCCAAATGCAAACCTTCGCCTTATGGGGCTGAAGGAAATAAAAGACCTTAACAGACCCAAAGCGAAGATGATGATGCGAGGACCAACCATCCCTAGGGACCGCATTGAGAGGTACCTGCAATCCCTAAATACTGAGCAGCTCAGTGAGAACTGGAAAGTGCTTGAGATGGGAGAGCAGACGAAAGACGGCACAGAAGTGGTTGTGCAGCTCAGTCACAAGTCTATACCACTTTTGAGGAAAATTGGCTTCAAAGTTCGTATCGGGATAAACCGGTGCAAACTGCGACTAATAGCCAACAAGAACAAGCAAGTAAGTAAGGGGCGGGAGGTTTTTAATAAACTATGAACATGAAATTAGTACAAATTAATCTCCAACATAGTAAAGCAGCCAGCGCCAACCTTGTCTACCTCATGGAGAGTAGGCAAATAGACATCGCCCTTATTCAAGAACCCTGGATCGCAGGTGGCAAAATTAAGGGCCTGCACTCAAAAGGACTTACACTGTTCAAAACTGCACAAGTGGTATCAAACAGTAATTTTAGAACTTGCATTGTAGCTAGGAAACAGTTTAATCTTTTTCTTCTATCTACATATAGTAATCTAGACCAGACTGCCGTGAAGCTAGAGCGGATCGGGCTCCCACCACTCATCCTGGCATCTTGCTATATGCCATATGACGGGACGGAGGGACCACCTGCAGACCTAACAGTCCAGCTAGTAGAGCGAGCAGCAATCGAAGGATGGGACGTGGTTCTAGGATGTGATGCTAACTCACATCATGCTCAATGGGCAAGTACCGACACCAACAGTAGAGGTGAGTCTCTTTTTGAATTTATTATAGAACATAATTTACTGGTAGCAAATAGGGGCAATGAGCCCACTTTTGTTATAAAAAACAGGGAAGAAGTGATTGATATAACTGTTACTAATAATTCAGATACAGTTTCAATCGACCAATGGAATGTTCTCAAAGAAGAATCATTCTCAGACCACAGGCTTATAGGCTTCTTGATAAATGATGCAGTGGAAACTCCGAAACCTTATAGGAATTTCAGAAACACCAACTGGGATCTCTTTAATAGGGAATTAGAGAAAAAAACTCAAAAATTTCAATAACACTGCGATTCAAGAACCCAAGCATATTGATCAAACATCAGAAGAACTCAGGGTGATTCTTAGTAGCGCCTTCGAGAAAAGTTGTCCACTGAAACATATAGGGAAAGGAAAAAAGAAACCACCCTGGTGGACGGTAGAACTCGGTAACTTGAGAAAAGTAACAAGAAGACTTTTCAATGCTGCGAAAAACACTAGAAATGATAATGACTGGGAAGTATATAAAACCAGTCAACGAAAATTTAAAGCAGAAACGCAACGAGCGAAACGAAGCTCATGGAGAACTTTTTGCAGTGAAATCGAAGGGACAAACGAATCTGCTAGACTAAGGAAAATTCTTTCCAAAGATTCAATCCCTTTAGGATCTCTAAAAACGCCCACTGGCTGCTGGACAGAATCCTGCAATGAGACTCTTGGGCACTTGATAAATACTCACTTCCCGGGTTGCGGGTCAAATGACAGCAACCTGGAAACAGAACCCTACACGGAACACATTATACCATCGGATATTATAACGGAAGAAAAGATAAGATGGGCAATCCATTCCTTTTCTCCGTATAAATCCCCTGGCCTTGATGGCATCTTCCCAATGATGCTACAGAAAAGCGAAATCCAAATAATACCGCTCCTGAAAAACATATTCCTTAACAGTCTAAAATGGGGATATGTTCCTTTATCATGGCGCGAAGTCAAAGTGGTTTTCATTCCAAAAGCTGGCAAGCCCAGTCATACAGAAGCAAAAGATTTCAGGCCAATTAGTCTGACATCGTTTATTCTTAAAACGTTTGAAAGACTGATAGACCTACATATTCGTGGCACTCTGAAACTGGTTGATTTATCCCCAGCTCAGCACGCCTACACAAAGGGGAAGAGTGTAGAAACGGCACTTCACAGCGTCGTTAGCACGATTGAGAAGACATTGAGCGACAAAGAATATACCCTTGCTGCGTTTCTCGATATTGAAGGAGCCTTCAACAACGTGAACAATAAAGCGGTAAAGGCAGCTCTAGTAGACAATAAAATCGATAATTCGATAATACGTTGGGTTATGTGCATGCTAAAGAACAGGCAAATTAACTCGGAACTTGCAGGGATACAGATGAGAGTGTCCACATCCAGGGGCACCCCACAGGGGGGAGTTCTCTCACCACTCCTTTGGGTGCTGGTTATGAACACAATTCTCATTAATTTAAAACACTGTGGTGTAAAGATAGTAGCCTACGCTGACGATCTTGCGTTATTAGCTACAGGTAAATTCTTACCCACTATCAGTGAACAGATTGAATACGCCCTTTCTAAGGTTAATAGATGGACTAGAAAGTGCGGCCTGATGGTTAACCCGTCAAAAACAGAATTAGTCCTCTTCACAAATAAAAGGAAAATACCAAACTTCAGAATACCTTCAATTGAAGGCACCCCGCTGAAGATTTCAGATCATGCAAAGTATCTTGGTGTGATTCTAGATAGGAAATTAAACTGGAGTCTTAACACCAAGGAAAGAGCGAAAAAAGGTATGATTGCATTCTACTCCTGTAACAGAATCTTTGGGAAATCCTGGGGACCTAGTCCAAAAATTATCAGGTGGATGTATTTGGCGATAATCAGACCAATACTAACCTATGGTAATTTGGTATGGTGGAATGCAACGGAAAAAAGCACGAACCTCAAAACTCTGGCAAAAGTACAGAGACTCGCGTGCATTGGGATTACGGGTGCCATGAGATCCACACCAACTGCAGGGTTAGAGGCGATACTCAACCTGAAACCCCTAGACCTTTTCATACAAGAATCCGCAGCATATAGTGCCTTAAGGCTAAGCCAGACTAATACCTGGAAAAACAGCGCAATAGGACATACTCAAATTCTTCAGAAATACTTGGGTGATAGCATCATTACAGATTATACAACACCCGAGCTTGACTTTTATAAACCATTCCAAACTGCCTTTCCAAGCAGAGAAGAATGGCTGAACAATCAATCCTACACCAGTGAATCAGAAATAGCAATCTATACTGATGGCTCCAAAATGGACACAGGTGTTGGTGCAGGCTTTTTCTCAGAACCTCTTGAGCTAAACAACTCACTTAGGCTCCCAGATCATAGCATTGTCTTCCAAGCGGAGGTCCTGGCAGTGACAACAGCTGCTAGACAGGTATCAATGATGGCGATACCACGGGCTGATATCACCTTTTACATTGACAGCCAAGCGGCAATAAAAGCGATTTCTGCCACAGTGATAAAATCGAAGCTTGTCTCCTGCTGCCGCGAAGAGCTTAAGGTTCTTGGCACGCAGCACAATATTAGACTCTGCTGGGTACCGGGACATAGCGGCATACCAGGTAATGAAAATGCCGATGAGTTGGCAAGACAGGGATCAGCGCTCGACGCTAGTCAAGCAGAGATGGTAAGCATCCCACTCTGTAATATTAAACAGAAAATTTCAGACATAATCCTTAGAAAATCCAATGAAAGGTGGAATCTACTTGACACCTGTGATACTACTAGGAAAATATGGCCCTGCTTTAACAAGCAGAGAACTGACAAAATTATACAACTTAGTAAGAAGTCCCTTCGCTCTCTTACGAGCATAATCACCGGACATAATTTATTGAAATACCATAAATTTAAAATGAAACTAAGTACAGATGACCTATGCAGAGGATGTGGTGATGAAAAGGTACATGAAGACACATCACACTTTCTCTGTCATTGCCCGTCACTATGCCACCAGAGAAGGAAATGGCTTGGTAGCTACTTCTTTGATAATCTAGAAGATATTTCTAATATTTCAGGAATTCACATATTGAACTTCGTCAATGCCTCAAAATGGCTTGACTGATTAATAGAATACATAGGTTTTATCAGGAAAGTGTGATAACACTCACGGGTAACACAATTGATCTACATTGATCTAAGTGTGACAATAGCAACATCAATTGTCAGCCCAACAACCTAACCTAACCTAAGGTCACCATACAAATATGTAACTTGCACGAGGAAACAATGGACCACAAACTAAGAAAATTTTGTCCACTCACTCGACAAAGGAAAAACCATCTGGGACAAAATCAGGTGTAAGAGAGTGACTAATCCTCTCTTAAGGTGTCCCAAATACTAAGATTCCTAAGAGCAATAGATTAAGATGAGCAAGCTCATCCATTGCTAAGTGGGGGCACAATAGATATCGAGGTCAAAGTGAAATACCCCAAAACATAATTCATTCATTCATTCATTTATTCATGCTTAAAGATATGTCAGTAGAGGTACGCCGCAAGGCAGTGTTTTCTCTCCCCTTGTCTGGAACTTGGTATTAAATGAGCTGTTGACATGCTGCAGAGCGATTGCTTATGCGTATGACGTAAGCTATTGCGTATCAGGAAAGTATCCCCATATCTTAAAAGCTCTAAGCAAGCTACCAAACGGGACAAAACGGTGTGGCCTGGGAGTCTACCCTCCCAAAACGGAAGTACAAAATTCCTCATTTAGATCCTCTTCTATTAAAGATGTTCTACTAGCTTTTTCAGATGAAGCTTAATACTTATTTTCATTTATTTTAGATGAAAAACTAAGCTGGAAACCTTATATACAAGAAAGAGTCAATAAGGTCACAATGTCAGTCTTCTCATGTAAAAAAAGCTTTTGGGAACAAATAAGGCCTTCAACCCCGCATAACTCACCAGCCTTATACTTCAGTAATCAGACCGATCGTTACTAATGGTGTTGCAGTACGGTGAACCGCTCTAGAAAAGGCTGGAAATCGTAAGAAGCTAAGACCAGTATCTTGCATGTGCATAAGTGTAGCTCTACCAACGACCCTTTTTGCCGCACAAGACATTCCGTTCCATCTGCCACCACTCCACATTTTCAGCAAACAGTCAGCGTTCGGCGGCGTGCGTAGCCACACGCCTTAAAACTTCTTCACAATGGATGAATATCGAAATTGGCCATTCCATCATTCTGAATTTATTCGGATCACATTCGAGTCACAACAATTACGTTATTCCAAAGCTACAGTTTTGGCAAGGACTTCCAAGTCACCATTCCTTCAAGATCTTTCTGGAAGGATATGAGTTTTTTGGAAGATGATTCTATCCATTTTAACACCGACCGACGACGGGTCGAAAACTGATGATAGGTTTGGTGGGCGTGTGTATTCAGATACACTAAAATCATGTCCATCTTTCCGTCTTCCTCATCATTGTACGAACTTATGGCAATTAAAGAAGTCCTAACTTCGCTAAAAAAAAACGTGTTATCAACAACTGATATCCGCAAATTCTCGGATAGTCAAGCGGCTATTAAATCTCTTGACTCGATCTCTACTGACTTTATAACAGCTCTCAACTGGCGTTCATCTCTAATAGATAGATAGATAGATAGATAAAGTCTTTATTTTTCCAATAATTTAAAAGTATAGTAGTTGGGTTAAAAAGATTTACAAAGCTTGGCTTGATAAGCCGTCTGCGGAAGAACTCAAATGAAAAAAATTCAAAAAGTAGTAATACTATAAAGAGAGAAAATAATTTAAGCAAATGATTTAAAATATATGTGTTTACAACGAATATAAAATTTATAGTGTACATTTGTATTTAGTATTGCGACTTTTAGTTTAGTCAAAAAAAAAATATAAAAAAAAAATACTTCAACAGTCTTATTATTCCTTATTAGGAGATCAGAAGATATTATATATTACTCGTATTATGTAAGTTTGAATTCAAAAACGTAGAAAGATTTATTTTTCAAAATACAATTTCATAATAATGTGACTTGTAGTTTAGTCAAAACAAAAAAAAAATGAAGAAAAGTACAAGCTTTTAGTTTAGCTAAAACAAATAAAATGCACGACTGGGTCGCACGAACTTGCTTAATTTTTAAATTCTTTTAGTATCTAGTAAGAGACAAAAACAGAATGCTATCCAAATATAAATTTATGCTAGAACAAAAATTATAAGTCGTTGTAGTGGTTTCTTAAAAAAAAAGCGTTTATAAACAAACTTTTTAAAAGCTTTTTAAGAAAAAAGTTTGGTATGTCAATTTGAAGTTTTTATTATTGTTCGAATAAAAATTAAATTTACAAAAAAATATTGAGTCGTTTCTGAGATATCAAATTTTCAAAAAAAGAAAAAATAGATTTTTTTTTTCAAAAATTCAAAAAATATTTATGTTAAAGTTTTGAAATGCAATAAATATTTTAGATTTTTAGAAGCTTCTCTATAAAAATATTCATTAAGATCCGTTATGAAGTTTAAAATTCGAAAAAAATGGTTCTATGGTAGGTACAAGCTGTAATATCTTAATTTCAATTTTTTTTATTGAATTAAAGATCGTACAAATTAATTGAAAGAAAAAAAATTTTATCAAAATTCTAGGCGCCGTTTTCGAGAAAAATACGATTTTTGAAAACGATTTTTTTAAATTTTGTTAGCATTTGTATGGTAGGTACCTTTATTTTTAGGTAAAATTAATTTTTTTTTCTCACATCTTGTAGATTATATTGAGAAACTTTTATTTATCAAGATTAAAAAAAATCTAGCAAGGGGTTTTCGAAATATTGAGTTTTGAAAACAAAATTTTGAAGTTGTTTTTTTAAATCTAAACAATTTTTTTTTGAAAATTTGAGTACACAATTCTATTTATGTTTTTGGGAAGCTTTAGTAAAAAAAAATGATTAAAATCGGTTGTACCGTTTTTGAGAAAATCGAAAACAAAAAAAAATGGTTCCATGGGGGGTACCCTCAATAACCATTTTTCGGAAAAATTTTTTCAACCAATACCTAGCTTTAACTAAATGAAATTTTTTTGTATTTTTTTTTAAATCTGTCGAACAGTTTTTGAGAAAAAAAAATATTTATAAAAATTCGTATGGCAGGTACCGTTATTTTCGGTCTTAAAAAAAAAGAAAAAAAAATTATAAACGTATCTACAAAGTGTAAAGAAAATCGGCCGAGCCGTTTAGCCTGTAGTCGAACCTACAGACAGACAGACACACAGACAGAATTGCGAGACCCACTTTTTTAGTTTTCGCTATCATCGTAATGTCAACTTTGATCAAAATCTCGAGTTCGATTTCTTTTCCGAATGCATAATTTGCCTTATAGTACCTATAAGTCGCAAGTAAAAATAATGGAGATATATCTCTTAAGGTTGTCAAAAATAAATAAAAACAAGAAAGAAAGGCTGCATATTTAAAATATTTATTTTTAGTAAAGGCTTTTAGTTTGGCTAAAACAAAAAAAACTATAATTACATATATCAAAACATATTCAAACAAAAATATTCATTTCGAAAGTTTCTTGCGTGTGAAACATAGCGTATAAGAGGCTTCCAACCAAGGTCTCCACTAAGAACCCTGACACATTCCGTTAGCGAAAGAAAACTAGAACAAAAATAAAGTCTTCAGATTTCCTGCAGAACTGCACAAAGCGCTAAGAAATGAAAAACATCTTTGTTCTGATTAAGGTTGCAAAGGAGCACAGAGGTCTTAAATCTGGTCTGTGAGGCCTAAAATTCAGATCAAGCATTGCGGTTCTAATCTTAAAATTAAACTCATTTCGAATACGGTAAACTCTTCTCTAAAATAGTTGTTATCTCCCAGTTTGAGATTAAGAGAAATATTTTGTATTTTTAAGTTCGTGAAAAAAAAAACAAATCTTTTAGTTTTCTTTAATCGACTTTTATTTATTGGAATCTATCTTAAGACTAACAAATTTTACAAATTATTATACCTACAAAACTTAATACATAATAATTTGCTTGTCAGCAATTTGGTACACATGAAATACATATGAAATACATTTTATAAATGTGCTTGTCAGCAATTTGGTGCATGTGAAATACATTTCATAAAATTCATCGGAATTGTTTGTTTGATGTGATTAGTTGCAAAATGAAGAGTAATGAAAAGAGTAATGAACTTATGTTCTCATTCTTGTTAGATTATGGTTTTAATGTCGCGTGTAGCTATGTCGGCATGTGTAACAATTAAGCTGTCTGTATGTACTCCTTGATGCTGATTCTGTCTCTCGCAAAACAAACAGCTAGTACTTTGTATCATCTATTACAGATATACATTCGTATAATGAATTTTTTAAATCTTCTTAATTGTCCACTGTCAATAATATTGCAAAACTATGTTTTATGGCAAGGTCATACCAGTTTTTGATTGGACTGTAACCGCATCTAAAACAAATCATAAGAATCAGTTTCTGCAGATTTCGAGCTGATCGCTTTAATACTCGTACCTTAACAAAATAATCCGCATTCGCCTTTAGATTTTTCAGGAATATTTGTGGTAAACCTGACTCCATGTGAATAGCGTAATTAGGGGTGCTGGAAGGTAACCTAAAAATTCACTTAAAGAAATACCTTTACAGGTTTTCTATTTCTTCTAACTGTTCGTACCCGTACACTTCGTTCACATAGCAGAGACAACTATTCACTGTAGCGTTATAGACTTTGAATTTTGAAACTGGATCCACGTAATTTTTGGCAAAAAACTGATACCATATGGTATTCATTGCAATTTTCGCAGCATTTGTGTTTGCTTTAATATTCGCGTAAACATTCAAGTTGGATATCATTATATATTCAAGATACTTAAATTCATCTACCACTTCCATAATCTCACCACCTAGGGTCCAGTTCCGTGCATACATAATAGACCACAGAACTGTTTAAGCTTATTAATCTGAAGCTGTAAGATAAGCGGGTTGTCTGACAAAATCACTAGATCATCTGTTTAAAGCAAAACTTTGACAGAAATATCTCCAAAGTGGATTCCTCCAGGTATGTGCTTTCCAACGTGCGTCGTTAATAAATAAAGCAAAAATGAGAGGACTTAAAACACATCCTTGAGGGACACCTGTGTCACTGTACAAATGCAGTCATGTTTTCTAGGATTTTTCCGTAGACTCGTACACATTTCGTTGACAAACCAATTATTAAGGGTTTATAAAGCAGGGAACTTCTATTGATCGTATCGAAAGCTGCTTTCAAGTCAACAAAAAAGGTGTCCACCCAGTTTAGTAGTCTTCCATAGAGTATTTGTGTAAAAACTTTTCTTAAAGAGTTTAATACTGCAATACCCCTATAGTTTTCAGGAAGTTCGCGGTTACCTTTTTTAAGAATTGCTGAAATTCTAGATAGCTGAAAATTTGCTTGATCTAGAACGTTCCAAGTGTTTGATATCCTTAGGCAGATTGCATATCAGCTTCGTTATTAATGTCGTAACTAGATACTGTCTTATAGGCAAACACGCAACGACGACGAGGCTTTGCGCATGTATTCAAACGATTTTTGCAGAAGTTGTATGGATGAGAAAGATAAAAAATTACTCATCTTCTATGTTGTACATCCCCCTGCTCTATTGCATAGATTTAAGCTCCATCTTGGAGAGTTTATCTTCGTGATCTAATTTATATAGACATTAATAGTCTCTCCAGCTTCATAAGGCTGGTTCAACGAGTAGGGAGCATCTCTAGATTCATCTGGTATTACAATGGATCAACTCTACTCCAAGTGTGTCAGCTGTGACGCTGACAGCCACTTCAACCAAACCTAACCTAGATTAAAAAAATATTTATCGTTGATTAAAATAATAACTACATATGCTTACAGAAGTAAAATTTTAACTTGCGACATAAAGATAGATAAATTGGACTCGAGGGTACATTGGTAAGCTTTCCTAAGAGTGCTAGTGTTACGGTTGAATTGCTTAAGGGGAATCATATGATTTAAACAAAAAAAAAAAACACTCGGACATTTTATTAATTTTTTATTCACATCAAAAATCAAGTTACGCGTAAGTTAGAAACGTTAAGCTCTTTTTTATAATTTGTATTCTCTGATAGAGTTACTAAAGTTCTCGCTCTTTAATGTTAACAAAACAAAGATTTATTATATTCAGCCTTTTCTATGCATGATAGCACGCCAACCGTTTTCAAAATGAAGTCCTTTCACCTTCTAGCTTATCATGTTTACAAAATTTTGTAATTTTTTCGAATTTAGAGATAATACTTCTAACACAAAAATCAAAACAGCAACTATCAATAGTGCTCCGCTGATCTCGAAAACACCCAAAAGTCGAAAACAAGTTATTGCCTCTAAGGGCGCATTTCCTTTTTTGTCTGTGCGAAATATCTTATTATCCTTAGCACTGTTCTTAGCAATATATCTATTTATACCGGCATCATTGAAAAGTCTCAAGTATTTATTGATAACTGCTGCATACATTGAATGTTTAGGGAAAAAAATAGCTGCTGAATGTAAATACACCGTCTCTTCGACCATAATCAATTTACTTCCATTTCTATAGTTATTCTCCAAATAGCTCATGAAATTATCCCGAAGGACAACCGTAGCATATCGACCTCTCTTTTTTTCAATATATTTAAGTCTATCTCCATGTCCACTATCGAGCATAGTTATTGTGGCGCTTTTCGGAAATGTTTCCGTTTCTTCGAAATATTTCGAAACTAAGATTCTGTAATTCCATGCCATGAGATCATTATATCCCTTTGGTATTTGTGAAAACTTATCCAGGCGAAATGAGTCGAACAGAGAACCTTGGTAGGCATTTCGAAGGACTAGGCTCATTAACAGCCACACAAGAAGAAGATATCGTGCGAAATTCCTTAGAGGCAAACGATTCATTGGATATCCGAGGACTACTGCGAAGAAATTTGTCAATGGGCGACGGAATTCCTCCCCAAATACAAATTTCTGAATGGACAAACTAGTGTATCTCAAGGCCGCAATAATTACAGCACTACCGATGAGGAATATGGTTAGTGTTATCCAGACATCATGATTAAAGGGCGTTGCCAGGCGGCTAAGGGGATCCAACTCTCTTTCACCGCGAATAATAAATATAACTGGTGAGATCTGATAGACGTCAGAGACTGTTAGAACTAATCTCCTTGGATTCGAAGCACTGAAGCCACCAATGCCAATGTCTGCTCTACCTTCTTGTAACTGCAAGTAAAAATAAGTAAATCAGAATTTTGTAGGGAAATATATTGGGGGAATTTTGTAACTTGGTGAAACTTCACTAAGTACCGTTAAACAATGCGAAGCCTTTTTATAAATTACCTCAGCAAAACAGCCAAATCCAGTATAATTGGTGAAAAATGTCTTTCCCCTGGGAAATGGCAGCAAGTTTATGGCAAAATTCAGATTTTTTGCAAGAAGCTTTATCAACTCGCCATCTATTCCGCTGAGACTTTTCCAATTGTTATCGTTTACCGGATTACTTTTGTTACCAGAAAAATTCAAAAGAGGTGGATTTACACGAGCTGTAATTCTCAGAGGACAGCCGTAAAAATTTAATAACTTTTGCGGGAAAACTGTAGTAAGTCTATTTAGGTCATCATTGAATCGAAAAAATAGGTAAGGCTGAACAAGGTGACATTTATCTTCGGTAAAGAGGTTGTATTTGAACATGCAAACACCAAGTGACGGATGTTGAAGAATGACATTTGCATTGATAACATGAAAGCGACGACACGAGGAAAAGATTCTGTCCAAGTCCAAAAAGTATCCAGCAGTGAATTTTGTTAAGACAATCAAAAACCGAAAGTCACGTTCATAGTAAGTTTGCGGGAAGTTCCAACGGATTTCACTTAAGAATACATTTTTTTTTTAAGAAATAAGATAGTTTAAAAAAATATTATTTTTCTCACTCAAATGCTCTTGTGCTATCAATCACGAAGATATGATAATCCCATGGCTGATTATCTGACTGTCCATTATACAGCTGAATAGCAACAGAGTCTTGAAGATTGCCCAGGATATGTTCCAAAACCCGCTTGTTGAAGTGATACATATTGGAGTTTAGACTTCGTTCGACGACAACAACTGTACTTGTAGATTTACTAAAATATTTTCGAGTTATTAGGGCAGCAGCGTCAGCTAAAGCAATATGGTCATTCTTAGGATGCGGCCATTTAGTGAGGGAGTGTACTGCTTGTGGCAAAATATTACACAGTATGAAAAGACAATTTGTATTAATGAAAACCATTTTTATACTGAATAGAAAAAGCGTATGTCCTTAATGGTTTTCAAATTATAAAAGGAAATAAGGTAATTCAATTAGCAGATTACATCGTTGGAATTCTATCAATATTTCAGCGAATGTAATAAATTTAATTCTTTGAAAATAGTTGAGTTAAGTTAAGTTTTTGTTAGCACATTTAATTGTTTCTAATGGAACATATCAAGTTAGGCCTTTGCTCAACTGTGCGAAGAATAGTTTTTTTCGTATGTCGACAATATGCTGTGGCTAGAGTTTGAACTATTTTGCAAGACACTTTGACAGGTGTTCACAGCGCCACATAGCGACGCTTTGAATTTTGTCCACCATATTGATGTGTCAGTTCAAATTCAATGTCGCACAATTCAGCGTGTTCGAGTTGGTATGGCACAAAAAGAAAGAAAGTGTGAATTTTGCACGCATTATAGGGTGAGCCAAATTGAAGTTTCTTTTTAAAAATGCAATAAATGAACAAAATTAATTTTTTCCATGTATTATGGCTTCATAAGTTAAAGCAATTATTTCCATTAATTATGGAACACAACGTCGTTCAAGTGGCTGCCTCGACTGGCTTCGCAGTAGCGCAGTCTGTCACTCCAATCTTCCAAGACCTTGTTGATGGTTCCGGGCTGTAGCTCAGGGATTGCTTGGATGATATTGGCTTTATGAGCTTGATTCGTTTCCGGATTGTTGGCATAATATCGGTCCTTCACGGTTCCCCACAAAAAAGTCCAAAGAGGTCAAATTGCAGCTCCGTCGCGGCCAATCTTTTTTTATTTTCAAAAAAACGCACTGCTTGAGCTACATAGCACTTACTTTGGAAATAAAGTTACAATATTTCCCAACGTTGATCAAGCATAAAGCGAGTCATTTCATTTCGCGGATGTATGATAGTGACTTTCTTCTTTCTGTCAAGACTTTGATTGGAAAACTGCTGTCAGTGTCAAAATAACCTAGAAACCACTAGATGGCCCACCCTTTATAGCGATTATGGCTACCCTTTAAATGTTTGAGCAAAAATTGCTAGCGTTTAGAAAAGTAGAAGAGGATTTAAATGAAACACCGAAGGACATTGGTTTTGTATTGAGTCGGGTAAGGCATTCCTTATTCGTGTAGTGCGACCAAAGCAAGAATCTCTGAATTTTAAGTCTTGAATATCACAGTTGAATTATTAAAGGGGAGGAATACAACTGACTATTTCACTTGAGTACCGTTTTTAAACATAATTATAGACAAATTAGAGACAATGTTTTTGCAGTGCTCGAGAGATGTAAATGTTTTCATTATATGTACTTATAAAACGTATTGTTTTTTTTTTTATTTATTTATTTATTTATTTTTAAGTAACCAATCTCCGAATTTACATTAAACAGATTTTAAATTAAATATTGTAAATCTGAAATTTGTGTTTGGTATCTGTATAGGGTTGTGGGATACAGTACCTTCTGACAATAAACAACAACGATTTATTAAGGAGTTAAGCAATGCCGCTTAGTTTTATTCTCTGCCACGTTCTGGGCTGTCCGAAGACTACCGCATATATGGAGGGCTCACAGCTGTACCGAACCAAGTCATTTTAAAGAAATCCAAAACTAACGCCAGGATTTCCGCAAAATTGACCTCTATTTAGAGCTGTAATGAACTACATAGTTCATTTAGAGCTACATAGTTCTATTTAGAGCTGTAATGAACTATACGTAGTTCATTACAGCTCTAAATAGAGGAAATTTTGGCGTTGGTTTTGGATTTTTTAAAAATGACTTGGTTCGGTATAGCTGTGAGCCCTCCATATGTTGAACAGGTAATAAAATAAATGATTTTAATGAATAATAAATGAATATCCTCCATAACAAAAACACTTCTTTTGCTCAGTTAAATTTATAGTTAATTAATTTATTCAATAATAATTATAGAAGAGTGTATTCAATATTTTGAACTAGAGTGTAACAAAATATCAAAATATCAAAAGAAAGGTGGCAAGCTCAAATGTGTGAGCTCAGTAGACGATGGAAAACCTTAACCTGATCGTCCACGTTATACAAAATGCAGAAAAGCTTTTCCTTGACACATACACAGCGGAGCTTTTTCACTATACACGCAGATATGCTTTAGTAATGTTCATGATTGCCACCTTAATTTTTTACAGTATTTATATGTAAATTCATAGTTGACAATATTGACAATATTATCTAATAGCAATTAATTTTATAAATACATATTATATATGTACAAAATTCCAAAAAAAATAAATCGAGTATGATTAATATTCGACTTTTAAAAAAGTTCCTGGACATAGAAATGTCTAAATTTGAATAAAATAAGATAAATATATTTCAACTTGAAGAAATCGGTCCACGCTATCCATAGAGCGTATAATGAACATCAATTGCCGGTCGTAAGGAAATTGATTGATACAAATTCAAGCAGCTAAGTAAACTCTCACATTCAATATTTGAAGTCAATATATCACGAATAAACATGATACTTTACATTTTTCTTCTCGCCTCAAGAGTTTGTATTTGAAGCAATAGTAACTTGGAAATAATTCTCATTAATTTAAAACACTGTGGAGTAAAGGTAGTAGCCTACGCAGATGATCTTGTGTTATTAGCGACAGGTAAATTCTTACCCACTATCAGCGAACAGATCGAATACGCCCTTTTTAAGGTTAGTAGATGGACTAGAAAGTCAAAAACAAAATTAGTCCTCTTAACAAATACAGGGAAAATACCAAACTTCAGAATACCTTCAATCGAAGGCACCCCGCTGAAGATTTCAGATCATGCAAAGTATCTTGCTATGTTTCTAGATAGGAAATTAAACTGGAGTCTTAATACTAAGGAAAGAGCGAAAAAAGGAATGATTGCATTCTACTCCTGTAACAGAATCTTTGGGAAATCCTGGGGACCTAGCCCAAAAATTATGAGGTGGATTTATTTGGCGATAATCAGACCAATAATAATTTATAGTAATTTGGTGGAATGCAACGGAAAAAAACACGAACCTCAAAACTCTGACAAAAGTACAGAGACTTGCGTGCATTGGAATTACGGGTGCCATGAGATCCACACCAACTGCAGGGTTAGAGGCGATACTCATCCTGAAACCCCTAGACCTTTTCGCACAAGAATCCGCAGCATATAGCGCCTTAAGACTATGCCAGACTAATACCTGGAAAAACAGCGCAATAGGATATGCTCAAATTCTTCAGAAATACTTGGGTGATAGTATCATTACAGATTATACAATACCCGAGCTGGATTTTTATAAACCATTCCAAACTGCCTTTGAACAACCAACCCTACACCAGTGAATCAGCAATCAGCTCCAAAATGGACACAGGTGTTGGTGCAGGCTTTTTCTCAGAACCTCTTGAGCTAAACAACTAACTTAGGCTCCCAGAATATAGCAGTGTCTTCCAAGCGAAGGTCCTGGTAGTGACAACAGCTGCTAGACAAGTATCAATGATGGCGATACCACGGGCTGATATCACCTTTTACATTGACAGCCAAGCGGCATTAAAAGCGATTTCTACCACTGTGATAAAATCGAAGCTTGTCTCCTGCGCGAAGAGCTTAAGGTTCTTAGCACGCAGCACAATGTTAGACTCTGATGTTTACCAGGACACAGCGGCATACCAGGTAACGAAAATGCCGATGAGTTGGCAAGACAGGGATCAGCGCTTGACTTTATACTCTGTCAAACAAAAATTGTCAGTACAGGGAAGATAGGACGTTTGTCTCTCATTCTGGTTGCATTGCCATGCATAAGTGTGTCGCCTTTTAAAGCTCTCACAGGGATTCCGTAGTTTACATTATAAATCGCCGCAAATGAGAGTAAAAAACGCGTAGGGCTACCGTCTGCCAATTCAAAACGACTGAAAACAGTATTCAATTTACCTTTTCCCACAACGCCAAGCGGTAAGATAATAGGCGCGTTTTTTTTTAAGTTGAAAAGCAATACGACAACACTCAACATACTCATCATCTTAAAATGTGTTCTCAAAAGCTTCAAATCCCAAAAGCTCCTTAATAAAAACCACTGAAAAAGCTCTTTGCTTGCAATTGAGAATGATAATGGTAACTCTGTTTTGATGTAGATAAAGAGCGCACGATCGTATTGAGTGACACTTGACACTCTTGTCTTGATCTTGATTCTTGACAGTATCTCATCAGCAGTGGGATACGACGGTCGTGTGTCGTGTGGGGTGTACAACTTTTTGCAAAGAATTACAACAACAATTCCTTAAGAAAAGTCAGTGGCTTGCTCTTTTTTTAGTGGCATTTTTCCTAACGCATTGTAGTGAGGGTGCATCAGGCGCCACTGCTTTAGAAAAAGCTCTCTCATAAGGCATGTACTGACAATTTTTGTTGGACAGAGTATAGTCATCTGTATTGTTTTGAATTTAACCAGGAAGAGACTTCGATACCAAATGCATGCATTTTCAAGAGCTTAATGCAAAATTCCATCAATTGCTTTTCAAATACCAACTGCAATAATCTTATTGTTCGGTGAGATATATAATCAGATCACCAGTGGACCTATTGCTACGTAAGCCATATTGCCGGTCGTTGAGAAGCTTTCGTTCATCGGGATATTTTTTAAGCTGATAATTTATCAGCGTTTCCATGGCCTTAGAAAGAAGGAACGTTTGTAAGTGCAATTGGACATATTTATAGGTTGAAAAAGATTCGCCTTTTTTAGGGACAGGCTGGACAATTGCTAATTTTCATCAACTCGGAAAGAGACCAGTAGAGAAGAACATTATTACGATGCTAAAACATTGGTTTTGCCAGAGTTGAAAAACACATTTCATAATAATGGGAGTTACACTATCCGGACCAGCTGAAAGTACTCTTTTTTTTTATTTATTTATTTATTTTACTTATTTATTTATTTACATTATAAGGCAGCGTGGAACTATCAGCAAACCTTGATACAAGCAAATTGGCTTTTTCTTGTGAGCTGGCATAAGATGTAGTAGACCGAAGACGAAGTAGTATTTCGTATTTTACAAATGACCAAAAACGTGTAATTCCTTTAGGATATTGTAGATTTGTAGCCTTAATTGTTGGTTATTTTGATCTTTACACTTATTTCTCAGTAGAGTTGGCTTTATAACGGCAGAAACTTACTTCTCTGACCCTAATAACCTCCTTACAACTCAAATCAAACTAATAATTCTCTTTTTGTTTGACAGATTTTTCCCTATTCGGGATTAAATTTCTCATTCCGAATAGAATTAAATTTGATATCATATGTATCTGCGCTGAAGTCCACGCCACTTTTGAGGAAGCATAGTGGCCAGTTAAGGTTCCTCAATAAATCTTTGAGACCATTCCAGTTGACTTCCTCGTATTGCCAATCGGTTCTCTTAGGAATTTTGTCTCTAACTGGATTTTGTTGAGACGAGAAGTTTGTAGATTTGGAGCAGATGTACCTTGAGGTGATAATACACTTATAGTGGGGTCAGAATTATTAAAAACACAAGTCTAGGGTGTTGTCTCATCCATCCATGTAGATGCTCATCGATAAGCTGAATAAGATGATTCAATCCAACAAAGATTCCAGCATAAATCCAAGAAAAATTGTGTACAATGAATTCACAAGCAATAACAATCTTAGCGCTAGGACACAGGGAGACCATTGCGAATGGAGTCCGACAGAATATCAAATTTACGAGAGGTTGAACTTCTGCCTAGGTTTGCCTTTCGGTAAAGAAAACTATAATGTATGAATAAAAGTGTCTGGCACCGATGGAAAAAGGTTCGATTTAGGTGCAAATTCAATCGTTCTGCGACTATTAAGTCGATAAGATTGAGTCAGCTGTCGTACAACCTGTTTTCTTAAATTGATAAAGTTGAAACCTTCTAATACTTGTTAAGATTTGGGGAAAAGCAAGTAGAAGCTTTCGTTTCTATCTATTCCCAAATGATTTGTATTCTTATAACGCTAACATGTTAGAATTAAGTTATCAGTGCCTTGAGGATTATAACTTCTCATATTAATAGATGCAGTTTTGTATCTTCCTTTCGCTTGGTCTATACCAAATGCTGACAGGATTTCACCGAACTGCCCTGATTTGAACTAAATGTATATTTTTTTCGAAATTCAGTATTCTTTATTTTATTGAAGTTTGAATTTTCTTAAAATCATTTTTACAAGTCATTACCAGGCTTATAATAGAAATCTTTCAATATCATAGCAAATTATTATTTCTAGGTTTGATCACAGAAATATCTTAAAATTAAAGATAGAATATCAATTGAAACAAAGTGAAGATTATTTCTTATCTTTGTAGCCTTAGAGTAAAGATCGTATCATAAGCTTTGTTTTAGGGTTGTAAAGTAAAGGGTTGGGTACGATATCCCGCTTTTTATAATCCCGTTTTTTTAAAATCCCGTTTTTTTAATCCCGTTTTTTATAATCCCGTTTCTTATAATCCCGCTTTTTTAAAATCCCGCTTTTTATAATCCCTCATTTTAAAATCCCGTCTTTTATAATCCCCTTTCTTATTACGACGTATAAGCACACTATAGAATTTATGGTAGGTGCGAGGTTGGGTGTATATGCAAAGTTTCTTTAGCATTTAAAGAATCTGGAAAATAACCAACATAAAATCAATAAGTTTAAGCTACGTATTCTAAAAAACGGTATTAGCGGCATTTTGCGGGATTTTAAAAAGCGGGATTATAATAGATCGGGATTTTGAACAAGCGGGATTTTCGAAGACGGGATTTTAAAAAAACAGTATTTTAGCAGACGGGCTCTTAAAACTTTTTTTCGGGAAAAGCGGGATTTCATAAAGCGGGATTCCGATACGCTCCCTAAAGTAAATCAATATACTATTAGAAACCATCTTAAGCATTTCGGTGAAACAAATTAAAAATAATGTTCTTTACTTTCACAAAATAAGCCCATAGCAATTCTAAAATGAAAACTCCCGCACTGAAAATCGTCAACAACACGAATATCTGATACAGAGTCCAAATTCGATCATTTGTAATTGCTCGCACCGGAGCTGTTGGCTTTCTGTCTCTAAACAATCGTGGATCTAAGACATTGTTTCTAACAATATAGTTAGTTATTCCAGCATATTTCAATTTCTTTAAATTATTGTTGAATGCCGTTGTATAAATCGATTGTTTTAAAAAAAGCATTACCATATGAAATTGGTATATCTGTTCATCAATAATTCGCAGATCAGATCCATTACGGAAATTATTCTCCCAATAATTAACAACTTGATCTTGAAGAGCAACAGTGGCATATTTGCCTTCAAGTCCTTCAAGCAATTTCAACCTTTCGTTATAGTTTCTTTCCATTACAATACTATTTTCAAGGGTGAATAAATCAATGTGAATATAAGAAATAGTCACAAGATATTTGTAATTTCTCTTAAAAAGTTCATCATATTTTTTAGGTATTTTTTCGAATCGATCAATTCGAATAGAATCATAAAGAGAACCTTGATAGGCACTTCGGATAATCAATGTCATCACAAGCCACAGTATCAGAAGGTATCTTGCCAAATTTCCTTTAGGATCCCTTGCCACGGAATAGCCCAAGAAGACGGAAAAAAAGTTTAGCAAGGGAGTATCGTTATGTTCACCAACTACAAGTTCTCTATGCGACTGTTTCAAAATCCGTAAGCTTTGAATCAAAAAGGCCCCAGTAAGCAATAGCCCAATAATGGACTGCCAGACGGGAATGCTAAGTGGTCTTGCAAGTCGGTTGGCAGAATTCACCTCACGTTTTCCACGCACAATAAATACAACCGGTGTAGAGTGATACGATATTGAAGGTGTAGTATAGGTCATCATTTGATCCGATCCTCTGTATCCTCCAATAGCAATATCAGCATCTTTGGACATCAACTGTAAAAAAAAAAACAAGTTATTGATTTGTCTTATGACACAAAAATGTGCGCGTTTGAATAATGATTCTGTACCTTCGCATAACATCCCTTAACATAGCTCATTTCGTTTTCAAATAATATTGGTTCTTGGGGAAAAGGCACCAATACAATGGTAAAGTTGAAAACGTTTGAAAGAATTCTTATAAGCTGTCCATCTATGCCTCGGAGATTACTCCAATTATTTCCAGTAGGCTTTGGATCACTGATGTTACCCGAAAATAGCAACATGGGGTAATTAAGTCGACCGCAGATTCTAAGCGGACATTTGTGAAAATTCTGGATTTTTTGCGGAAATAATTCGGTAAGATTATCAAAACCATCAGTAAGCCGAAAGTGTAAATACGGCTGGACAACATGACACTTGGTTTCGGAGAAAATTTTGTATGAGTACATAACCACACCCCACAAGTGATGATCCAGAAGAATGTTTACATTGAAATAATTGTACTCATAGCTTACCTCAAAGATTCTTTGAATTGTCAGTAAATAAGCGGTCGGCGAGTAATTCGATAAAATAATGAGAAATTGGATATCACCATCGACATCGAATGGCGTAATTTTATAAAAAACATTCCTAAGAGAAGAAAACAAAATACTATGTAGTTAAGCGTTAATTTTTTTTTGCTGATTTTCGAACACTCACATAAAGGCTGCCACACTGTCGACAATGAGTATATAGTAGTCCCAATTTAGATTGTAGGTATTTCTTATTCTTTTGTAGTACTTCTGAACAGTAATTGTTTCGTCAAGGTTTTGCAAGACATAGTCCAAAAAACGTTTATTTATATCTCTAAATTCCGAGTGAACACTGCTTTCAATAACTATAACTGTTGTAGAGTGATGACAGACATATTTACGGACAAGAAATATTGCGGTTTCCGCCAAAGTAAGGTCATCATTACCTTCAGGGGGTAAATCAATTTGGCCTTTTATTGGCATAAATATAAAACCCACCAGTAATAAGAACTGTACTTGAACTGCCACCATTTTGTTGAGACTAACATTAGATTTGCTGGAGTACACTCAACCAAGTTGGAAATACAATTCAGGATGAAGAAAGGCCCTAAGCTCCGTGGCATCCGAGGTTGATTTATGTTCACTTTATTAATTGAATTTCGTATGGATATTTTCAAACAGATTGTGCATTATAAATTAAGGGTATGCATTTCGTCAGGCACAATGGTGTACAACAAATACCTTACATACTCGTAAGTTCCGCCATGCAAGACACACATTACCACAGTCACTGTGCACTTTTCCCCAAAGTCATCCGGTGAGCAAAAAGTTAGTCTAAAACATACGATAAGTTTGAAGTGGGATGATGAAAGTCGCATGACACGATTAATGAAAAGTGTCAGATCGCTTACCGCAAATTAATTCGAGTGTCTCTTGTCGAAATTGAAGTACTACAAGCAACAAAGAAATGTACATTTTAAAACTGAAAATTTATTTGAATTTTTTTTTTTTGGGTTCAGAGTCTGAGGTAGGTAGGGTAGGTAGAGATGGTAGTCGCCAGCCCTGGGCCCGCGACTCAATTAGCGCTGGGGTGCGCCGTTTTGATACCATTAACTCGTGTCAACCTAATAAGGATTTAGTACGGAAGAAAATGGCTTTTATATACTTTAGCGGAACATTGCTGAAGCCATTTTGTCGCATTCAGAAAGATAATCAGATCTTTGATTTTCTTCTCCGAAAGTTCGCTGGGGTCATCGAGGAAGGCTTTCCCAAAGGAACTCATCCTGTAATTTGTTAAGGCGGGGCAATCGCAAAGAAAATGAACCACAGTTTGTTTTTCTTGTGGATCTCCACAACTACGGCAGTGTGGGTTGTAGGGGATGCCTAGCTTTCCTACATGTTCACCTATGGGCCAGTGCCCGGTGCATATTGCTGTGATCCTGGCTATGTCACGCCTGGGTCTGCATATTAGATCGTTGGAACGTGAGTTGTTGTAAGTAGGCCATATCTTTCTTGATATGACACAGTTTGTGAGACTGCTCCACCTACGGTTGGATTCATTGAGAAAAATCGAGAAGATTTTTCTCTTGATAGCACCAAGAGGAATATTTACGTTTTCCGCTAGTGAGCTATGTAAGGCCGAGCCTTGCCGAGCTAAAGCGTCAGCCTGTTCATTACCCTCTATGTCACTGTGACCTGGAACCCAAATAAGAGTGACCTGGAGGTCAATGTTCAGACTCGCCAGTTCGTCCCGACATTGCTGGACAAGTACTGAGGTAGATGTAGATGATTTAATGGCCTTAATGGCCGCCTGGCTATCTGAGCATATAGCTATATTTCTGAATTGGTTTTGGTTAGATTGGAGCAACTTGCATGCCTCCTTCATTGCTAGTATTTCAGCTTGAAATACACTCGCAAAGTCTGGTAGTCTGAGGGACTTAGAGATGTTAAAGGACTCGGAAACAATTCCTGAACCAACACCGCACTTCATCTTAGATCCATCAGTGAAGATTATCGAATTAGCTGGGATAAGCTTGAGCTTCAAGCCCTCCCAGTCATTGCTGAATGCTGACCTTAGCAATGCTGTCTCTAAGGAAGTCCCTTGAAAACGCGTCCTCGCATTTGATCACCCTGTATCCCCTGAGCATTTCCCCAGAGTCGAAGCTGGGGTAGGGTCCCTCACTTGTCGACAGCGTGTATGTGAATACCATCTCAGAGAGCTTGGCTTCGATTGAGCTCCACACCGACAGCAGACCTTTGCTGTTGGTGGAGAGTTCATCTACAACCGCTACCTGGAGGTCATCCCTGACGACCTCGCTTAGAGTAGGCGGTTGCGCCGCTCTGAGAGATGTAGCTTTCCTCTTTTTTATATTACCATCAAGTTTACTCTTCTTTTGAGAAGGTAAAGTCTCTTCCTGAGACCTGTCTCGCTTGACGGCTTTTTCTTTTTTTATCAGAAGGTTATTGTAGTCATCAATAACCTTCTGGTACTTGATTTTATCCTCGGCGTCCCTCTCGTGACAAGTTTCCTCCGCCTCATTCTTGGCAATCTTGCTAAGAATAAACGAGGCATGCAGGAACTGGTTCTTTCGAAGAACGCCAGAAGATTTTTTCTTACTACGGTTAGCATTGCTATGGCTGGCATTGCTACCCGATGGCTTGGCAGTATTGTTCGGTTTAGGGAGCACAGGAGTACTATGGCTGGTACTCGCTATGCTCCCTGAAGGTTTGGAAGTTATCTCATCGGCACAGGTTTCTGTGCCGTGAGAGCTTCCTGTCAGTGTCTCTTGGCTAGAGGCCAAGAGTTCGTCTTCGTTGTCAGTTGTGATTTCCTTAGTTGTCGTTAGTTTGTTTATTTTATAGTTTTAGAAAATTTTGGTCCTACGAGTAGGTCGAAAAAGAAAGGTCAGCCCCGGCAGAGCCGATATACCGGGGTAAGGCAAGTATTAAGACGGACCCGGCCAGGGCATTCGAATGACATCGTTAGTGACTGGTTTTCCCCCCAGCCTTCCATTTCTTCGGCACGGATTAGGAATAATCGCTCACACCACCACTGAAAATAAGGGACCTGTATCTATGGTAAAATCGCATTGTTGAGGGTTGAACTATTGAGGAGTAAAGGAACCTTACAACATTGCGACCTGACCTTAGCTGATCCCCGTCTTGACAACGCACAAGATTTCTGTGGTGATCGGGGATTTATGCAGAGCTTTCAGAGTCTGAGAGTAATGATGATGAAGAAGAAAAGTTTTATTTGAAGCCCCACATCTTATAACGTTGACACCATTGAATTCAACTTGTTTTTCTTTTTTTAAAGTTGCGAAAAAGTAAAAATAGGTTTCTAAGTTTGCGAACAACAAAGTCAAAAATAATAATTTTTTGAATCACAAGGAATCTAATCAAGTGTTTTCCACCGATTTGCTTGCTTTTTCACTAAACTAAAATAAAATGAAGAGCCTTAAAACGAGTGTGTATCAGATCGCACGAGTTTGCTCTTATGCACAAGTACTTCACGACACACTCAGACCATAAGTTGGTCCATTGTAATACCACATTAAATCTTGGAGACTTTCTTCCTAACCGTTAAACCAATTGGAGCTCCTTCTGAAGCGAGCGAGATTGCCTATATCTACATTTGCAAGATCACTAAGATCATTGTGGTAGAGATCTTACAGATAGAGTTTGCATCTTCGGGATAAAGCAGGGCACGTACAGAGAAGGTGAAGGATCTTCTTCGTCCATGAAGCTTCTGTAGAAATCGTTAGAAGCAACTCCAACTCGCGTTGCATTCTTGCCTATCAAAGAGTGTCCTATTATAACACCTATTACGGAAACTATGTGCGATCTGCTTAAAGATATTAAACCTTTTTAGCGCTTCAGATCCAGCTCAAAAAAAATCTGTCTTTTCACCAATCAGGTGGTGATATTGTTCTATCTAAGGTTTGTTCTCTGTGTAGCATTTTGCTTTAGCATAAGCTTACAATGGGAATACCTATATCTGGCAATATAGGTATCATTGGTCCACTTTTGGCGAGTTCGACAGCTTTGCAACTTCCTGAAATTTCGTTGTGCAGAGGTGAATTTTAAACTGCTGTGCCATCTCCATCAGAGATGATCGGCAGTTAAAGGCTGTTATAATTGTGAGTTAGTAGAGACAGAATCAAGAGATTTAATGGCTGCTTGGATGTCCGAGCCAAGACAGGACTTCTTTAAACACCAAAAGTTCAGCCTAGAACAGGCTACAGTGATTGGGAAGACAAATGGAGGGACTTAAATTTAGTCTACCTGAGTATACACCTCCCCCAAACCCCGTCATTAGTTTTTGATCCCTCGGTGTAAAAATGGATTGAATCATCTTCCCGGGATGCTATGTCCTCCCAGTTTTCTCTCCTTACCTAAAAGCTTTTATCAAATTGAATCTGAGAGATATGAGAGATAGTGTAATCGATTCTACTTGGAAGTGATCCAAATCACTTCAGAATGATAGAGTGGCCATTTTCATTATTGATTGAGGAGGCTTTCAGACGAATATCTGTGCTTGTAGCCGTTTGTTTGCCGAATATATCGAGGGGTATTCGTGAAACATAATGTCTATGGCAGTAGAGGGAGTCTTGCGAAGATCCCATTCACTAGGGATTATTTCTATAAATGTAAGAGGGGTTCGGTTTTAAAAGAGTAACAGGCTTCCTGCCAATGGGCGAAGTTTTGCGGCATATCTGTGATCGAACACCATCACGGGAGCAAAAGCGAATGAAGGAGGCCAACATGATCATTTCAAGAAGGATCCTGAGTAAGAACAGATCGTAAAAGAAGAAGGGAAAAATAGTTTTACAAATAAATAAAAAAATTGTTTCTTTGATCAAGTCAAAAATTCTTAGTTTTTACGAAAAAATCTGTTGGAATGTCCAGTGAGGTAGACTCAGTTAAATTTAGCTTGAGGAGAAGAATTATTTTGAACGGAGCAATTTCAAGACAGACAGACGAATGGATTACTTCTCATATAGTACCTTTTATGTCCCGAGTAAATAACGAGTCCTTTTTAGGAGCTGAAACAAAACAAAAGCATACATTACAGAAAAATGCATAAAATCTTTATTTGAATCGATAGTACGGTCGATATAATTTAATGTTTGAAGATTATTTCATGCAAATGTTAGCCGCGGCTGCGCCTCAAATGGTCCATCCGCTTAGTACAATTTTGGCTTTCAGTCGTCAATCGAGAGAGCTTGTCGCTATAGACATTAGCCCTAACATAGCCCCACAAAAAATAGTCTAGAGGCATTAAATCGCACGATCTAGACCGCCAATTGACCGGCCCCAAACGTGAAATAAACTGTTCACCGAACTCGCCTCTCAATTGGTCCATTGTTATGCGTGCTGTGTAGCATGTGGCACTGTCTTGTTGAAACCACATGTCATGCAAGTCAAGCTCTTCCATTTTGCACAAAAAAAAGTTTGTTATCATCGCACGGTAGCTCTCACCATTCACAGTAGCGTTGCGATTCGCATCATCGCCAGCCCATAATCCGCACCAAACAGTGACTTTTTCGGGATGCATTGGTAACTCTTACAATGCTTCTGGCTGCTCTTCACTCCAAATACGGCAGTTTTGCTTGTTCACGGGGAGAGTACGATAACTTGGCCGCCAAGATTTGATGACGGATTTTTGTAGAGGGGTCAAAAACAAGCACTTTTTACTATGGGAGGGGGGGGTCTATCTCCCCCCGTTTAGGAGATAGGGGCACTTTTAGAAAAAATGGTTTAAGTTTAAAAAAAATATTAAAAAACAACGGCAACACCTACAATAAAGTGCTATACTGCCAGAAGATTGTTCTATAATCCTGCATTTAAATTAAATTACTCATGTGAATGGTTTTTGAGAAATTTGCATTTAAAGTCCAAATTTTGATAAAAAAAAACGTGAAAAAAAAGTTTAGACCGATTGTTTTCAAAATTGTGAAATGAAATTGTAAATTAGCTTATACGTGTTTCATGTATCTATTAGTTCTTAATCGAACACAAAAAACCGCATATTTCTAGGTCTTCTAGTTTTTGAGAAAATCGAAAATTACGAAAACTGCTTTTTTTGATTTTTAGTGGTGACGGTGATTCCATTTAATGGATTAATGTTAATAAACATAATGCATCTTTGTTAGTTCAGTACCGCAATTCATTTAGCGTTACCCAGAATTGCACACAGCCACGGGAGTTGAATTTTCATTTGGTATTAAACCAATTTCTTCGAAAAAAGTAATGTTTTTTTGTTGGTCGACACTAAATCACCGGAAGAAGAAAATATTGGAAAATTATTCAATTTGGGATGGAGTAGTGGATGTTTAACCGCCATTTTTCATTTAGAGAAAAAAACACTTCACTCTTACAAAAGTTGAATAACGAATGACCTTGGTAAACAAAAACTTGTACCACATTATCATTAACGAACAAAAAACAACGGTACAAATTGGAATGTTAGCTTTTTTTTATCTAAGTTGGTATACTTTGAACATTTCAGTTGCTTTTTATAAATTGGTATGTAAGACACAAACATAGATACATATTAAGAAATTATATAAATTTGCTGCAGTCGAGCAGGTGCATTACATGTGAATTTTTCATAATGCATTTCAATATTTGAAAATTGTAAGTTTGAAACTTTGGGCTACTTATATAAATATATGTATTTATGGACATTGGATAAATAGAATAAATTTGAATTTTTTTAAATACAGATTCTGTGAATGCAAAAGAAACTTTGCATGCACCCAACCTCGCACCTACCCCAAATCCTATAGTGTGCCATTTATTGTTTATATATTGTAATGTTGGAAGCTAGCACTGATTTATTTATGTAAGGAAGCAAAAAATAACAAACATTTTATAGAAAAGTAGTTATAGTTATTTTTGATTTTCTCAAAAACCAGAAGACATAGAAACATGCGGTTTTTTGTGTTCGATTAAGAACTGATAGATACATGAAACAAATATAAGCTAATTTACAATTTCATTTCACAATTTTGAAAACAATCGGTCTAAACTTTTTTTTTCACGTTTTTTTTTTTTATCAAAATTTGGACTTTAAATGCGAATTTCTCAAAAGTTATTGACATGAGTAATTTAGTTTAAATGCAGGATTATAGAACAATCTTCTGGCTTTCAAACGCAGTATAGCACTTTATTCCAAGTGTTGCCGTTGTTTTTTAATTTTTTTTTTTCAATTTAAACCATTTTTTTTTAAAGTGCCCCTACCTCCTAAACGGGGGGAGATAGACCCCCCCTCCCATAGCAAAAAGTGCTTGTTTTTGACCCCTCTACAAAAATCCGTCATCAAATCTTGGCGGCCAAGTTATCGTACTCGTGCCCAACTTCGTAAAATAATATAAAAATAGGCATGTAAATTTCAACGGTTCCGGTAGCAGTGCAAGACCCCACGGCTATCCGTCGAGCTAGAGTCGCGCGTTTGTAAGCATGCCTGCTGCACTTACCTACCAGGACAACCTATCCTACGTCTTATTGAACCTAAAGAGGGTCCTGTTCCTTTTTTTGTGTTAGTGGGAAGTGTGTCTGATGGATCTTAGGATAGGGACAGCTATACCGTTACAAAGGTCTTGATTGACCATTTGTGGCTGCAAAAATTTGCCTTCTTAACAGGTATTTTAACAAAATTAAATTTGATCTTTTAAGGCAGATACAACGCCCCCTGAATGGAAAATTTTAAATTTTCGATTTTTTCCTCTGCCTGCATGACAAGGCCTACAAGTGCTCCATAATTTTTATGATCTGTCAGTCGGTCAGTTACGGTTTTTGTGATTTTTGAGGCCTTATATCTCAGGAACCGCTTATGCTAGAAAATTGAAATTTAGTGAGGCGCCTGTGCCTGAATAGCTTCGCAAATATTGGGAATTTTAGGTTTCTGGCTTCATTGGTACTGAAAATAGGGAGGGGTCAAAAATCGCCTGAGTTTATTTCTGTAAAAAGGGTGTAGTGCCAGAACTTGGCTGGGCACTACCGTGCCCTTTGATATACATATAATCAGTTTCTGAATCTTTAAATTTGTTCGATACATTTTTTTCTTCAGTTCATGTATAATCAGCCATAAAATGCCACTTCTAAAATATTTCAAACGACGTTCCACGGTTATTACCCAGAGTCTGGTTAAGCGACCACTTTGCAAACCATTGCAGCGACTAATTTCTCTCATAAAGACTCTGCATTCGAGTATTTCTTCAGTCAGGTAAGGAATATAGAAAAGACAATGAACAACGTAGAAGTGCGGCCGCTCTACAAAATTTCATCAACAACAACAACAACATAATTTTTGGGCTGATCTTGCTGAAATTTATTGTGTCAGCGTAGGAGCAATAAAATATTGCCATGACTTTAAAACTTAACATCATCGTACATTTCAACTCAAACCCGATTTAAGTCTGAGTCTGCCCAAGAAGCAACCATGACTTGCACGTTTGTCACATTTAATTGATTTTCACCATCATCAGAACTGTATTTAGTGTGTCGAAAACAATAAGGGGCATGGGAGTATTAAATCTTTTTTGAAGTGGTACGCCGTAAAACCTTATTGGAAATCAGTTGCTTAGTGCATACAGACTTCCCGGAAGTTTTGTTAGATATTTTAATCAGGATTGCGTCAAGATGTTGGTGTACGATCAGAAGAACACCACGCTCGCTGTAATCATTTCCCTCAGCTCGAAAGATGGAAAATCAATGTAAATAATTTAGATCTTGCCCCCAAACCTTAACCTCACCTGCAATCAAAACACTAATCAGGTAAGGAAACTTAAAAAAACAGCGGACCGACTATCATTACTTCAAGGGCACTGTTTACAGCGCTTCCTAATCCCACCCAACCTGGAAGTTCTGCGGCCTAGTTTAAACCTCCCCAAAAATGTCGATGTCCAATTACCGGTCATATTATCTTCACTGAATTCTTGGCTACCTTCCGCACTTCTGAAAACGGATACTTCAGAACATACTGATTTCTACACAGAAATCAAATAAACACAAAATTTTCATTCAAAATAGTTAGGATGCTAAGATGCTAGAAGATTTTCCTTCTGATTTTGACTACCATCTGTAAGGAAGACATCCGCCCAAACCTTGGTGTGCCATTACACACTTGATCCAGTTGGATAAAATAGAGAATAGAGCCACAAAGTTCTAGAAGTTAGTGCCGTGACGTTTCCTGCTTCTCATTGTTTTATCGCTTTTTCATTCAACAGTGCTGAAATAATATAGCTAGTTGCATAATTGCTCATCAGTTCACCCTTGAGCCCTACTTCGGATGTATCTTTAAATAAAGATGTTCTTGCTTTAGAGGCGCTACTCGAATACTGAAATACTTTAACTTTCTTAATTTTTCACGTATCCATTTCAATGTGCTGTCTGACCCCTTTTGGCCATTTCGCATCACTTAATTTGGAAAGTACTAGTCTCCACACTGAGGCTTATTCTTACCTGGGCTAGCCTTGTGCTGGCACAATTAATTTTAAAAATTAGAAAGTTGGTGCTACTGGCTCTTCATCTGCAGGCAGATGGTTTGTCTTCCCGGATTGTAGAGAAATGCATGCCTTCGCAATCTCCAGGAAAACATCCTGTTGGGTCGGCTGTAAATGAGCTTGCGGGGAAAGAAGGGAGGGAGGAATTGGTTGGATTATTGTATTCGAAGTGTTAGGTAAAGGCTCTGGGAAAACTAAGAGTTCTGAAAAGTATTCTTTTTGTTCGTCTCTTTGTCTTTGTTTGACTCGGAAGGAAACCCTGGCATTGGTTGCGTTGCTTCCTGAGACCCGACCCTTGGATGGTTCCAAATTTATAGCGAAGTATGTGGTCTAGCTTTCGACCGAGCATTAATGTGTGCCACATCAATTTTCCCTTGCCCTCGATCTTGCTATTCAGGATCTTCCAAGCCTAGTCATTCAACTGTCGTTCTATGCTTTTATCAGAGCTTAGGATTTGTTGTCCTCTTAAATCTTACTTCTTGAAAGGAACATCCTAATGCTGTGCATCTTAAGGATGCCCCTCCCAAGTATGTCACCAGTTCTTCGACCTTCCAAGTGCCAACTTTTGATGGCCTCTCCTTCAGCCAATCTGCAGTTTATTGACCAGATAATCAACCAACAACAGACCAGTTCTGAAGTGAAACCCAATGATATTTAGTTTAATTTACCATTTTTTGAACACTTTTTCGATACTGGCCCCCTCGGGTAACGAGGTATTCTCACCTGACTACTGGATGACGTACTCCTAGAAGTATCTTTCTCCTGGCCGGGAAGTATTCTCCCTTGACTAGAGGATGATGGTCGTTTATTCTCTGCCCGGTTTAGTAAATTTATTGGAGGTATCCTCTCTCAAAACTCCAGGTAACATCCCCCGGAAATTTTGTGTGGTTGATATTGATATTTTTTGCATATTATTTTGTTCCCACGAGTAGCTAGAGAAGTAATGGGACCGCCATATCAGAGATCCGCATAATATGGTAAAGTCTGTGATGTGCTTTTTGCTTTCCAGCCTAGGTTCTGCTCGCCGGTCTCACCAGAGTCATCCTGAAGAAAACACGAAACTTCAGAGTAAAAGCTCTTCAAACCTTATTACAAAATCTTTATTGAAAATAGCTCTTAAATCTATAAACACACAATATTCTGCTACTAGTATTTCACTTAATTCGGGTAATCGAATGATTCATGGGTATCGACTTTCCAGGATTCTGGTTGTTACGGTAAAATTTACCGCAACAATGACTGGCCTTCGTTTCCTTCCTTCCCTTCTTTTCTTTGGTTGCGGCTGCAAAATTCTGGCGAGGTTGAGGGCAACCATGGTACCATCAACCATTGGTGTACTAAGTCAGCATTTTGCAAAAGTGACAATACAGGTTTCGAGTCGAATGGTTCCCGAGATTCATTGATTACTTTGGCATGTAGACGGGCGGTCTCATGCAACAAAACGAATGCCAGCGGATGAGCTGAAGAGGTAACGAGTCAGGCGGACTCTTACCTACCCCAAATAAACAAATAAAACAACACAACGTCCTAAATTTTAATTGCGATAAAATAACCTAAATTATTTTGTAAGCGTAAGGGTCCCTAACGATTTAGAGTATATTAAATTCATTTCATAAAGATATTAATTCGTCTTTTTCAAAAAGGTCCACTTAGAATATAGTTCGTGGGTTAAAATATGTTTTCCTCTTCCTTCTTATTATTATTTAGCAACGATGACTTCGCTCTTCGAAAAACTAGCGTGTATTTAATTGTAACTAGGAGAATGCCTAGAAAAGGGCTTTTCCTCGGTTTTATTCTTTTTTATTTTTCTCGAGAAATTTAGTTGATTGTAGTCTGAACTCGACCATTTAGATTCGACAAGTTTTGGAAAGACACCCAACAACTTGCTGAATCCGTGAATGTGTGTGTGAGAGAAAAGTTTCGTTTGAGATTCAACAACGGTGGTTTTCTGTGAAACGAAAAAGATTTCCAGGAAGCCGGTGTCCGTGACCGATGATCGCGAAAACGATTGGCTGGATTTGTGTATGTGTGAGTGACTGGAATGGTCGAGGGAGGAATAAAGGATTTTAAGCTAGGAAAGTTCACTCTTGAGAGAGCTAACCAAGCGATAGGTTTTGGAAAAAAAAAATAGAAAAAAATAGAAAAGATTCGAGGAAATTAAAAAGGAAGGACAAAATCGAGGAAAAGACGAGGACATTGAAAAAGAAAAAGGATCGAGGAAAATTTTGAAAACTGAAAAGAAGTAATTCGAGGAGCGAGGACAGGAGAAATAGGAGAAGTTAGAGGAGCGTATAAAAAAGGGAGATAAGTAAAACGGACATTTTGTCCAAATAAAATATTTTAGTGTGTCGTGTATATAAAATTCGGTGGACCTTCGTTTCTTTTTTTTATTCGCGTCAAATTCCATTGGTATTTCGGGTTTAGATTTTCAATCGTTAGAGACCTTACCGCGGTTTGATTTGCATTTTCATTTCATTTTTATATTTTTTTATTTCGTTGAAAAAATTTTTGGGTTTTTATCCAGGGTTCGCCCACGGTTTCCCAAATAAATCTTCTTTTGAAATCCCCTAGAGGAAATATTAACAACGGTGTTTTATTTAATTAAATTATTCTCTCTTTAATTCACTCCATAATTAGTTTTGGAATTTTACTAATTTCATTCGAACAAAAATTCCTGGCGCCCACTTTTTGTTACAAGTATTCCACTGTACTTGTAATAAAAATATTCTTTCGTTTTATTAAATTGATTATATCGATAATCAATTTAAAAGTTCTTATCGCGAATTCTTCCACCCCCATTGAACCCAGCCCAGCTGAGCAGCCGCGGTGGTAGCTCATCTTAACGAGCTACGGCTTGCACTTTTTTTTGTTGTTCGTTCTCTTTTTATTTGGCCATCTGTCAAAACCGCGTCGAGTCGTGTTTCGTTTTGCTTTTTTTTTCTTTTTAATTGGAGTTTTATTATTATTATTATTATTATATTATCATTAATATAATTAATAATAATATTAGTAAAAGAAAAGAGGTCGGATACCCAATTCTCGCGTCGAAGAAAAAGTGCCATCTCGTATCGGTTGTACTGTTTGCTGATGATTCGGATTTGGTTTTTGGTAATTTCCAAACTGGTCCTATTATTCTGATGTCGGGCTTATGATGGGATCTGACGGTACAACGCCCTTGGTGGCACTAAACTGCAGGCTAAATGCTCTGGTAGATCAGCAGGTAAAAAATGCCCCTGGTGGCACTAATCAGCAGGTACAAAACGCCCCTGGTGGTATTAAATAGCAGGCTTAAAGCTCTGGTAGATCAGCAGGTACTGAAGCCCCTTGTGGCAATTAGGACGTTAAACTTCGAACTAAGACCCCTTACAACTGGTGGGGGGAAGCCTTAGTAAGAAATAGCTGGACAATTTCACCTACCAAACTTGTCTTTCCACGAAACTCCTTACCACTGGTGAGGGAAAGCTCCATAAAAGCAAGAAAAGCTAAAATGACCAATCCGTCTGCACTTGTCTACGACTGGATTTCAAATGATTGATACAACCAATTTGTGATATTTCACCCAAGTAGAACGAAATATATTAATCTAGTTGATTTTCCCTAAATAAAGGAGAGTTTCCTGAGATATGGAAATCATCTTTCATAACCCCTATTCACAAAAAGGGTCCAAAGAGCGATGTTAATAATTATCGTCCCATTGCCAAACTTTCACACATACCCAAACTCTTTGAAAGCATTTTGTATGAAACCTTAAGTTTCCACTGCAAATCTCTCATCTCCCCTTCACAACTTGGCTTTCTCAAATGCCGGTCTACAACTACTAACCTTGTTGAATTTGTATCCGTCACCCTTTCAGCCTTAGAAAAAGGCTACGAAGTCGATATTATCTCAACCGATTTCAGCATGGAGCTTAATGTCGTCAAAAGCCAATCAATAACTTTTTCACGCAAACGTAACAAATATCCTGCCCGTCTCTACCTGCTCCATAATTAACCCATACCCACAATTGATAATATTCGTGACCTTGGCATTTTATGTGACCCAGAGCTTAATTTTCTCACTCACATAGACGATATCATTCTCAAAGCAAACTCAGTGCTCGGTTTCGTCAAAAGATGGTCCAAAGAATTCTCCAACCCCTATGTAACCCGGTCCTTATACATATCGTTTGTTCGTCCACTGCTAGAATCCGCCGCTCAAGTTTGGAGCCCTTAACAACTTACTCATATTTCCAGAATCGAAAGCATCCAACGTCGATTCCTACGCTTTGCTCTTCGAAGTCTATCATGGAACAATCCCCTGATTCTGCCTCCGTATCTAGATCGACTTAAACTAATCAACCTGAATTCGTTGGAAGAACGAAGAGAGATATCAGACATTCTCTTTGTTTCGATAGCTCAGGTTAATCTTTCCGTAAAAAAGGCAAATCTTATTAATAAATAAAACACAAAGATTTTAGAGTGGAAAATTAATCAAAAACCACTATTCTTTCACTTTATTCTTCCACAGGTACGACCGTCTTGGTCGAGGTCTGATTTATCTCTAAAAATAATATCGCTTCTCTTTTAGTTTTTAGTATACATATCTCTTGGCTCTCAATTCTCTTACTAATACTTACAATATTCTATAAAACATCGACTGCGGAGTTGCCAAGCTCATGCAGTTCGATACACTCTTCATTCATCGACTACTCTCCGGTTCGGTTGACTGCATGTCGCTCTACAACTCCATCTCTTTCAATACTAATCCCCGTAATACACGTAACCCTCGTCTCTTTTATATACCCACCCACCGAACCTCTTACGGCTCCAACGAACCTATCTCTCGCATGCTACGGGCTGTTAATTTAAACATAATATGCTTCTTCGACTTTAACCTGAGCACTCCTTCCTTAAAACTCCGGCTTCTGAACCGTCCTCCACCTCACTAACCTTAGCTTAAGTTGTTAGTTTTTAAGTTAAATTAAGAATTAGCTTGTATTAAGCCGAATAAATGAGGGTTTTGCCCCCACCGAAATTAAATTTCCTGTGACGTAATGTGTCCATGGTGCTTGTGAATTGAATTTGGTGTAGTACAATTTTACTTGTAATACCAAAATAACATGAAGTGGAGTAGCATGGAATGCTTCGTTACAAGTCATAGTTACTCTTTTCTCTTTGATTCAATCTGATTTAAAAAAGAACAGAGTTATGATACAGCTCCCTACCAGCAAACCATCCAAGGCACGGTCACTTAACACCTTATTTTGGCAATTCCAAATGACGGCAGGTCAGATGAATCTGCCACACGGAGGTCTGACATAAAACCGTTGCTTCTTTAGTTCGGTGAAACAAATTGGTTCGACTTTCCAAGTCACCCTATTTTGAATTATTGACATCTAATTTCTATACATCCATATCCACTTTATCAAAACTCATCTATTGGATGCACCAGCTTCACTAACACTTTTGTCATGCCATTAAAGGCAGCTATTTTTATCCGACACATTGTTGTTGGTAAAATTTTCTTAAGCAAAAACCCAACTAATCGAAAGAAATACAAATGTAATAAATTTTTAAAAACTAATAACAAAAAAAGCTCATCAATTAAATGAGCAACAGTCCCTACAGGATGGCTTTAAAAATTATACCACCTTATCTTGAATCTATTTTAATTTCTCAAAAACGTGAACCTGCATACACAATTCATCAACAAACTTTAGTCTTAGGGCAATGGTTTCCGTTTGTATACATTTTTTAATACTCCTGTGTTCTAGCTCCTTGCGAACAAATGGCCAAATCTTTTTACTTAACACCAAAACCGCAAATGAAGATTTGATTTTGGCGAAAATAACTGCTAATCTTGTTCGAAAATACTTCATATATTCGTCAACAGTTTCAGTAGTCGAAAAAAGCCTTCATCCTGAGTTACGAGATTACAATAAGGACATTTCTGAGTATATCTTGCAAAATGTAGGCGATACTATAGCCCCTCAGCTGTATTTTGGGAAATCCAAAAGCCAACCTTGGGAATACAACATTTTTATTGTTGATAGTGAGCAAGCATTTATGTGAGTTGAGGCCGAAAGTGGAAAGTTGGATTTACAGTTTTCTTGTTCTTTTAGAAATTCTGTGTGGCACTACCCGAAAAACAACTTTGATGTCGAATTTCGATTTCTAATCGTCCTAACAAATTTCACAACCGAATACTTGCTAACAATCGAAAACATATTCAAGGCCTGCAAGCTTTTTCGTCTTTTTAATGTTAATATTCTGTTGAATCACGAATCGATGGGTGTTTGTATGTACAACTACAATATTGTGTCCGAGACCGAGTGTGATGTTGTACAACCATATTTATTTTTTCGATTCAGTGACGGTATTGACCAGCTCACTGATATATTTCCAAGAAAATTGCAAAATTTTGATGGCTGTTCGCTGAGGATATGCGCACAGCTACATAATCCCATGTTGACATTTTCAGGTAACCAAAGTAATCCAAAGCCTTACAAAAATTGGAGCAATCTCAATGGAATAGATGGACAGCTTTTAAGAATTCTGTCGGACAGTCTCAATTTTACAATTGATTTGTTGCCGTTTTCTGAGGAAGAAACGTATTTCGAAAACAAAACTGCCTACGGATGCTTTGCTAAGGTAAATAATTCTGTTTCAATTGGAGGTGTCGAAAAATGTCTCAATTACAAACTAATTTACTTGCAGCTTCTTAGCGATGATGCTGATATCGCAATTGGAGGATTTAGTTCCTCGGATCCTTACCGGTTTGGTCTTACACTTTCAATATTTTACTATCATTCACCGATTGTATTCGTCATCCGTGGTAAGCGGGAGCTTGATTGCGTCAATCGACTAGGAAGACCGTTCAGCATTCCAGTTTGGAAGTCAATTGTTGGACTATTAATCGCTGCAGCCTTATTTATTCAAGTTGTATGGATGTTGAAGCCTTCAGCAAGACAGTTCGTTTTTGGCGAACGAAATATTACCCCATTGGCAAACTGCCTTGCAGCTTTCTTGGGCTATCCTGTTGCAAAAATTCCTACACAAAATTTGGCAAGATATCTTCTCATATTGTGGCTGTTTATGACATTGATCCTACGAAATGCATATCAAGGTTCCTTATACGACTCAATTAGGAACGATAGATTTGAAAGAATACCCAAAGAGTATGACGAGCTCTTCAAGAGAAACTATATATTTCTGATTTCGAAATTCTACTCTGATATCGATTTATTCTCACAAAACCAAACAATCATAACCACAGTTGATCATACCCAAAGGTTTAAGATACTTGAAAAACTTGACGGAAATTTTGCAACAATTGCCCTTCGAGATCATGTTTTGATATACTTTGAAGAAAATATCGAAAATGGTTGCGATTTGAAAATTATCGATGAGACGGTTTACCTATTTCGAACGGCAATTTATTTTCAAAAACACTCAATTTACTTAACGGCATTTAATGACGAGTTGAGAAAGCTAAATTATGTTGGAATATTGAAGCATATTGCAAGGAGCAATTCTAAGGAAAGTCAGATATTTAGGGAGAACAATATGGCTACGCCGTTAAGACCAATGACAAACGATCGAATATGGAGTTTGTATCAAATGTTTATGCTGCTGGTTGGAGCCACTGTTGCGGTTTTCGCTTTGGAATTGTTGACCGTTTACTTTGACAAACTTCGAATTATTATAAACTGGTTGCATTGAAAATTTTAATTTTAATGCGAATTTAATTCAATTAAAGAAATTATTATATCCACAAAGATAAATTGTTTGAACGAGCTTAAATGAGTTTGTCAGGGGTGATCTTGAGAAAAATAAGCAAACAAACTCGATAAAAAAAAAACAGAAATTTTTGAAGTAGTCAAGACGGATCCGAATAAGGTGATGAATATATCTTGGTCTGGCCGCTAGTATGGCAACTTTTCTGAAAACGGAATGAGTGAGGGTAAGGTTAGGTTACATGCGTCTGAACTTGTCGCCTTCGACAATTGACGAGTGATTCGAAGTTTGGTTAGTTAGACGTTTAAGTCGTTTAAAAATACTCATGTTTTTATATATAGTGCCTATTTTATAAAACCACATAACTTCAATTATTCCAGACTTCTAGAATTATCATGTTACATACAAATATTTCCGTTAAAAATTATAAGTGACGGACTTGTGATTACATGTAATTTTATAACTTGTGTAGAAAGACTAAAAATATTTAAAACTACGAGGATGGTCCGATAAGTACTTGGCCTACAAAAGAAAAACAAAAATTTGTGAAATATGGAAAACAAAATTTCTATTTTTAAATGTCACAACTCCTTCCGACGCCGCTCTATTATTCGATATTAAATCTATCACCGCTGAACTTCGAATGATGAATATCGTTGCTCGCCTTTCCATTATATCTTTTTCCTATCTTAAAAATCTATGCCGCACCTCTTTTCTCTGCATTCTCTTTTTTCCTTACTTCTAATCTATATCGTCCAATCACAAACAAAACTAACTACAATCTACAACCCTTATTGTATTTCCTATGTTTCTGTCAACATTCAAAATACTTTTTGCACCAGTCAATTTACTCGCGATCCACCCTTTTCTTTAATGTCTATTCTTTCTTCCATATTTCCTTCCTCTTTTAATCAGGACCTGGCTCTCTTGTTTATTTGTTTCTCGATCCTACCATCATCCTTATACCTCTCATCAGTGTTTGTATTTCAATATATGTAAGAAACTGGTCCCTAACTGTGAATCTACTATCCTTTAATTGCTTTTCATTAAGTGGCAGCTGCTACATGCAGCTGCCCTATACAGATGTCCTGCGCAGCTGCCTGATTCTTTCTTTTTAATAAAGAACCGTTTTTCTATATGGCAGCTGGCACGCAGCTGCTTTACAGCTGCCTTCTTTTTATATTCATTATTTGTCAAGGATCGTCTGACTGTCGCCTATTTTTCTATATTAACTTCTGTATGAAAACCTATAGATATATTAGAAAGGTTTTGACGATTTCACCCGTCGGAAGGAGAAGAACTTATTTAGCAGGTATCTTGTTCTTAATTCTGTCGCCGCTGCCTCTATAACTACGATCGGTTTTTATCTTCGTTACAAATTTTGAAAAGTGGCCATTTATTTCTTAACACAGTCTCCTTTTAGTTGTATACACTTGATCCAGCGATGAACCAACTTCTTTAACCCATCTGAAACCCTCCTCATTTGACTAAAATTTCTGCACTGGCAAGCGATTTTTTAAAGTTTGCAAACAAAAAAAAGTCGCTCGGGACCAAATCTATAGAGAATACGGTGGATGGGGCAGCAGTTCATAGGGCAATTTGACCAATTTGCGCTTGTTTTCTGGAGTAATTTGCGCTTGTTTTCTGGAGTAACCAAACGCGGCACCAATTGCGCCGACAGCTTTCTCATGCCCAACATTTTATGGAAGATATGACCCACAAGGTCCACCTTCAATCGGTGGTCTGCCAATACGAGATCGTGGATTTTTGACACGTTATCCTCCGTGGTAGCCATTTTCGGTATACCTGGGCGGGGCTCATCAAAAACGAAGAGTCACCGTACACAGCATCCAAGCGCTCTTTAATTTCGCTGCGCTATTTCCCATCCAAAAACAAGAACTGAATCACCGACCGATAGGTATTGCACTTTTTTATTTATCTAAAATTCGCGGACAAGCTGGTTTCCACACGTGGTTAAATCAAAACTACGAGTCTGATTATCTCTTGCGATACTGGCACCATCGGCCTGAGAGACTAAGTACTTATCGGAACGCCCCTAAACATTTCTCACTTTCAGACTAAATCAATTTGAACCATGGAAAGATACACAATCAAGCAACGCGTTAAAGTTATTCAGGCTTATTATGAAAATGGGCGTTCAAATAAAAATGCATATCGTGCACTTCGTGATTTTTTTGGTCAATTTAATCGTCCAAATGTGCGTACAATCGGAAAAATCGTGCATAAATTTAAGCAAACCGGTTCTGTAGGAGATGTAAAAGACCAGTGCATGCTCGTGCAGCTCGTACTTCAGAAAATATTGCTGCTGTTCGCGATAGTGTGGCTGAAGAGCCGTCCACCTCAACACGTAGTCGTGCCCAACAATTGCACCTCTCACGCTCGTCGTCGATGAACATTATGCATAAAGACTTGCATTAACACGCTTACAAGGTGCAATTGACTCAAGAACTAAAGCCTCTTGACCATTTCAAGCGTCGTCAATGGTCAGAATGGTGGCAAGAAATGGCAACAGTGAATGATCAATTTTCGAAGAAAATCATCTTCAGTGATGAGGCACATTTTCACCTCAGTGGATTCGTCAATAAGCAGAATTGCCGCATTTGGGCGAATGATAATCGAAGAGTGATTGTCGAAAAACAAATGTACCCACAAAGAGTGACTGTTTGGTGCGGTTTATGGGCTGGCGGCATCATCGGGCCGTATTTTTTCCAAAATGAGGCCGGTCAGGCAGTTACTGTGAATGGTGTTCGCTATCGTGAGATGATAACGAACTTTTTATGGCCCGAATTGAAAGATATGGATGTGGACGATATGTGGTTTCAACAGGACGGTGCCACTTGCCACACACGAAACAAAGGCTCTTTTGCGCGACAAATTCAACAACTGTGTTATCATGTGTTATACCAAGATCATGTGATTTGACACCGTTGGACTTCTTTCTTTGGGGTTATTTGAAAGAAAAGGTGTACGTCGTCGGTAAGCCAGCAAGAATTCAAGAGCTAAAGGATGAGACAATTCGGCACATTAACGGCATAGAACCTCAATTATGCCTCAGCGTCATCGAAAATTTAGACCATTGGATGGAGGTGTGCCGCCGAGGTCGCTGCGGCCATTTTGCCGATATTTTGTTCCATACATAATTGAACCATACCATATTTTCATAATAAAAAGAAATGACAATAATTTCCCAAATAATTTTGTGTTTTATTCAAAATCAACATCGGTCCTTAAAATTTCACCATCCTTTATGTTTTCGAGCTGCAAGAACATTTTCAGGCACGATAACCATGAAATTTCAACTATGCCGAAAGCTCTGGGATGCTGTGATGGAACTTTAATAAATATAGGTTCTCCAAGGGAGTATGCAATATATAAAATATATATTTCCTCAAAGCCATTTTATGTATTATTCTGGTAATTCTGGATATGGCTGTACAGATTGGCTAATAACACTCTAAATATCAATTTTACCGACCATTTTTCATGAGTTTCCACAAGTGATAACTGTTCGCATTCCTGTCGAATGTAATCCTTAAGGGCGATCTTGTGGTCATGCCACAACGCCAAACAGATAAACAGGAAACACTTCCTTCACAATGTCCATTGTGGCTCTTGTTGTGTATGCAGTTGCACCTTCTTGTTGAAACCACACTTTCAACAATCCCTACTTTCGGCAATAAAAATTCATTTATCATAGCCCAGTAGCGTTCGCTAGTGACCTTATTGCCAATAGCGACCTCAAAAAAATACGGCCCAATAACTTCTCTCGCTTGAATCTCGCGCCACACAGGAGCTTCGAAGAGATGTAATGGTTCTTCGTGCATCACACGCTGATTTTCAGTGCCCCAGAAATGAATATTTAGCTTATTGACGAAACCGCTTAAGTGTAAATGCGCCTCGTCGCCTACTATGATTTTCGACACAAAATCGTCCTCTTTGTTGTTGAGATTGAAGATGGCTTGACAGTAATTCACAGCTGCTGAACGGCCAGCAGGCATTAATTGATGCACTGTTTGCAATTTGTACGAGAACATGTGTAAGTCTTTCTCTGTAGGGTCCAGCTGTTGATGTCCAATTGCGTGGGCCGTTGTGTCGTCTGGTTGATTTTTCTTCGTTCTCAGCGACATCGGCAGCAACAGCCGCGATAATCTCAGCCGAACGACCAAACCTGTGGCTTCACTCTCTTCGACGCGAGTAACTAAGCGTCGAAATTTTTGCCCAGTTGACGCAATACAATTAGGAAATCGCCGTCGAAATTCACGATACGCTCATACCACTGCGCACCTACCGATTTATTGGCTCATTTTGAAATGAAGAAAATAAATCGAGCTCAGATTCTTACATCGAAATTCACATTCAGACTCATCTTGAAGCTAGTCTGGGACTGATAGACCGCTAATATCAGGAACATCTTTCTCCAAAATGTCCAACAGTCGACTTCATTCAGTCCTGCCACCCAGATCCACCGGAATAACCTGTCTTTTTCCTGCTATGGCCCTTGATACAAAAAAAGAAAGCTAATTAATTTGATAACAATGATTCACAGTGAAAAAGTTTCTGGAAATACAGAAGCTTTTCCAAATAATGGGTGATTTGTTTGCTATTTTCTTTTTGGCAAGACTGGTTTTGTCAGCTCACGCACGTTTCGTGTTTTGTGTCACTTTCAAACATCTTCAGTTTGGTCTATAATTTAATAATGAATCGTCTTACAAACGAACAACGCTTGCAAATTATTGAATTTTATTATCAAAATTCGTGCCCTGTTAAGAAAGTTCATCGCGCGCTTCGTCAATTTTTTCGGTCAGTTTAATCGACCTACTGAGGCGGCTATTCGGGCTATTGTGACTAAATTCCGCACCAAATTTACATTGTTGGACATTAAACCACCAACACGCTTACGTAGAGTGCGAACTGAGGAAAATATCGCAGCTGTATCGGCCAGTGTTAGTGATCACCGTGAATTATCGATTCGCCGCCGTTCGCAGCAATTGGGCCTCGTGGAAAATTTTACAGAAGGATTTAGGTGTAAAGCCTTCCAAAATACAGCTGGTGCAAGAATTTTAGCCGAACGACCTAACACAAAGCCGAATTTTTAGTGAATGGGCTCTTGAAAAGTTGTCCGAAGATCCACTCTTTTATCGAAAAATTGTGTTCAGCGACGAAGCTCATTTTTGGTTGAATGGATACGTGAACAAGGCACGAGTACGATAACTTGGCCGCCAAGATTTGATGACGGCTTTTTGTAGAGGGGTTAAAAATAAGCACTTTTTACTATGGGAGGGGGGGGGTCTATCTCCCCCCGTTTAGGAGGTAGGGGCACTTTTAGAAAAAATGGTTTAAATTGAAAAAAAAATATTAAAAAACAACGGCAACACCTACAATAAAGTGCTATACTGCGTTTGAAAGCCAGAAGATTGTTCTATAATCCTGCATTTAAATTAAAATAATCATGTCAATAGTTTTTGAGAAATTCGCATTTAAAGTCCAAATTTTTATAAAAAAAAACGTGAAAAAAAAAGTTTAGACCGGTTGTTTTCAAAATTGTGAAATGAAATTGTAAGTTAGCTTATATGTTCCATGTATCTATCAGTTTTTAATCGAACACAAAAAACCGCATGGTTCTATGTCTTCTGGTTTTTGAGAAAACCTAAGTTTAGGAGGTAGGGGCACTTTTAGAAAAAATGGTTTAAATTGAAAAAAAAAATATTAAAAAACAACGGCAACACTTACAATAAAGTGATATACTGCGTTTGAAAGCCAGAAGATTGTTCTATAATCCTGCATTTAAATTAAATTACTGGTTTTTGAGAAATTCGCATTTAAAGTCCAAATTTTGATAAAATAACGTGAAAAAAAAAAAGTTTGGACCGATTGTTTTCAAAATTGTGAAATGAAATTGTAAATTAACTTACATGTGTTTCATGTATCTATCAGTTCTTAATCGAACACAAAAAACCGCATGGTTCTATGTCTTCTGGGTTTTGAGTAAATCGAAAATAACTAAAACTACTTTCCTACAATATGTTTGATATTTTTTGCTTCCTTACATAAATAAATCAGTGCTAGCTTCCAACATTACAATATATAAACCCCCCTGCTTGGGCACACTATAGGATTTGGGGTAGGTGCGAGGTTGGGTGCATGCAAAGTTTCTTTTGCATTCACAGAATCTGTATTTAAAAAAATTCAAATTTATTCTATTTATCCAATGTCCACTAAATACATATAAAATACAATAAACGATCTTGAAAACCAAAACAAACTTCCGACCATGTTCACCAATACATGGCACTATTTTTCTATCTAAAATACTGCCTAGAAAGGAAATATAAGGACGACTGGGGTTCGCAAATAATAGAGTTTTTATCAGATGTAAAAAAAGTTTACCCTTGTTATACCGATTGTGATATATGTGAGGGTTTACAGTTAAAAGACATCGATCCTCCCACCCTTCAGAGCGAAAATTTAGAAAGTGTTTTACCGCCAAAACATCCTTGGCTTCCCACCATAAAAGAGTAACTCAACGAACTCGACAGTTATAGTACGGACGATGGCTTTATTGACGAGACTTACACACCTTTTTAATACATTTTGACCATTTTTAACTAACTATGACTGACTAACTCCTGACTAACTGACAAAATAACTGACCCAGATGCAATTCTACCTCCTCATGGTGCATTCTGGGTAACGCTAAATGAATTGCGGTACTGAACTAACAAAGATTCATTATGTTTATTAACATTAATCCTTAAAATGGTATCACCGTCACCACCAAAAATCAAAAAAAGCAGTTTTGGTAATTTTCGATTTTCTCAAAAACTAGAAGACATAGAACCATGCGGTTTTTTGTGTTCGATTAAAAACTGATAGATACATGGAAAACATATAAGCTAACTTACAATTTCATTTCACAATTTTGAAAACAATCGGTCTAAACTTTTTTTTTCACGTTATTTTATCAAAATTTGGACTTTAAATGCAAATTTCTCAAAAACCATTGACATGAGTAATTTAATTTTTATGCAGGATTATAGAACAATCTTCTGGCTTTCAAACGCAGTATAGCACTTTATTGTAGGTGTTGCCGTTGTTTTTTAATATTTTTTTTTTCAATTCAAACCATTTTTTCTAAAAGTGCCCCTACTTCCTAAACGGAGGTTTTCTCAAAAACCAGAAGACATAGAACCATGCGGTTTTTTGTGTTCGATTAAGAACTGATAGATTCATGAAAGACATATAAGCTAATTTACAATTTCATTTCACAATTTTGAAAACAATCGGTCTAAACTTTTTTTCACGTTTTTTTTTATCAAAATTTGGACTTTAAATGCGAATTTCTCAAAAACCATTGACATGATTATTTTAATTTAAATGCAGGATTATAGAACAATCTTCTGGCTTTCAAACGCAGTATAGCACTTTATTGTAAGTGTTGCCGTTGTTTCTTAATATTTTTTTTTTCAATTTAAACCATTTTTTCTAAAAGTGCTCCTATCTCCTAAACGGGGGGAGATAGACCCCCCCCTCCCATAGTAAAAAGTGCTTGTTTTTGACCCCTCTACAAAAATCCGTCATCAAATCTTGGCTGCCAAGTTATCGTACTCTCCCCATTATGTAGTCAAAACAAGCTTAAATTTCCAATCTACCAACTAACTTATGAATTAAATTTTTTTTTAATTCACCACTCACCAACTGACTTGTGAATTAAATTTTTTTTAATTCATAAGTCACTTACTCCCTGATGACTTGATTTTTTTTTAATTTATAAGTCACTTAGTAGGTGGTGAATTAATTTTTTTTTAATTCATAAGTCACTTTGTTGCTCATGACTTAAATTTATTTAATTCATAAGTCACTTACTCCCTGATGACTTAATTTTTACTTGCGACTTATAGGTACTATAAGGCAAGTTATGCATTCGTAAAAAAAATCGAACTCGAGATTTTGATCAAAGTTGACATTACGATGATAGCGAAGACGAAAAAAGTGGGTCTGGCAATTCTGTCTGTCTGTCTGTCTGTTCGATTACAGCTAAACGGCTCGGCCGATTTTCTTCAAACTTGGTAGATATGGGTTTTGATTTTTTACCCCCGGATGTTTTTTGATTTGATTTTTTATGACCAAAAATAACGGTACCTGCCATACGATTTTTTTCCGAAATTTTATAAATATTTTTTTTTTCTGAAAAACTGTCCCTGCGATTTTCTTAAAAAAATTCAAAAAATTTAATTTAGTTAAACCTAGATAATGGTCGAAAAAAATTTTCAAAAAAATGAGTGGTTTTGGTACCCCCCTTGGGACCATTTTTTTTGTTATTGATTTTCTCAAAAACGGTACCACCGATTTTGATCATTTTTTTTATGCTAAAGCTGCCCAGCAGTTTGAATATTATTGTGTATTCAAATTTTCCAAAACAATTTTTTTGGATTTTTAAAAAAAGTTTCAAAATTTTTTTTTGAAAACTCAATATTTCGAAAACCCCATGCTCGATTTTTTCAAAACTTGATAAATAAAAGTTTGGAAAAATAACCTACAAGATGTAAGAAAAATAAATTAATTTTACCTAAAAATAACGGTACCTTCCATACAAATGTTAAAAAATGGTTTTCGAAAATCGTATTTTTCTCGAAAACGGTTCCGAGAATTTCGCTTAAATTTTTTTTTCTTTCTATTATTTTTAATTTAATAAAAAAAATTTTGAAAACAAGATATTACTGGCTGTACCTACCATAGAACGATTTTTTAAAATTTTGAATTTCTCATTATTAGCATAACGGATTTTAATGAAATTTCGTAGAGGGAAGCTTCTAAAAAGTTTAAAAAACATTGCATTTAAAAACTTTAAGAAAAATATTTTTTTGAATTTTGAAAAAAAAATCAATTTTTTGTTTTTTGAAAATTCAATTACTCGAAAACGGCTCAATACTTTTTTTGTAAATTTAATTTTTATTCATACAATAATAAAAACTTCAAATTGGCGTACCAACATTTATTCTTAAAAATGTTTTAAAATTTTCTTATATAAAACCTTATTTTTTAAGAAACCACTACAAAGACTTATAATTTTTGTTTTTGCATAAATCTATATTTGCCTGAATCACATGGCATCCTATTCTTACCTTTAACTTAACATATAACTTAACCTTCTCTAATAATATTCATTTTTGAAATTCTTAGTCTTTTACATAGGAGCAAGTTCGTGCGACCCAGTCGTGCATTTTATTTTTTAATTCATAAGTCACTTGATAGGTGGTGAATTAATTTTTTTTAATTCATAAGTCACTTAGTAGCTTAGGATTAAAATTTTTTTTAATTCATAAGTCACTTTGGGGGTTGTGAATTAATTTTTTTTTAATTCATAAGTCACCAAATATCTTATGAATTAATTTTTTTTAATTCACAAGTCATCTATAGACTTATGACTCAAGGATTTTTTAATTCAAAAATTCGCAACCCTGCACCCGCCGAACACCTAGTAAACGGCGACGCACGAAGAGATGGTCTTTAGTCTCGGCCCAGTAGGACTAGAAGAGCAGCTTTTGTGGATTCGGTGGCCGAGTGTTACGTCAGAGACAAGCAGGTTTTTGGCACACCACGTGCCGGCGCACAGTGGGCAGAAAGCGTGGTTTAAGTGGTCAAAAATCCATAACTTTTGATCCATTTGAGTTTTTTTTATAAGTTTTTTTTTTATGTGTAACTTTATTTAAGTACCTTTCAATATATAGCGTTTAATTTATCAAATATGTGCTATTTTGATTTTAAAATAAATAATAAAAAAAAGTTGTTTTTCTCCCTGTTAATGTGGAATGACAAATTTTTCAATATTGACTTAAATTGGATACAAAACTTATTTTAAAAGAACTTTCTTGAAGATCCAACAAATAGTGACCAGTAAACTATTTGTTTGAAATTTTTAGGTTTGCCCTTTTGGGTCTTCACAAGAACACTCAAAAAGAAATTTGTAGTTCCCATTTTGTCCTTTTCAAGTCAACACTTTGTTTAAGAATAGTTACCAAAACCTTAAATCAATTTTGTCATTACCATCATCCAATTATTAAATGTAACGGAATATTAATGAGAACCACATAAATAGAGCATACCATTTTTTTTTGGGCACAGAAAATAAGTGCAAGTAAATTTACTAACCGCACTAAATAAAAACAATGTATGTTAGGTATGTTAGGTTAGGTTAGGCTAAAGTGGCTGTCATTAAGGCGTCTGACTCTGACACATTTAGACCAGTAGATGTCCATTGTGATACCACGATCTAATAGGGAACAAAAAGGTTCCCTACTAGTTAAAACCATTTGGATCTTCTAATGAAGCGAAGGAGACTTTTAATGTGTGTTTATAAGATCGCTTGGTTCATTATAGAAATAGATAAAGTTTGCGTCTGTAAGAGAGAGCAGGGAATGTATAAAGAAGGTGTGGGATTGTTTCCTCTTCCTCCTCGTCCAAGCAACTCCTACGAAAATCGTTTGATAGTACACCGAGTCGTGTCTACCTATAAGACAGTGTAAAGTTATGACACCTATTACGAAGCTGATCTGAGATCTGCTGAGGGACAATAAATACATTGACCGCATCAAATCCAGTTTGGGCCAAATTTGTTTGGTCGCCAAACATGTGGTAGTGTTAAGCCATCTTGTATTTGATTGTTCCAGAGTAATTCGCTTCAGCATAAGTTTACTCGTAGCTACAGGCATACCTATGTTTACCCTAACGGGCAAGAAAGACATTTCCGTTCCAATTCTGGCGAGTTCGTTGGCTTTATAATTCCCCCGGATGTCCCTGTGTCCCGGCACCTAGAATAGGTGAATATTAAACTGTTTGGCCATCTCCATTGGAGACGAACGACAGTCTTGGTACATGGTTACAGTACAACATGTAAGATTTTGCATACAGAAGAGTCGCTATGTAAAATGTTTTTTCGCTCTAACTCGTAAATGCGGATACATGCGGATATGAATCTTTCGAGTTTCGATAGAGCACATAATCAATTTTCAATTCGTAAACAAATTAAAGTTGTGAAAAGTTGTGAATTTTTGTATCGCCTTTATAAACTGGAAAATTGAGTAAAATTAAGATGGGTGTTTCAAAATCAAACGGTACTAACTACTTAACGTTTCTTTATATTTTTCTTGCGTATTATAACATATAAATATGTAAAATAATTAGCTGTAATGAATTTGATTACTTTCCAAAAGGATTTTCAAGAAAATCGGGAGATAAAAATTGTGCCAAAAATGCTTCATACATCGATTTACAAGTTTTTCTCACTTTGAATTTATTTTTCTCTTAACCTCAGCATATTTATTTAAAAAAAATTTCATATATTTAACGTATAAATATTTCTTTAATTAATTAAAATTAAACTTATGTGATTCGAAAACAAAAATAAAATATTTTTGACCACTTAAATCACGATTTATGCCCACTGTGCGGCGTTTGAAGGTCAATCCCTTTTCTATCGGCGATCACCTTTACTGGATTTAATAATTGAGTAACTTATACCCAATTGTGGTCGTTTAGTAAAACTTCTTTTGGGAAAGGCTCTAGCTTCAGAACGCGGGTATGTTTCTAAATGATTTAATTTTCAGTAATTTGTCACTACCTTAAAATGCGTAAAATCACTTCGAAATTTACCTTTTTTTTTTTCTTTGAAAATAAATTTAACTTAAAGTCGAACTAAGTATAATGACTGTACCTATTTGGTAACTTTACACTTGTTCACTCGGCCTAGGTTGAAAAGGAAAAGACCTATCGATAGATATGTTCGATAATAGAGGGGTCAGGGGTCGCCCATTTCCTTTTTCGACATTTAACGAAAGACAACAAAAGTTATAAATTTCGGGTAAGATTTTTCGCGAGTAACTTCAAAATTTTTGTATGGGGTCCCTACCAGTGGCGGCTGGTGGGTTGTGGTGCACTTTACTTGCTCACTAAGTAGGTATTAAGATTAGAAATCGCAAAAAAACAACAATTTACATGTATATGTCGATTTTTTTTTAATTTGTATAATTGCTCGAAGAATTTCAACCATGTATAAAACTGACACACTTATTACATTTAGCAAGGAATCATGTTTTTTTATTTTTTCACTTAAATGCGTCAAATCGTGGATTCAGGTAACTTTATTTTAAAAAGATTTATTACTGTCTTTAATATACCTACCTAATCACTGTTAATTTTATCCCACACCACACACTGTACACAGTACAGAATCGAACCAAAACCAAAATAAAAAACAATTACTAACCTAACTCCTACAAACCTACACTATTTAACCAGTCACGGATAGAGCGAAACAACATTACATTTCGTACTACTCACTACAGAAACTCATACCCAGTTGTATCTTGTAAGCTTTGACTTTGTTTTTCATTTATTGTAATTTTTGTTTGAAGTGGCATTTAACACTATTATCGCTTTTTTTTATTAGCTGAATATAAAATGTCTCTAACTGTTCTCTATCCATTGTAATTATTGTATTTTTGTTAGTAAAATTATTTAATTTTTGTAAAATTTTGTAAAAGAGAATAATGATTAATAAATAAATAAATAAATAAATATTCGCAGGCGCAGCGCATTCTAGTCAAACATCGGTTGCTATTGCTCTAGTTTATCTTCGGTTCTCGTGCGCTGCACGAGAGCAGGCTAATTTCTCGATACATTTCAATGAAATATCTTTTGTCTCACGCGTCAGGGTTCAGGGATACTTGCTTGTAACTCATACAAGTTATATTAGCAGTCATCGTGCGCTCGCCGAAGCGCACGAGTATTTTTACTTGCAGGGAAAATAACTCAATAGTAAAGCAAAGCGCTTACATTGTTTCGTCATAATTGGAAATTTTACTTGTTTGTGTTCTTGTATGTTTAAAAAATAAATATTAATATGGGAATCTAAAAATAAAGATGCAGTAATATTTTGTAATTTTTAAATCTTTTGAATTGGTGGTTCAGCGCACGAGCGCACTTAAGGTACGGCCGCCACTGGTCCCTACACCTTTTTATACTCATCATGTCTCTCATAGACTGAAAATAATTTAATTTTACGTTAAAACTCAAATATTCTTTAAGCAACTGTTCCTCTGAAGAACCACCTTACTTAACTATATAACAACAAGATCTAATCCTGATTTCCAAGCTCTTTAATTTTTAAACAATATTCAAGAGTAATGACTTATGTAGGATACATATTTTTTTTAATAGGCGCAACCTTTTGTGAAGAAGAGACAACTCCTCCATTGAAAGCTCCTGTTACGTAAGATTTGTAACGTACTCTCGAGATGTTGTCGAGTGGGGGATGAGAACAAAAATTCCAAACCCCTAAAACCACCCACTCGGTACACTACCAGAGGGCTTTAGAGCTTACAGGGACTCTAAAACTGTCCTGTAGCAAAAGTGGATGGGTGTCTAGTCTTCCCACTGCGCGGCATGCTTGCATATCCAAAGGTTAGCTCGTCGGAGGGGGGATTCTTGAGCAGGAAACTAGACGGCCGTCACGTTTAATCATGCCGTTAAAATTGTACAAAAAAAATATTCGCGAAGCTGATAAGTGTCTTGGTGTAGTGATGATACTATTTGTTATCCTTATTAGAGTGAGGAGAGCTAAGATGGTATTGCCCTCCGAGGATATCCCACCCCAATATCACACGGCTATGTTCTATGAGCAGAACCATGCGACACATCCTGGTTACTAAGTCCTCTATCTTTATAGTAACCCCAAAAGAAACCAGAAAACCAAATTTATGTTTTCATTGCATCGTTTTCGTCATCGCCATAGCTCATTCTCGTCAGAGCCACATCCACCAGAAACTAAAAACCTAAACCATTACCATGGTTTGTAATTTAAACTTCAAAAATCAAAAATTAAAACTTTCATTAGATTTAACTCAAACATTCAAACTTCCGTCGAAAAAGATATAAACGTATCTTCAACCGAGAGGATTAAAAATGAACCAATTATTCAAAATCAATAAAAAGATGTTCGTCGTTTTCAAAAGATATAGTTTTATACTCAAAATTTTATTCAAGGAAAAAAATTTAAGACTATAATACAAGTATACCAATAATAAATTCACCTAAACAGGTAGGCATCGAAATATCGAAATATAAAAAAAACTTTAGAAATTATAGCTTTAAAAATTGTTTTCTTTTAGAAACAAATCAAATATTTAAAAAAAACTTAAGGTTCAAAACAGAATGGGAAATATTTAAATCAAAATTTGTACTTAGATATTTTATGTGTGTACAAATCATTCAATTATATACATATGAATAAGATTTGCGTACAAAGATATCACCAACGAAAATGTTCTAACTCTTAGTTAAGTAGGTTTCTTTTTTTACTTTTCTAGGTTTAAGCTTTTTCTTTCTTTTCTTTCTTTGTTTTCTTTTCAATCAAAAATTCTTTCGTTCAATTAATAGGAAATAGTTTAGGTAATAATTAAATTATTCAGATTAAAAAAAATAATTATTCGTTCGTTCAAATTAACATCATGTAATATTTAGAAAAAATGACTTACCGCATAAATTGCATTATTTGCATACTTGATTTTAAATTGGTGTATTTTTGTTGTTTGCTATTATAATTTATAGTTGCTCAATTCCTCCTGATAGTGTGCACAGCATCGCAGGATTGAATTTTGTTGTTGTTTTGTCACTTTGTAATAATTTTTTTTTTTGTTTTTGCTAGATTAAACTTGATAAAAACAAATAGAAATTTGAACGAATTGAATTTACAAGGTCAAATTATAATAAACTTTAATAATGAAAAAAAAAATTGTTTTGTTTTTAAAAAAGAAAGAAAGATATGTTGTATGTATGTACTTAGCTTTTTTTATAAATTGTATGATGATGATATGATGATTTTTTTTTTTTTTTGCACAGGTGAATAGGTGAATAGTAAGTTTTTTCTGGATTGTAGGTTTTTAAATATTTTCCTGTATTCTTCTAGGATGTATTTTTGGTGTATGGATGATTTTGATTGTATGGATGATTTTGATTGTCTGGATGATTTTGGATATTTTTGTTGTTGTTTGTATGTGTGCTGTTTTTTTGTAGATCTTATTTTTTTATATAGATCACATGGGTTGTTAAAAAAAAAGGTGTCAAGATGAAGATATTGACGATAGTATGGTTCATCGATGGTGTTTTTTTTTGTAGCTCTTGGAATCTTTGATTTTATAAAGATCGTGATGTGGCTGAGTCGTAGGAGCACGATGCCGTGTAGGTCGGCAAACGAAGCACAAACACTTTTTTTCCACAGATCAGCGGCTTTTTGGAGACTTTAAAAAGTCTGATTTGCTTCGAAATCAATCGATTTTGGGCACCTGGAGCACCTGATTAAAAAGAACACAAGGACTTAATTTCGAGCACATGTATAGTGTAGGTGCATAAGGAGCACGGATCATAAAAAAAAAGCTCACCTTGAAATTAATTTTTGTTCTAATGCTCAGAAAATACGAATACCAAATTAATTACTTCTGGGAACTTGATCACTTCTAGGATTTTTATAATTTCTCCACCTTGAGCACCTGGTAGGTAGATAATTAGGTATAAGGACAGAGGTTATTGAACGAATTCATTAAAAATCTCACCTTAATTATTTCAAAATGTATGAAGGTATATTTTTATTTCCAGAATAAATATTTTGTATATTTTTTTTCACTTAAAAAAACTTGTAAAAAAAAACTTGAAAAATAACTTTTAGTTTTAATAATTTTGCTCGTCACTATCACGTCTTAGAGGATCGAAAAAAACACCAAAAACAGAAAGATTTTGGCTTTGACGCAAGTATTTATACCCTTTGCAAGGCTGAAAGATTTCCTCACACATACACTCAAAAAAAACCATCATGGACGAAATTTTTGGGTTTCCGATTATCGTTTTCTCAATGGATTTTGACCACAAAAATACAAATTATACGTCAAATTAAATTTTAGAATTTTTGAAAAATAGGTGTTTTATTTAAAAATTGATCTAGTTAAAATCCAATTATTTTGACATATTTTTAATATTTATTTTTGCATGTAAGTGTAAGTTTTTCGATACACAAATTTCTAATTTCGAACTCTCTCTCAGATAGATTTGTCCTTGAAAATTATCTCGATTTTTTTTGTTTGTTTTACGAAATTTCTTAACACCACTAACAATAAGTTTTGTTTTCTCTACGGACTTTTCAAGGTGTCTCGTGGTGCAATGGGTAGAGACACCGGACCCATCCCTGACCCATCCGGTTCGACTCCTGGTGTAAGCACCAATCTCTTTTTTTTTAATTTTCTCATTTTTTTAAATATATTTTTTTTCGAAATTTTTGATCTTATTGTTTTTTTTTTTTTTTTTCAATTTTATAAAAAACACAACTTAAACAAAGACGATCCTAAACAAGCTTGGAGGAAGTGTAGAGTATCCTTAAGATTTTGTATAGATTTAAAATAATTCTACCCAATATCAATTTAAGCTTAGCTTATTCTTTGCTCCTATGCATATGCAATAGTTCTTTAATTTTGTGTTCTTTATGTTCTTAACACATGTAAGTTTAACAGAATCACAGGTTCTTAAACTATTTTCACTCATATCATACACACATAGAAAATCAGTAAAGATCCAGTAGCCAGCGATGTTATAAAAACCTTACAACGATAGCGAAAAACAGAAGGCATAGAGTGATTTTAAAACCAACACTAAGTTTAAGAAGGCGGCGTAAAGACGACAGATTTCTCACAAAACTTTTTCATTTTGTATGCTAAAAAGCTTACAAATGAAAATGAAAAGAAATCTGCAATTGGATTTGTGTGAAGAGAACAACCCACGCCTGAGAATAATGAGTCTCGTGTTCAGACTGACTAGCTGCTTAGCTTCATTTCCTACTTTTTGAGATTCTTCGAGTGAAACACTCCTAACAATTGTCCTTTCTCGTTTTCGAGTTCATATAAGTGGTTACCTACTATTTTTACAATCTTAGCTTTCAGAAATTTAGGACACAGTTTTGCACTTCGTTTCTTCGAAGCATCGCTCAAGATAAAATTCCTCTTGTACACAACATCCCCTATTTTTAAGTCAGCTGTTTTGCTCCTAGTATTGTATTTATGTTCATACTGTGAGTGAGCTTTGTCGAGTGCATCCTTAATGTTTGCGTGTAGTATATTAATTTTTGAACTTTTTGGAATAAAGTTCAATTCCGAACTATTAATTTTTCCAAGCTTTCGCAAAAGTTTAAAATCAGTCCCATGCTCAATCATTTTCTGGCCGAACAAAGCCTCATACGGAGATACTCCAATCGCCGAATGCACCGATGTACGCAACGCACATCCAATTGCTGGAAGATGGTTATCCCAATCTCTCTGGTCTAGCTTCAAATATGATCGTATGGCTGTAAGAATGGAGCGGTTAACCCTTTCGCTTGCATTAGCTTGGGGTGCATATGAAGCTGTTTTGATATGTTGTACACCTAGTGAATTCAAGAAATTTCTAAAAGAGGTGCTTGTAAATTGTTTCCCGTTGTCCGTCATTAAGGACTCTGGTACGCCAAACAAACAAAATACTTCCTCATGCAAAAACTTAATCGCAACATCTGAAGAGGCTTTTCGCAATGCTTTAATAATAACAAATTTCGTTAGTTGGTCTAGTGCTATAATTATGTGAATGTTTCCTTTCTTGGAACGTGGATAGGGACCAAGGAAGTCCACATAAACATGCTGAAAAGGATAGTATACAGTGAAAGGTTTTCCCATTTGTTCACGAAGTATCTGGTTAGCAGGTTTTGAAGTCTTACACGTTTCACAGTTGTTTATAAATAACTTGACTTGAGATGCCATATTTGGCCAAAAGAACCTATATTTGAGACGGTATAGAGTCTTGGCTATTCCCCCATGCGCAGCTTTAGCTGGTTGATGAGCTAGAGAAATGAGCTGGTCGGTCAGCACCGATGGTACCCACAGCTTCCATGTTAAGTCATCCTCGAGTGGGTTACCTGTACTATGGTTGACCTTCTTGTAAACGAAACCGTCCGAAACAAGAAGATCAGGTAGTTGTTGTTTTTGGTTTTCGATGGCGGCAATGATCTTCAGATATTCGTCCGATTTGAAAGCGGGATCTGTAAGATCTAAGTGCAGCACATCGGAAGGATCAATTGAAAGAGCTTCTAGGCTCAATGCATCCGATGAATGGACCCTAGATAGAGCATCAGGCACCACATGCAGTGAACCTTTTCGATGCTCGATTTCAAAATCATATCCCTGGAGTTTTAAGCTCCATCGGGCCAACCTACCACTCAAATTCTGCTGTCCCATCAGCCATTTTAGACTGGCATGATCAGTTATGATCTTGAACTTATAGCCTTCTACATATTGTCGGAACTTTTCCACCCCCATCACCGCTGCTAAGCATTCTCGTTCTGTGACGCTATAGTTCCGTTGTGCACCATTCAGTTTGTGGGAGTAGTAGTATATCGGACGCTCTGCTCCTTCTTCGTCCAGCTGACAAAGTACACATCCTATTCCTGAGTCGGAAGCGTCACAGAGGATTATGAAAGGCTTTTGGAAATTCGGATAAACTAAAACAGGCGATGTTGTTAACTTGTCCTTAATCAAATTAAAAGCATTAACAGCTTTCTCATCAAATTCAAACTTAACCCCTTTTTTCAGTGTATTTGTTATTGGGGTAGCCAGAGTAGCATAATCGCGAATAAACCTCCTATACCACCCTGACATACCCAAAAACCTACGAACCTGACGTGGTGTGGTCGGAACCGGAAAGTCTCTGACTGCAGTGACCTTATCTTTATCTGTTTTGAGACAACCATTACTCACAACGTATCCTAAAAATTTCAATTCTTGGTAACAGAACTTCGACTTTTCCACATTTATTGTAAGTCCAGCTACATTCAACCTACTGGCAAGTTGCATCAAGATTTTGACGTGTTCGTCGAAAGTACGAGAAATCACAAGCAAATCATCTACGTAAGGATATACATTTAGTTTTAAGTCTGGAGTCATAACCTTATCCATGAGCCGACACATGCGTTGGACACCACCGCTTAGACCAGGAGGCATAACTACAAACTCCAATAAGGGTTTACCAGGCACCGTGAAGGCCGTTTTTTCTCTTGAAGATTTTTCAAGTGGGATTTGTAGAAAAGCGTCCTTGAGATCTATGCTCGAAATATAAACAGCATCTTCAACACGAGATAGAAGACCCTCTATCGGATGAAGAGGATATGCATCATTCTTGGTGACGGCATTCACCTTCCTGTAGTCCAGGCACAGTCGATTTTTGCCAGGTTTACGTACTAGGACTACAGGAGAGCTCCATGCACTGTTACTCACTTGGATGATACCCATCCTCATCATACGATCTAGTTCTTCGTACATTAAATCTTGAATTGCCGGGGAAACGGGATAATGCCTCTGCTTTATGGGCAGGGCATCCCCGGTGTCGATGACATGTTCTTCTAAGGTTGTACGTCCTAGACCATGAACGGCAAACGATGGAAACATCTTTATTGCGGCTTGAAGTCGTCTTGACTGATCTTCTGTCAACTCGTGTGGTTCAAAACAATTATGTAAATTGATCTTATCTAGTTTTTCTTCTGTGATTTCAGATATAACTTGAGGTATAACCTGTGGTGCTAGATTAAAGGCGACCCAGAAATCTATACCCAAATACAATTTCTGTTTCAAGGATGGAACAATAAAAACTTCTATATCCTTACTTATACCCTTATACGTAATTAAAATTGTAGACTTCCCTTCTATAGCCTGATCGTTTCCATCCGCAGTTTTTACCATTGCTGAACACTTCTGAGGTGAAACACCCCATCTCTTTAACAACTCTTGTCCACCCTGTCCCAAACAGCTAATGTTGGCTCCGCTATCAAGCAACCCCAACAAGGTGTCACCACAAATGGTCACTTCCGCGTAAGGACGAGGATCTCCATTTAAGCAAAGAGTGGTTGCTTCTATAGCTCTATGTTCTAGCTTTTTGGACTTAGCTTTTTGACGAATCCTAAGGATGTTTTTGGAAACTGGTGGAGACTTAGGTCCAAAAATTCTCTCTCTAGCAGCTTCATACTCTACAAGGCGTTCGTGAAGGGATTTTCTAAGTTGATATTCTGATTTTGGTGAGGGTAAATCTATAGGAATAATGTCGTTAGGTCTTTTTAAAATTTGAAATGCTTGTTCATTATTTGGCTGAGAACTATTTTCGTTGCTTAAGAAGTTATGATTTTGTTGATTGGTTTCAGTTAGTGTTTCGATTCCCGATTTTTGTTGAGAGAGCAATAAGCTTCGGGTGTCAGATTGCTCTTTCGGATGTTTCCCGGACACTTTGCATTAGGGCATTGGGGAGATGTTGTATCTTCTTTTCCACACTTATAGCAAAATAGTGATCTTTGAGCTACAGGACATTCTAGATAACTGTGGCCAATGGCCTTACAGTTCCAACACGTGAAGGAACTTGTGTCTTTCTTGAATTGAAGAGCTTCAATTTGGCTCTCAGATCCTATTGATGGATTTGTTGCATCAAGGTCAACCTCGTGGACATATTTCCGAAACTGAGGAACTACATTTGTTTGTGCCTTATTTTTAAGAGCATCTTGATCGTAGATGTACTTTTTCATCTTCCTACATACGTAGACCATTTCTTGAAGGTTATGAGTTTGGTATGTCAGAAGTAATTCACCCATTCTTCTACGCACATTTTGCTTTATTAAGCTAATGAGCTCAAAATCAGGTTTGGGAACAGCAAGCCTTGTGTTTAACTTTTGTAGGTCTACATAAAAGTCATCGAATTTCTCGGTTGGTCCCTGACGTCTATCATAAAGTCTCTTAGACAATTCCGCATCAGTTTCTAACGTTCTAAACTGGTCAACAAGGGCTATTCGTAACGTAGACCAATCAGCGGACGGATGTGCTTTCATATAAAGCCAAAACCAAGTTTCAGCAAAGCCACTAACGAATTGGTGAAAGTGTAGAAAAATATCCTGCCAACTTACACCGTAGCAATCCTTAAGTCGCTCTAACCGAAACAGAAACTCATAAACGGTCATATTAGTACTATCGAATTTAAGCCCCCATTTATGACAGCTAAGGAATTTTGCATATGTTCCAGAGGCTCTACCAAAAGAGGGAACATTGGCTTGGGAAGTTGGTGGGATTGCCCCAGAAGCTATAATAGACGGATCACTTAGTCTCAGGTTTTCGAATTGTGCTAAAAATGCGTTTGGTGAAGTGTAAACCGGTGGATCTGAAGCAGAAGACGAAGTCTGTCTTTCTTGTTGTTGATCTTGCTGAACGGGATTAAGAACAGAGGATGGTTTAGGTGGAGCTTCACTACGCTTACGCAGCTCATATTCGTTTGGAGATTCGTTAGTTGGAGTAGATCGAGATGCCGCAAGTTCCTGACGAATGATGGCTGTCAAATCTTGCCTCATCGCAGCAGCGTTTCTCTCCATTTCTTGTTGCATATGCTTCAAATCCTCAGCTCTACCTAACCCAACCGTAGCAGAAACTATCCTTTGAATATAATTCGAAAACTCTACCTCGTCAACTTCTAAGCCTTCTGTTACAGTTTGCTCAGATGTTTTACTATTTTGAGATTTCCGAGGATTTTTCGGAATAGCACCTGTGGCAGCAGCACCAGCACCAGCACTGGATGCTGCCGTTGCGTTAGACGCATTCGAGGCGTTTGAAGTAAATTGGGTATCGTTTGCAAAATTAGATAACCAATTAGCATTGTAGTTAGAGTCACGATTTCGGCCATAATATGAGCCTTTTCTATGAGGAAGCCCACGTCTCGCCATTGTTAAAAACAAAAAAAATGAGCAGCTCAAAGTGAAAAAAAAAATCAAAGTTAAAAAGAACAAGTCTCGAAAATTGAAACCGAAAAAAAAATAATAACTCGAAGCTCAGAAATAAGAAACGAAGCTAATAAAAATAGAAGTAAGCAATGAGACTAAAATTTTTAGCATTAAAAAAAAAATGCAAAATATTTAATATTGAAAATTTAAAGCCTCAACGCAAAATCAGTTTCAAAGACAAATCAAAACCTTGATTTAAAACAATTGAAAAACTAAATAAAATCGATATCAAAATTAAAAATCGATACAAAAAACATAAAAACAAAATAAGGAGTAATCAAATCAAAACCGAAAAAATCAAGTTGGAATTTAATAGAAAAAAAAATCAATCAAAAAGGAAATGAAACAATAAAAAGTATCAAAATACTTTTTTTAAAACGAATGAAAAAATCTATAAGATTTTCCAAAAATAAACTAACCTTAGCCTAAAATAATTCAAAAAAAATGTATTGAAATCGAAAAAAAATCAAAAAGACGATAAGGCTCAAAAAGATAGTTTCAAAATTTTTTTGGAAACAATTGAAAATTTAAACACACAGCTTTGTTGTATGAACAAAATTGAAATCTTAATCTTAAAAATTAAAAAAAAATAATTCGAAATCAGATACAAAATTTAATCACAAGAACTGTGAAATGAAAAAAATCAAATAGGCAAAAAAAAAATAAATATCAAAAAGAAATCAAAAAGAGAAAAAAAAAATAATAAATCAAGAATATATAAGAAGATTCAAAAAAGAATTGTATGTAAATCAAAAAAAAAATGCTAACGTAAAAAAAATTACTTTTGAAATATTTTCAAAATGGTATTTTCAACTAGAAATTTTAGTTGAAACAAAACAAAATCAAAATTGTATTTTGTACTCAATAATCATGATGTAGGTGGATGTGACTCTGCGTTCACAATACACCCGAGCTAAATGACGAAGACGACTGATGTACTCACTCACACAAGGAAACAGTATCTTCAAATTCTTTTTCCGAGTAGACGTGGACGAGTTATGCTTTTATGAAATTTAAAATCTTGAGAAAAAGAATAAAAATTCGTTTAATTTTTTTGCAGCGAAATAGTCAGGCTCTTATAGCCACGCTACCGGTCAAAAAAAAAAAAAAAAAAAAAAAAATTAAGAAGAAGTTAAAAAGAGAAAGAAAAAAAAAATCTGAATCTAATTTGAAATTGAAAAAGTTAGAATCTATACAGAAGGAGAAAAAGGTCCGAAGCAACAGACTAAACGAGGATCTCACCCATTTACTGGACATCTTATCCTTACTCAATCCGCGAGCAAAACAAACTATATTTACAACTGAATCTACAAAATGTATTTAATAAAATCAACAAGGAAATAATCGATACATGCAGCAGACTAATTGAGGATTTCACCCAATTACTGGTCAGGTTCTCGAAATTATTATCCTGTTGTAAAACAAAAGAAAAGAAAGAATAAAGAATGAAAATAAAAATTACTAAAGCAAAAGTGAAATAAAAGCACAAACAAAATTCATTGAACCGACGCGACGCCTCTTAAAAAAAAATCAATAAAAGTTATAGTAAAATTTTCAAAATTTTTACTCAAAAAAAAAGACAAAAATCTGGCCCCACGTTGGGCGCCACCTGTAACGTACTCTCGAGATGTTGTCGAGTGGGGGATGAGAACAAAAATTCCAAACCCCTAAAACCACCCACTCGGTACACTACCAGAGGGCTTTAGAGCTTACAGGGACTCTAAAACTGTCCTGTAGCAAAAGTGGATGGGTGTCTAGTCTTCCCACTGCGCGGCATGCTTGCATATCCAAAGGTTAGCTCGTCGGAGGGGGGATTCTTGAGCAGGAAACTAGACGGCCGTCACGTTTAATCATGCCGTTAAAATTGTACAAAAAAAATATTCGCGAAGCTGATAAGTGTCTTGGTGTAGTGATGATACTATTTGTTATCCTTATTAGAGTGAGGAGAGCTAAGATGGTATTGCCCTCCGAGGATATCCCACCCCAATATCACACGGCTATGTTCTATGAGCAGAACCATGCGACACATCCTGGTTACTAAGTCCTCTATCTTTATAGTAACCCCAAAAGAAACCAGAAAACCAAATTTATGTTTTCATTGCATCGTTTTCGTCATCGCCATAGCTCATTCTCGTCAGAGCCACATCCACCAGAAACTAAAAACCTAAACCATTACCATGGTTTGTAATTTAAACTTCAAAAATCAAAAATTAAAACTTTCATTAGATTTAACTCAAACATTCAAACTTCCGTCGAAAAAGATATAAACGTATCTTCAACCGAGAGGATTAAAAATGAACCAATTATTCAAAATCAATAAAAAGATGTTCGTCGTTTTCAAAAGATATAGTTTTATACTCAAAATTTTATTCAAGGAAAAAAATTTAAGACTATAATACAAGTATACCAATAATAAATTCACCTAAACAGGTAGGCATCGAAATATCGAAATATAAAAAAAACTTTAGAAATTATAGCTTTAAAAATTGTTTTCTTTTAGAAACAAATCAAATATTTAAAAAAAACTTAAGGTTCAAAACAGAATGGGAAATATTTAAATCAAAATTTGTACTTAGATATTTTATGTGTGTACAAATCATTCAATTATATACATATGAATAAGATTTGCGTACAAAGATATCACCAACGAAAATGTTCTAACTCTTAGTTAAGTAGGTTTCTTTTTTTACTTTTCTAGGTTTAAGCTTTTTCTTTCTTTTCTTTCTTTGTTTTCTTTTCAATCAAAAATTCTTTCGTTCAATTAATAGGAAATAGTTTAGGTAATAATTAAATTATTCAGATTAAAAAAAATAATTATTCGTTCGTTCAAATTAACATCATGTAATATTTAGAAAAAATGACTTACCGCATAAATTGCATTATTTGCATACTTGATTTTAAATTGGTGTATTTTTGTTGTTTGCTATTATAATTTATAGTTGCTCAATTCCTCCTGATAGTGTGCACAGCATCGCAGGATTGAATTTTGTTGTTGTTTTGTCACTTTGTAATAATTTTTTTTTTTGTTTTTGCTAGATTAAACTTGATAAAAACAAATAGAAATTTGAACGAATTGAATTTACAAGGTCAAATTATAATAAACTTTAATAATGAAAAAAAAAATTGTTTTGTTTTTAAAAAAGAAAGAAAGATATGTTGTATGTATGTACTTAGCTTTTTTTATAAATTGTATGATGATGATATGATGATTTTTTTTTTTTTTTGCACAGGTGAATAGGTGAATAGTAAGTTTTTTCTGGATTGTAGGTTTTTAAATATTTTCCTGTATTCTTCTAGGATGTATTTTTGGTGTATGGATGATTTTGATTGTATGGATGATTTTGATTGTCTGGATGATTTTGGATATTTTTGTTGTTGTTTGTATGTGTGCTGTTTTTTTGTAGATCTTATTTTTTTATATAGATCACATGGGTTGTTAAAAAAAAAGGTGTCAAGATGAAGATATTGACGATAGTATGGTTCATCGATGGTGTTTTTTTTTGTAGCTCTTGGAATCTTTGATTTTATAAAGATCGTGATGTGGCTGAGTCGTAGGAGCACGATGCCGTGTAGGTCGGCAAACGAAGCACAAACACTTTTTTTCCACAGATCAGCGGCTTTTTGGAGACTTTAAAAAGTCTGATTTGCTTCGAAATCAATCGATTTTGGGCACCTGGAGCACCTGATTAAAAAGAACACAAGGACTTAATTTCGAGCACATGTATAGTGTAGGTGCATAAGGAGCACGGATCATAAAAAAAAAGCTCACCTTGAAATTAATTTTTGTTCTAATGCTCAGAAAATACGAATACCAAATTAATTACTTCTGGGAACTTGATCACTTCTAGGATTTTTATAATTTCTCCACCTTGAGCACCTGGTAGGTAGATAATTAGGTATAAGGACAGAGGTTATTGAACGAATTCATTAAAAATCTCACCTTAATTATTTCAAAATGTATGAAGGTATATTTTTATTTCCAGAATAAATATTTTGTATATTTTTTTTCACTTAAAAAAACTTGTAAAAAAAAACTTGAAAAATAACTTTTAGTTTTAATAATTTTGCTCGTCACTATCACGTCTTAGAGGATCGAAAAAAACACCAAAAACAGAAAGATTTTGGCTTTGACGCAAGTATTTATACCCTTTGCAAGGCTGAAAGATTTCCTCACACATACACTCAAAAAAAACCATCATGGACGAAATTTTTGGGTTTCCGATTATCGTTTTCTCAATGGATTTTGACCACAAAAATACAAATTATACGTCAAATTAAATTTTAGAATTTTTGAAAAATAGGTGTTTTATATAAAAATTGATCTAGTTAAAATCCAATTATTTTGACATATTTTTAATATTTATTTTTGCATGTAAGTGTAAGTTTTTCGATACACAAATTTCTAATTTCGAACTCTCTCTCAGATAGATTTGTCCTTGAAAATTATCTCGATTTTTTTTTGTTTGTTTTACGAAATTTCTTAACACCACTAACAATAAGTTTTGTTTTCTCTACGGACTTTTCAAGGTGTCTCGTGGTGCAATGGGTAGAGACACCGGACCCATCCCTGACCCATCCGGTTCGACTCCTGGTGTAAGCACCAATCTCTTTTTTTTTAATTTTCTCATTTTTTTAAATATATTTTTTTTCGAAATTTTTGATCTTATTGTTTTTTTTTTTTTTTTTTCAATTTTATAAAAAACACAACTTAAACAAAGACGATCCTAAACAAGCTTGGAGGAAGTGTAGAGTATCCTTAAGATTTTGTATAGATTTAAAATAATTCTACCCAATATCAATTTAAGCTTAGCTTATTCTTTGCTCCTATGCATATGCAATAGTTCTTTAATTTTGTGTTCTTTATGTTCTTAACACATGTAAGTTTAACAGAATCACAGGTTCTTAAACTATTTTCACTCATATCATACACACATAGAAAATCAGTAAAGATCCAGTAGCCAGCGATGTTATAAAAACCTTACAACGATAGCGAAAAACAGAAGGCATAGAGTGATTTTAAAACCAACACTAAGTTTAAGAAGGCGGCGTAAAGACGACAGATTTCTCACAGATTGTATCTCATGTTATTTGTTCCGATTTAGTAGACATTTATAGGTCTCTTCTCTCCCTGCCTTTTAAGAATACTGACACAAGATTTGTTGAGAGTTCTTAGTCACAATAGGCCCTGGTTCTCCAAGAGCTGTAATGCTACCAAATTAATATTGTCTTATTATCCAGTTCTCGTATGGTAAGTCTTCTTGCGCAAGGTGCTCATGTTGCTAAAAACACCAATCGAATTTCCTCAATGCACTACATCTTACCTTAACCCCTCTACGACTTAAAATTTAATATCCCCTTAATAAGATTTGAATCGTTTTATATTCATTCAAGTGACCATAATTAAAATTTATTAGTATAACACGGACCTTTAACTTACAATTTTCAGTGAAACCAATTCAGCACAATTCGCACTCTCAAAAAATAAGCTGACAGCAATTCGAAAACAAAAACTCCCACAGTGACAATCATCAGATGCGCCATTATCTGATACAAGCTCCATATTCGATCGTTTGATATTGCTCGCAATATATTACTATCCCTAAACATTCGTTGATCCTTAACATTGTTTCTCGCAATATGCCTTATGATTCCAGCATAATTGAAAAGGTTTAAATATGCGTTGATTGGCGTTGCAAACATTGAATGTTTTTGAAAATACATTGCCGTCTGATGTTGGTATACTTGCTCTTTAATAATCCTCAGATCAGAACCTCTGCGGAAAATCCCCTCAAAATAACTCACAACATGATCTCGAAGAGCAATAGTAGCATATTTGCCTTCAAGTCCTTCAAGCAATTTCAACCTTTCGTAATGGGTTTGATCTAATACAATGGTTTGGTTTTGCGGGAATATATCGATGCCAACATATGATTTAGTGATAAGAAACTTGTAATTTCTCTTAAAAAGTTCGTCATATTTCTTTGGTATTTTTTCGAATATATCGATTCTAATGGAGTCATAGAGAGAACCTTGATAGGCACTGCGGATAATCAATGTCATCACAAGCCACAGTATCAGAAGGTATCTTGCCAAATTTCCTTTGGGATCCCTTGCCACGGAATAGCCCAAGAAGACGGAAAAAAAGTTTAGCAAGGGAGTATCGTTACGTTCACCAACTACAAGTTCTCTATGCGACTGTTTCAAAATCCGTAAGCTTTGAATCAAAAAGGCCCCTGCAAGTAATAGTCCAATAACGGAGTGCCAGACGGGAATGCTAAAAGGCCTCCCAAGGCGGTTGGCACAGTCCAGTTCTCGTTTGCCACGAACAATGAATACAACCGGTGAATGATAATATAATACTGAAGGCGTAAGAGCTATCCGCTTAGGGTCCGAACCACTGAAACCTCCAATAGCAATATCTGCATTTTTGTTAAGTAACTGAAAAAGAAACGACACTACTGATTTGTTTTCCTTAATGTTGAGTATTTTCAAAAACAAAGAATTTCGAAAAGGTTACCTCAGCATAGCACCCAAAGCCAGTGTGGTTTTCTATATACGTTCGCTCTTGGGAAAAAGGCAACAAGTCAATGGTAAAGTTGAGATTTCTTGACAGAATTCTTATAAGCTGTCCATCTATGCCTCGGAGATTAGACCAATATTTTTCAGGCTTTGGATCACTTGTGTTACCAAAAAACGTCAACATTGGATGATTTTGTTGAGCGCAGATCCTTAGCGGACATTTATGAAAATTCTGTTGAGTTTGTGGAAATATTTCGCTAAGCTTCTCAAAACCATCTCGCAGCCGAAAGTACAGATACGGCTGAACAACATGACACTTGGTTTCGGAGAAAATCTTGTATTTGTACATGGACACACCGAATACGTGATGATTAAGAAGAATATTCACATTTATAACATTACTGTTTTTACATGCCTTGAAGATGCCTTGAATAGTTCGAAAATAATCGGTGGGTGAGTAATTTGTTAGAATGATGAGAAATTGAAAATCAGCATCGAAGTCGTTTTGCGGGAAACTCGTAATAATGTTCCTAAGAGAAGAAAACAAAATACCAGTAACAGTTGTGGCTTGCTTGTTGTTGGCCTTCGGATACTCACAAAAAGGCTTCCTCGCTGTCAACAATGAGTATATGGTATTCCCAAGGTTGATTGCCGGATTCACCACAGAACAGCTGAACTGTAATTTTTTCGTCAAGATTTTGCAAGATATACTCTAAAATACGGTTATTAAAATCTCCAAATTTGGAGTGAACACTTCTTTCAAAAACTATAACTGTTGTAGAGCATTGACAGATATATTTACGGACAAGATGTACAGCAGTTTCGGCTAAAATGAGATCATCGCTCCTGGTAATGAGTAAATCAATTTGGCCATTTATTGGCATGAAGATGAAACACAGCAGCAACAAGAATTGTACGTGAACTGCCACCATTTTGTGGAGACTAAAATAAGTTTGCTTAATGTGTTCGTACACTCCAGCAAGTCATAAATTCAATTCAAGATGGAGATAAGAGATAGTCCGAGGATGATGAATGTTCGTTTTATTAATTAATTTGTATGGATTTTTCAAATAGATTGTGTTTTGTTAATTAAAGATAAATCATGCACAATTGATAAGTCTATAACAAATAATTTACCTAACATCGCAAGAAGTTATTAAAATGGTTGGATTCAAACAGAACTTCCAGCTGGTGTGTGCCGCCAAGGCAAACAAACTTTACCGGCACGGTACAATAGATATGGAACTGTGTCGTTATCAGGCAGGATGTGGGATGTAGGATACCCGGTTATCCGTTATTGAATACTGTTGTGCAGATTAAAGTTCCATTTCTAGGCTGGGTTAAGAAACGTGATTTTTGTCGTAGGCAATTGTAAATTTCTTATGTATGGGGTATATTATGCCTTTTCGCCAGTCTTCTGGCATTTCTTCCTGCTCCCATACGTGCACTATAATATCATGAATTGCTTGACGTAAGGCTGGCCCGCCGTGATGAAATAATTCGGCTGGTATGCCATCGGCTCCCGGGGATTTGTTCTGTTTAAGCCGGCCTATAGCCTTCTCAACCTCTTCTATGCTTGGTGGCGGCAACATAGGGTATTCTTCTCGAAGTAGTGGAGCCTCCACTTCTGCAGTGAGCTGACCATTTAGCAATTCATTGAAGTACACTTCCCATCGCTCCAGTATGCTTTCAGGATCGGTGATCAGATTTCCCTCTCCGTCCTTGCAGTATGTGCAGCGTGGTGTGTACTGCGTCATGTTTCGGACGGATTGGTAGAACTTCCGCGCCTGGTGCGGACCTCGCTCTCGGCTGTTTTCTATTTCACAGATTAGGTTCTTCTCCCAGGCTGATTTCTTTTGTCTGTGAAGCCGTTTTTCTGTTCTTCTGAGCTCTTTATATTCCTCTTCGCGTGCCCGCGTTCTATGAGATTGTTACATTGCTCGGTACGCAACATTCTTACGTTCAGTCGCTAGCTTGCATTCATCATCAAACCAGTCGTTCCGATTTTTACGACTGCTGCCTAAGATGGAGTTGGCAGTACTAATGACAGTATTTTTAAGACGTGTCCACTTTTCATTTACGCCCAGCATACTGGCTCCAGGACTTACTCTCCCTAAGTCAGGTGTTTCTAGGGAGAGTCCTAACGCATTACCAAAGGTGTTACTGGTGTTTTCATTGCGCAGGGCAGCCGTGTTGATTCGAACCTGATTGGCGGATGCAATGCGTCTTCGCAAGGCAATCCGCCCTCGGAAAACCATACCAACAAGATAGTGATCCGAGTCGATATTGGCACCTCGGTACGTTCGTACCGTCATCAAGTTCGAGTAGTGGCGACGGTCTATCAACACGTGGTCTATTTGGTTACGAGTGCCTCCATCAGGTGATATGATATAGAAGGGTATTTTTCCCAAGAGAAAAGACCCTATGGGCAGCTTTACATTCTCTTTGAACCCAAGTACGGTGCTTCGAATTATCTTAAACAAGCCCAAAATCATTACTTTGGAACGTTATATAATCGTTCTACAATTTTTTTTTTTCGTTTGTGCTTATAGAAAATTTTCAAAGCTTTTCAAATTCACCGAATTTTGTAAGAAAAAGATCACAAAAAGCTTCACATGATAATATGTCTAAAGTTGTTGAACCATTTTTTGAATCCTTCATCTTAAGAAAGGAAAAGTTTAAAATGTCGACGTTGAACACCGTCTTGATGAACAAATCGGTTTTTCCTACATATGCGATGGCAAATGGTATACAAATTCTTAGAACTCATCCTGCTAAAAGGAATTCACGACACAGCAACTAAGCGGGGCTTAGTGAAACAATTCAACCATAGACTATAAATTCTTCTTGGGTTCAAACTGAATGCTGGAAACCTATTTATGGCCATCAACACCTGGGAAATCCCGATACTGACTTACTGTTTTGACTTATAAAACATTAGGTAGAGAACTCACAGATGTCACCTCTAACAAAATCCCAAACTTGGAGTCTCATAAGTAAATTGTACACAAACATCACACACCTCTTCACCTCCGCTCAGAAATGTTTGAAACTCCACCAAATGTGCAAACCGAGGAAAGTCTAATAGATTTTTGGAATAACAATAGCTTACATCGAACACATCGCAAAGTACAAGAAATCATCGATCGGGAATACACGAACCTTTAATTGAGTTGCTTGGTCAGTTTGGACAGTTGTTTACTGAAACTGAAAGATTTATTGTTTGTATCCAAGATAGAGTTATTGCCACCGAAAATTACAGAAGGGCAATACTTGCAGAAGAAATAATGATCGACCTCTTTCGGAAGTTTAAAGCTTCCTCAGAAACAATAAAACACGTTTTCAGCGGATGTACTGTAGAAGTATACCATCCTATGATTACACGACAAGACATATTCAACTTGGCACAATTGTTCATTTGAGGATAGCTAAGGCCTTAAATCTGGGAATGGTGCATAAACCCTTCTTAAAGTACAGCCCTTCTGCAGTCTTGGAAAACAATGATTTCAAAATGTAGTGGGATATGTCAATAACAACGGACCAAGCTATTAGAGAAGACAAACCGGCCATAGAAGTGCTTAGTAAGAACACTATTACGATCCTTATTTACAATATCGCGATTCCGTTGAGATTGAGCCACAACCTACACGGAGCTAGCCAATAAAATGAAAGCTTTGGTATCGAGCTGAAGATGTCAAAATTCTACCAATGTTGACTTAGACAACCGGAGTGTTCCTTGTTTCACAAATAGAAAATGAAAGATCAGCTGGAGAAAATGCAAAAGGCTGTTTTTTTTTTCAAACACGTAGAACATATAGTTCGGCGGTTCCTTCAATTTTCATAAACAGTCAAAAACTTAGAATATCTGTATATAAACGCTACTGAGCCTAATCTTTTGGCATAGCCTGGGATAGGTATTTTCCAACCGCACAGTGTTTGAGAAATTTAGAAAATCCATAATAATATATTTTTGATGTGTAAACATCTTTGCCGGCGTGCCGCGCCGACACGGTAGAGTAAACCGAAAATGTGCGTAAGACTTATACGTTTCGTGTAGCCCGTTATGGTTACACATTACAATTACACATTACGGTTACACGTTCCTTGTAGCAATTTACCTTACGAAATATTGCATTTAAGACCCTGTTTACATTGGAAATATTGCGTACTTACGACATCGTGCTTACATTGCAAACTTTGAGTGCTGAAATCTCGATTTTATTACTTTCCATAGCTGGCTAGAACTAAATTCAATCCCAACATTTATTCAGCTCTCGACCAATATGTCAAAAAGACCAAAGACAAAACAACTGGTGTAAGATTTCATAGCGGGTTCATTCAATGTTTTAAACAATTACACTTCACATTAGTGATGGATGATTACATTTTATTTTATGTTCCCAAAAAATGCATCTTCAGATTTGTACTCGTAATTTAAAAATCCGAAAAAGCTGTTCAGGGCAATCAGTTGACTACGATGACTACGACTTCAATGGATTACAAAATTTAGTTTTTGCCGCTTATATACCTACTTTAACAATTTCTATTACAAGGTGGGAATGATGTCAATCGGTTTATAAATCTCTGACAGAAAAAGTAAGATAAAGTACAGACAAAAGTTGGAGGATTGGCTTGATTTTGATAAGGTAAACGCTCCATCTAGTGGCTTGTCAAACAATGTTGGTCCGCCATGGTCAAAATTCTAATGAGAAGTTATGTTTGACAGCATGTTTGACGAATGTGAACGCTCCTTTTTTTATCCATCAAATATTCATCATGCCGTGCTTGTCAAACAAATTTGAGAATGTGAACGCCTCTATTAATGCTCCGAGCAAATAGCTGTAATATGACTGCTTTTGAACGATGCGATATAACTCTGCAATTTGTAAACATGTTTTCGAGAGACGTATGTGGTGGCGGGGTTAAACGCAATTGCTGAGGTTGAAAAAATGATAAGTTATCGTTCATTCTTCGTTCTGGTTTCCTTTATGTCTCGAGTATGTTTCATTTTATTTTTGGCGCTCGTTCAGTAAAATTCGCTTAACTGAGTAGAGTAAGGAGTGCAAAGAGATAAACTCCTTTTCGCTTGAACAAAGTTTACTTATTGTAAAAATCGCTGTGTTTAAAAGCACCCATTCAATCGAAATGAAATCAAAAGAGAAACAGAGATTAAAAATCGGTTTCGTGTAAAAACAGTCTATTTTCAAACATCTCTGTTTGAATATAAGTGTACAAATGTAATGCTATCTCAAACAACATCCCTGTTTAAACATAAGTCAAACAAACTTTACGTTACGCAGCGGAGTTCATGGGTGCGTTCTTTTTGTTACAATGTTTAAATTTTAAAATAGATAGGTTTGTTCCTTTACTTTGAAACTCTACTACAGACACATCAAAATAAGTTTGAGGAGTAAGTTCAATTCCAATTGAAATTAAAGATTAAAAAGTCAATCATAAGTTTAAATGATGGCTACATATGCATTGTGTATAACTGGCACATTAGTCGCTCATATTTCTATCGATGCGATAGTCACTGGACGTGGTCCAAAACTACATAAGTGCTTTAGGTGAAAGCGTTATTTACAGCTATATAGAGATATTTTTGGATTTAAGTATTCAGAATCCAGAATTGCACATTGTGGGAAAAATGGTGGCTTGATTTGAATATATCTAAAATCACAAAGTCATAAGATTGCATCATTGGATGTTTATTGGGTACGTACGATAACAAAAATTTGGCATTCGGACGAACGTTGATGTTTACACATCTTAACCGTGAGTCCCGGCACTCACATTTTTTTTCCTTTAATGGAAAGCTAGGAGCAATGCTCAATGCATCGTAAGTAAGTCTTGGCATTGGCCAGTTGACCATCCCCGTGTGTCGGACTCGCTTTTTATATAACATACGGACAAAAGCTCCTTTAAACACTTATTAGTGTCTTACTATCCCCCCCCTCCCCTTGGGAGCGGCATTTCCATTACTTCAAAAGGGTTCCGGGACCAATTTGCGGGCTCACCTGTTTCCCGATCATTTTCGTCTTTTCTAGAGAATATGTATGTATGTGCTTTGAAGAATCAGATGTCTTGCCAATTCTGTACTACGTTTTCTGGAGTTCGTTTTGGCGGGAGAATTCCATCTGCAGCAGGTGCACAAGGCATGATTTGCGTCACCTTCTGCAGAGTCTCCGTACTGGCAGGCTAGACTTTCTGTTTTGCCAATCTTGTGGAGAAAGGCATTGAGATATCCGTAACCTGTAAGGAACTAGGTGACATAATAGTTAACCTCGCCGTGTTTCCGGGCGTTCCACTCAGCCAGGTCTCTAATCAGGCTCCACTTCTACTTTGTGGGCTGCTTTAACTATTCAGTTACCGTTTTCACTCCAAATAACGCCTTTTTGCCGTGAACGTACTTTCTTTGTACGCCAGAAAATCGATAGTACAATTACAAGGGCAGCTGGTTCCAACACCGCATCCTGTCTACAGAAATATAGCTTTGGGTTGAGTCTGAGTCCCAAGTACTTTACTGCATCCTTGTTTCTTATAGCTTCAGAGCCAACTTGGAAGTTAGTTATTGTGGGAATCCTCATCTAAGGTAGAAGGACTATGTCAGTTTTTTCTTATTAGTGTCTTACTATCCCCCCCTCCCCTTGGGAGCGGCATTTCCATTACTTCAAAAGGGTTCCGGGACCAATTTGCGGGCTCACCTGTTTCCCGATCATTTTCGTCTTCTCTAGAGAATATGTATGTATGTGCTTTGAAGAATCAGATGTCTTGCCAATTCTGTACTACGTTTTCTGGAGTTCGTTTTGGCGGGAGAATTCCATCTGCAGCAGGTGAACAAGGCATGATTTGCGTCACCTTCTGCAGAGTCTCCGTACTGGCAGGCTAGACTTTCTGTTTTGCCAATCTTGTGGAGAAAGGCATTGAGATATCCGTAACCTGTAAGGAACTAGGTGACATAATAGTTAACCTCGCCGTGTTTCCGGGCGTTCCACTCAGCCAGGTCTCTAATCAGGCTCCACTTCTACTTTGTGGGCTGCTTTAACTATTCAGTTACCGTTTTCACTCCAAATAACGCCTTTTTGCCGTGAACGTACTTTCTTTGTACGCCAGAAAATCGATAGTACAATTACAAGGGCAGCTGGTTCCAACACCGCATCCTGTCTACAGAAATATAGCTTTGGGTTGAGTCTGAGTCCCAAGTACTTTACTGCATCCTTGTTTCTTATAGCTTCAGAGCCAACTTGGAAGTTAGTTATTGTGGGAATCCTCATCTAAGGTAGAAGGACTATGTCAGTTTTTTCTGTTGCCAAGATTTTACCGTGTTAGCCCATCCAGAATTGCACATGACCTTATTCAGCTTCCGCTGCCCATTTTCGGTTTCTTTTTCCTTTATTACATCCGCAATGTCATATGCATACCCTACCAGAAATGTATTTTCCAAAATGTCCATGGAGAGTAGGCCATCATGGGAGATATTTCATCACTCATGCTCCAAGATTGATCTCTGTGCGGCTCCGGATGTGATTTGCCTTCTTCGTGTGCCTTCCCTGGTCTATTAGATCAGTTTCTGGCCCCTGAAATAATCCTTCACCATCTCTGAAATATTAAAACTATTTTCAATTGCGTTCAACATGTCACTCCACCTGACGTTTCTGACATCCAAGGCTGCCATCAGTAGGTACTATGTGCCTCGAGTAGTGGTTTCTCTGTTAAGCGGCTTGGGTGACAACTTCTTCTATGGCTCCAATCGTAGAGTGGCCTTTCCTGAAGCCGTGCTATTTTTCGGATAAGCCTCCTATGTGCTTTGTTTAAAAAAATGTTTTTTTTTTCCACAAATTCAAAAATATTTTATTTTTAAGTTTTGAAACGCAAAAAGTGTTTCTCAGATACTTCAATCTAAACATGCGAACTGAAAGCAAAGAAATAGATAAGATTTTTGCTGTAGGTTACTCATAAACGACGCTGCCAGAGGTCTGTTATATACTGTCGTGAGCTCATAGAACTGTTGACAATAAAAAGTTTGTTTCACTTTATTTAAGTCGAGAAGTTCTTTTAGAAGTCGTAAAATGTTTTCTTGGGAACAATAGAATTAATTTTTTGTATTACTACCGAGAAATGTACGAGTACTTTACCAAATTTGAATCACACGGACCATGAAAAAAGCATCATGAGGACCTCGGCTGAACGAAAAGTACCCCTTCGACCATACGCAATGTCAGGCGACCTAGTAGATTGGTTTATTTGAAATCCAGTCGTAGACTATTGTGAGGCAAAACGTCCTAATTCAACTGTCAGCAGGGGCTTTGTTAGCTGCTGATCTACCAGAGCATTTAGCCTGCTGTTTAAGTGCAACCAGCGGGGTTGTACCTGCTGATATACTAGAGCATTAAGCCTGCTGTTTTAGTCGCCACCAAGGCCATAGTACCATTCGATGAAGTCATAAGCCCGGAACACGACAAGTTCTTAAAGCCGAATTACCAGAAGTCAGGTTACCCGAAATCAAGTACCAGTACATAAAACCGAAATCCGAATTATCAGCAACCAGTATACCCGATATAAGACAGCAAGACTGGAATCTAGAAAAGTTTATACCCATAAATCATTCGATTACCAGAATTAATTGAAATTTTAGCAACAGAATATTGTGTGTTATAGATATAAGAGTTATTTTTAATAAAGATTTTGTAATAAAGTTTGAAAACCTTTTCCTCTGAAGTAACGTGTTTTTTTCAGGACGATCTTGGCGAGCAAAACCTCGTCTGGAAAGCAAAAAGCACATCACAATTTTGTCTACTTTTACCGAAACCATGGTTATTTCTAATTCCAAGAAACATAACAACATAAAAGCCTAATTGGCTTGACAAGTCTTAAATCAAAATCAAACCAGAAACTTCAACCACACTTTCTATTATAACTACATTTAAAATTGCCTCCAAACATCTTACCTAAATATTTGCGTAGCGAAAATTCGCAAAAAAAAAACTAAATACAAATCATAAAGGATTTAATAAAACATTTAACCCCCGTGAAAACTCTTTTTTTCATGACATTTCAACCCTACGGCTGTCTTTAGAAAATTTAATTCAATTAGTTTCCGCTCAATTGCACGATTTACCAAGGAAAAGTTAAAACATTAAAGGATATCATTTCCATTATTCACCGCAACACCCCTCGAAGCTATTATCCTTTTAGCAGTTTGAGTATTACAGTACGCCTCAGTTGCCAGCTCCCAGCACCCAACCATCATCCACACCAGAGCGAAAAGCGCTTAAAACACTCCTAATAAAAAATGACTCAGAGCAATTCTATGCAATTACGTGGAAGTTGAATTAATGTCAAAACTTTCAATTCAATTGAAGAATATCTATGAAAGGAGGAATATCTAATCCAATAGAAACATATCTACGCAAAGGGAGTACGAAAGGGGACTATAACCTATCGACCATATTGTCGTCATTGTCACAGAGGGAACTCGTGGCGTTGTCGTCGTCGTCGTCGGTTGTAGCGTGCGTCACTGTCGCCTCTTCCCTTGAGGATGATAAAACCAATGAATCGAATTGAAATGCAAAGTTTCATGTCGAGCAACAATAACTTATTCAGTTTCAAGGCAGCATGAATGAATATTGAAATTCTAAGTTTTCACGGAGAATAATTGTTTTATCTTCGAGTAAAAAAAAGAAGCATAAAATAATTATGTTTAAAATATCGGACGGCAAGTTATGTTCTCGTTAAAAATTCGAGGTTAAGATTTTCATTACAATTGAAATGGGGATAGCAATAATTAATGGATTCAAATTTAAATTGGAGATTTCTCTTATGTTTTCTTAAAAATAACTGCAAGAATTTTGATGAAATGTTTTCTTTCAACAGCAATAGTGGGTCTCGTGTTTCTGTCTGGTTGCATGGGGTAGACTGTCCTTAAACTTGGTCCTTAGCTTGGTCGGCTTTCTCAAAAGCTTTTCAATAGCTTTCGATAAAATTTTGTATGCTTTTAAGAAAATAAAAAAAAATTTCTTCTTATTTTCGACTTTCTTAAAAACTGTTTAACATTGAACTTCTCTATAATGTTCTTACCAAAAATTTCCTCAACACTTTCAGTAATATTTTTTTTTGTTAAAAAGTGTTTTGAAGTTTACATTTTTTAAAATTTGATATATTGAAAACAAGTCATTGATTTTTTTTAAATTAGTTTTAAAGTATGAAGGCAATTATTAATACTGAAAGCTGACGTAAAAAAACTATTATTTGTTTAATATTAACAAAATTCCAAAAACAAATTTTAAGAAATACATACATAGGTAACTTTTTTGTTTTAATATTTATAATATAGCAATGTTGCCGGAGAATGAAGAAAATTTTCTTTTCTTACTCACATTTCGATCGATGTAAAGCACTTCTTCAGTATCAAAGATGTCCGTAAATTCATAGATGCCACGAACCCTTAACTCAGTTGTCGGGGTCTTTTTTACGCCACACTCAATGTTCACAGTTCTTCTTGGCTTCTCTATTCGGGCCAGAAAACACCCGAAGGAATGTGTGTTGAGATTTTCGCTGAGTTTAACTACCTTACTCAGCTTGTCAACGAGCCTACTCGAATATCGGACGTTAATGGCCGAGCAGAAAATACTCTTGACTTGTTTCTTACCTCTGACCCTGATAAATACACAATAAGTGTATTGACGCCTCTAGGCACATCTGACCATAGTGTTATATCTGCAAATTTCTCGTGTCAAACAAATCCAGTTAGAAAAAGAGCTCCTAGAAGAACAGTATGGCAGTACGAGAAAGCCAACTGGAACGGTTTGAATAACTTTTTCAGGATCTTTAACTGGTCACTATGCTTCCTCGATAGTGACGTAGACTCCAGCGCAGATATGATAACTAACATTATTCTTTTGGGAATGAAACATTTTATCCCGAATAGGGTTAAAAGTATCAGAACCAAGGATAATTCATGGTTTGATTTGAGCTGTAAAGAGGTTATCAAGGAAAAAGAGGTAAGCTTCCGGTGTTTTAGAGCCAACCCAACTGAGGAAAACCGGAAAAAGTTCAAACAAGCCAGGAAGGCCTGCAACGCCCATATTCGACGGACCAAATTTTTACATGATCAAAAATCAAGGCAAAAAATACTGCAATGTCCCAAAGGCAGTAAGAATTTTTGGTCATTTGTAAAAAATATGAGGAATTCTTCCTCTTCCTCGGTTCCTACGCTTGTTGTCAATGACATTCCTTTCGTTAGCTCTATTGATAAAGCTAGCTTGTTTGTAAGGCAGTTCGCCGCAAATTCCACCTTGCCAGATAGTGTCATGACCGCGTTAGTGATTCTATGGGACAAATCTTTTTTCGCACTCGTACCGTGGCAAGAGTCCTGAAAGATCTCAATATTCATAAATCCGCTGGTCCGGATGGTATCCCCGCTATTATTCTGAAGAGGTGTTCTTCCACGCTAGCAAAACCCCTGCGTAAGCTTTTCCATCTGTCCTATTCTTCAGGGCTCGTTCCGAGTAGTTGGAAAACTGCATTTGTTCAGCCAATTCCCCAAAAAGGCGAATCTTCTTCTCCCTCTAATTATCGACCGATCGCACTAACGTCCCTTCTTTCTAAGGTCATGGAAACGCTGATTAATTATCAGCTTAAGAAATATCTTGAGGAACGAAAGCTTCTTAATGACCGACAGTATGGCTTTCGTAGCAATAGGTCCACAGGTGATTTGGTGGTTATCTAACCGAAAAGTGGAACAAATCTTTACATTGTTTCGGAGAAAGTAAGATTATTGCACTTGATATTTCAAAGGCATTTGATAAAGTCTGGCATCTTGCTCTTTTATCGAAAATGCGTGCTTTCGGGATCGACGAATCCCTACTTCTTTGTGTTGTACTAGACGGATTCAAGTCTGAAACCCACAATATAAATGCTGGTGTGCCCCAGGGCTCCGTTTTGTCCCCAACCCTCTTCCTCATTTTTATTAATGATCTCCTGTCTGTAACTTCTAATCCAATTAATTGTTTCGCTGACGATAGTACTCTTAATTTTCATATTCGTTTTCAGACTCACATCCCTCCTCTTCGGATGTGGAACTGCAACGACAAAATATGATAAGCACATTAAATTACGACCTAAACAGCATTGTGCAATGGGGAATAAGAAACCGTGTCGAATTCAATGCTTCGAAAACCCAATGCTGTCTTATATCGTTAAAGCGAGATATACCCCCCTTGCCACTATCTATGAGTGGCACTTGCATCAATGAAACTGAACATCTCGATATTCTCGGTATGTGCATCACGAACCACCTCTTGTGGAACACTCACATACGCGACGTTGCCAAAAATGCCGCAAGATGTTTGGGTTTTCTGAGACGGTGCAAGAAATTTTTCTCTCCTTCTGATCTGGCTACAATCTATAAAACCTATATACGTCCAAAACTTTAGTATAACTCCCATCTATGGGCTGGTGCTCCAGTAACTTATTTAAATCTTTTGGACAGTATTCAAAGAAGAGCTTGTAAAATGATTGGTGATAATAACATCATTGACTCATTTACGTCACTCCAACATCGTCGTAATGTTTCTTGCCTCACCCTTTTCTACAGTTATTTTAACGGACTATGCTCTAGTGAAATAGCCAGCTGCATTCCTCCCCTTAAACAATTTAACCGTAATACGAGTAGTCGCACTTCTAGGAATGCCCATCAGTTTACCCTTGAGCCCAACTTCGGCCGTACTGTGAAGTACAGAAATTCGTTCTTCAGCCGTATTACGCGAATGTGGAATTCTTTGCCACGATCTGTCTTTCTCAGTCATTGCAATGTTCAAGAATTCAAAACCAATGTACACTGACACCTCCTTTCTAACCCTTACCTTTCTTCTTAATGTTCACACTGTGTTTCTGGCATATTAAGGGTATACAAACCCCTTGAGTGTGCGCCGATTATAAAAAAAAAAAAAAAAAAAAAACTCGTTAGTTGTAGCCAAGGTTCTACTACGAATATCCCAACCAAATCCCAAACAAAGAGAAATACCTACTGTTGCGGACATACCCTTTAACATAGTGCGAGCGTTTAGAAAATAGAGTGAAAATTGAATAGAAGTTATTGATGTTTATTGGTCTTAAATGTTTGGATATTGAAATGGGAATGAAAAGCAGAGTTGGGTAGGAATTCCTCATTCTTGTGGTATAGTTAAAAAAAGAATCTCTCTTGATGGTATACGTCCGAAGTTAGGCTCGAGGGTATAATGATGAGCATTCTGAGCAGTGCGGTTATCACGCTGAAATTGCTTAAGGGAGCGAATGCAACTGGCTATTTCAATAGATCAACGTTTGAAGAAGTAGCTATTAAACAGTGATAAGCAAGTGAAATTTCGAGTTTTGGACGTTTTTATGTTTCTAAATAGTTGGCGGATCACAATGGGAAAAAAGAATCTTACTCGTCTGAGAAAACCTAGGCATTTAGCAGTATTTTTTGCAATATCTGCTTTGTCATTCCATAAAAGTTTTTCAGTATGGCACATACCAAAGAATTGAAATCTTTTCAGTTTCATCGACGCAAGTTTCATGCATGTATGATGACAAAGGCGAATCCGCTTTAACGATGGATGATTATTAATGCCCAGTATACCAATACTGTTAAAATCTGAGTTTAATGAGCTCAAAATATTCTGCCATTGCAACTCGATATTCGTCGAAGAATCAGGAAAAATCAGATATGCGATTATCGATATCTTTTAATACTCTAGCAACTCGAAATTGCAGTTGTCCAACAAAAAAATCGACGTCCTCAAGTACAGGTGGAACCCTGTCATCACCAAGCAACGTAGAGTTTGCTGTGAGCTGTTCTACAAACTCATTGGTCTTGTCTATGGAACTCACGACAGATTCATCATTGCAGATGAGCATGTGAACTGATGACGATGTTGAGTTTTTAATATTCTTACCGAATGACCAAAAGCTTTTACTTTTTCTGTCCTTAGGACACTGCAGTATTTCTTGTCTATTTTTTTTTTACGTAAGAATATGGTTCTTAGGATCAAGGTGTTGCAGGAAACTGCCTGGTTTAAGTTTTACACAGTTTTCACTTAGGGAATGGTCTTGATAGTTTCACTGTCCTTTGAGTAAAACCAAGAGTTTTTGTTTAGGTTAAATACTCTTTGTTCTGAGAGGAACCAATAAAAATTATATTGGTTGGTTATCATTTCAGCATAAGCATTAACGTCTCTATCTAAGAAGAAAATCGACCAGGTTAAAGCACGAAAAAATTGTTTAATTCTTCTCAGTTGGCTTTTTCATATTGGAATTAAAAAGAAGCTGACTCTATACAGTGATCAGAAGTGCCAAGAGGAGCCTTAGCTGTTATATTTTTTCTAATAACCTACTCAGAAGCCTTATATTGCAATCATAAAGTAGAACGAAACATTGGGTTCTGGGAGTAATGGTTAAGGGGATGAATTGCCACGCCGAAGGCTGTAATTTAAACACAGAATTTTTTCCAAATGTGCGTCCTCTTACGGATCTGCATTTTCATATTTGTAAGTTGTAACTCTCATCTAAGGCTTTGGGACTGGGTAAGAAATTGTAGGTTCGCTCCATTCCTGCCAAAAATATAGACAAGGGAAAAGTTGGGAATCGTAAGTCATGATTCCCTACGAGCTATTGTGCTTTTAGTTTTTTATTTTAATCTGTTTTCAATTTTTGATAATATCAACTCTAAGCCATCGATAATCTCTGTGCAGGTCACCATAATTAAAACTAAATTTTTTTTTAATTCGTACCTTTGCAATTTTTAGTAGCTAAATAAAATTTGATAGGAACAAATAAAAAATTAAAAAAAAAAGAACACGTATACGCCACAGTGACAAAAAAGGAATAAACACCCATTTTTATTTATGGGAGCACTTCATTCAGATGATTGTTTGTTAAATTTAATTCCCTTTGCAATTTTACATGAAAATAAGTTCGCTTCAAGTTCGCGTCAATGTCTAAACCCATTTCACTTGACGTCTGAATATATTCACTTCAAAAGAATGGATAAAGAATTGATCTGAATTCTTTCATACGAGCCTCGAATTTTTCGCTTTCTGGTTGCAAGCACACTTAACATCCGCGAATTGGTCTTTCTTACAACAACTTTCATCCGAGCAACTTATTAAGATCCGGAATATAGAATTTTTCTTTAAACTTATATGTGCGTTTCAAGAAATAAAATTAACAAAAAAAAAAAAGAAATCGCCAGTTTTCAAGAAAAATTCCCGCTTTTGCGATCGATAATACACATAACCAAACTCAAGAGACAGACAGTGTCAGATTTGAGTCCATCAAAAATCGAGCCCACGCAAACATCAAATTTCAATTAAAGAAAACGACAGTTGAAGAATAAAAAAAAGCGAACAAATTACGAAAACCAAGACGAGCAAAAGAAAGCCGTGCTGAAGAATCAAAAGACTCTACATCAAAGCTGAAGTCTAACCTCAAACATCTCGAATACTTTGGATTTCTATAGTAGAAGTGCTCTCGAACGTAATTATCTTTTTTAAGGCTAAGAATTTCTTTATTAATTGGTTCTTCTAAAAATGGGTGCTAAAAATTGAAGGCAGGAGAGAAATCGTGCCATTGAGCAATCTTTTAGTTCTGTTTCTAAATTAGATAAGCATTTCGTTGAGCTGGTTCCTACGCTTGTTCAAGTCATTTCCTTACTTTTCTAATATTTTGTCCCATGTTTTCTTTCTATCATCTTCTGTTGCCATCTTGATCAAATGTACTACTGGATAGAATTTACTCGTCGCCCCGATGTGTCACCGATTCACTTTCCACGCTTTCAAGTCATATTGATAATGTCCAGGAATTTCTGAAGATATCTTTGATTGATTCAGATTCACAAAAATCTATCGTTCGTTTGGGACAATTATGGTAAGTTTCCGTGTTCTTGAATTATGAACCAAATTCTTAGCTACAAAAGACACACAGAAAAGTGCAGTAGCTAAATGATTAATTCACTGAAATGGGTTTTGAAGAATTCGTGAAATATGAAAAACCTTGCTTTTGTAAATACTCTACCCATTCTTAACAATAAAACTATTCTGTGTGCGTAATTGAAATGTTTTTTTCTAAACTTACATATCTATATACATATAACATCAGTCTCGTGAAATTCCAAATCAAAACTATGCATGTCACTGACATGTAATTTTGATTGTTTTGAGTACGCATTCAGTGTTACAGCAGTCTCACTCTTCAACTGCCAAATCTAATTTGAAATTCAAAATCGTTAGTACGTTCCGCGGCAAAACATAAGAGCTTTCATAAACTACAAAAACTCTTGTACTATTTTGGAACATGCATTTTGACAAATTGAACTAATCATATTCGCTAACGTACTACACTCTGTCAAAAGTTGGCGGAATTCAAGTTGTTAGAAGATGTCATTGCTCTGGCGATAGGTTTTTTTTTGTTTAAAGTTAGTGATTTCTCAATTGAATACTTGTATATTTGGGAACTATGTATAAACACTACCAGTCATTAGGATAAGGCCAGCATTTTTTGTGACCGATTTTAGCGATGTTTGTTTATAATAAATTTTTACCCGAAACAATCTTTTCCGAAATATACGCATTTCTAAGATGTCAGAGACATGCATATGATCGATTTGGTTGGTTTTTAAGTTACTAGAGAGCACCAGGTTGCTTTGTGGATCCTAAGCCTTGGAAACATGAAATTGTTGTCCGCAATTTTGGAAAAAGATAACCCAATTTTCGGTATAAGCCAGCGTTACCACTTCCGTAAAAAAAGTCTAAGTAGATTTGAAGAAAAAAGTGAAGTAAAAAGTAAAATCGAAGTAGATTTCAAAATGCCTTTTTACTTGGTTTTAGAAAAAAAATATTGCATACAAACATTTTGTTCCTTAAATGAATATTATTAAATATTTAAAATTGTCAATACATTTATTTTAATTTTAAAGAAATTTCGTATAAAATTACTCATTTGTGTATTTGTATTGTGTTGACGTTCTTTTATTTTATTGTAATTATGATGTTAAATACTACTACTTAGAGTGCAATAGAGAAAAAGAAGTAGATTTGGGCTTTATTTTGTAAAATTGAAATAGGTTGAAACAGAATTTTTTAAAATGAAGTAGATTTCAGTATTTTGCTGATGGTGCGAAGTAGGAAGAAGATTTTACTTCAATTGAAGTAAAGTGGTACACTGGTATAAGCCTAATCTGGCAAGTCTTATACTATCCATCGAAGAAAAGTGAACAAAAAAAACTTTTTCTGAGGCAAGTACATAATGAGTTTTAAAAGAATGTCCCAAGAGAACATGTCCCTTGGGGTTGTGAATGGAAACGCGCTTTTTTTCGAATTATAAAAGTATAAAATTGCCCGTTCCAATGGTTGCAACATTTATTTCTAAGAAAAAAAGGATCATATTTTGGCAGAACATCACAGCCATATGACCTACGCTGGGTAATTCGAGCTTGAGTGATTTTTTCCACAATAATGAAAAGACATAAGTACAAATTTTTGCTAGAACCGTCATTTCCAATATTTTAACACTTCTGCCTTGGATTTTTCAACAAGACAATGCCCCTATTTAATCTTCCAGGGTTGTTAGAAGCTCGATTCAATCAGGTGACTTGAAACTTTTGCCATGGCCACCCTATTTACCAGACTTAAACATAATCGAAAATGTTTGGGCATCGTTATCTCGTACAGTATATGAAGATGAAAGAAAATTTGAAGACAAGGACACCGTAATTAAAGCTACCTGTAACGCGTAGCACCGGATTTCGCTTGATTATTTAAAAAAAACTTTATGATTCTATTCCAAACCGTCTAATATAAGCGGCCAGCCTCGTAACTAAGGTCTTAAGCGCCTCCGATAAGATTCAAACATTCGGTTTCATTAGATCTTCAGTTGAGGATTTGAGTAATGAAATGCCCGTAGGGAAATCAAAAGCGTAAGCATCGACAGATTTACTTTGAAATCTCCAACGCATTTACTGAATAATTGTGTCAAGTGCACAGTAAAGCTGAATTTTAACCTTTTTAAGGGATACGAAACTATGTACTCGTACATAAATCAAACAAAATTGCGTATAAAATAAATGAAAACGTTTTAAGATAGCTGATGAAGATTGTCAACAATACCGGCAATTGCAAACCAAATGCATTAACATAATAAATGCAGCAAAAAACTTCGTGGTATTCAAAACATTAAAATCATTCTCAAGATAGGCAAAGTCATCCCAAAAAATCGCGTCTAACTTCTTTTTTACCATGCTTAACAAAAGTGATTGAAAAATCAACGTATAAGCACCTTAACATATTAGAGCACCACCGCACTCAAGGATGTATGTTGAACAAGTAAAGAAGGTCTGGGATGATGACAAGAATGAATGGTTCTTCTTGACTACTCTAACGCATTTGATACAATTGATCATTATAATATAATGTGCCTAAAACTGTCAAATGATTTTGGGTTTTCATCAAAAGCAGTTAACCTTATTATATTCCTATCTATCCGGAAGAAGCCATGCAGTGGTATCTGGAACTCAGAAATCTGACCTCATTTCACTTACACTCTGTGTACCACAAGGATCCATCCTAAGGCCACTCTTGTTCTATTTCTTTATTTATAAATAAGCTATTTAATACACTGTGAAATGCGGATATTTGATGACGATGTTCAGTACCTTGTATAAGGCACACAACGCCCTATCATAACCCTTGCTATTTCTATTCCCAACCTCATTTTCCAACCTATTCCAATGCCTCTTTCAACATGTATAAGTCTGTCGAAAGGAAGATTTAAGCGCAGACGGACGTGCGTTAATAAAATGAATTAAAGATTGTTACGTGCCCAATCGCACGAACTCGAGCCAAACTGCACGACCGGTCGAGCACCTTCTTAAGCAAAATAAAAACACCACACTTTAATTAAGAATGTGTAATAAAAACAATAATAATACAAAAAGAGAAACACACAAAAAGATGAAAAAACACAAAAACACATATCGAAATCACTATTGTGGTAATTAAGGGTGGTTTCGTTGCACGCCGGGACATGTTGTACTCTGCTGCACAGCCGCAATCCAGTCCTGTAGGTACCTGAAAAGAAAAGATAAATAACATGAAAGTTTTGAGGGATGAAAGTATTTTCAGAATCTGTCACCAAACTACCCTTAATTAAAAGTAATTTGGCTACAGACTCTGAAAAACAAAAATACTTATCCTTATAGCGTAGTTATCCATATTTATATATCTGCAAAGCGTAGTAAGTATTCTGAAACAAAATAAAAGAAGAAAATTATATGGAAATAATTGCCAAATTAGATATGTATGTACAATGTACATACATAGGAAAATACTTACCACCGGCGATCCCTGCTGATAATCGAAGCATCTTGTCTGTTGTGTTGTTTTCTTGTTGTTTTTGCACGGATGTTATTTATTATTACATATACATATTATTATTAGTTTAAGTAGTTAATATTTATTTATCTTCATCTTAAATTTTTTTTATTTATTTAACTTTCATTATAATTAAACAATAGCACAAGCATTGAGAAGGATGATAAACAGAATGTTGTTGTTGACAAATGAAAATGAGCTTAGATGTCAAGAGTGGAATCTAAAAAGGCATTGCCAGCACATTGTGCTGAATTAGATTAGTAGATACTATTTAGTCAAGTTTTGAGGTGGATTGTATTGAGAAAAGGGTAAATGCAATATAATTAGTTATAAGATAATTTATTTTAGCCAATTTTATTATTATTTTTCTATTATTTTATTATTTATTTAGTTTTAATAGCTTATTACTTATTCTAAGTCGGTTAGTGCAATATTAGGTGTAAGTTTAGGATCCACACCCATACAAATATATATGATATTATGTAACAGACACAGACAACAGTATTAGGCATAGGAAATGGAATTCAATTAGAAAAGTATTGCTGACAGGGGAAATTATAACAACAAATTCCAGTCTGCAAACTTTTATTTACTTAATTCAAATGTAAGTTGAGGGGCAATGACCGATTATGATATAATCCAAAAATGCATTCGAGTAAGATCTACCGAAAAGTCTATATATTAAGTGTTGCCGCAAGTGCCTATAGCGAAGGAAATTATAAGTTTCTATTTTTTTTTTGCCTATAAATAATTTCTAAGACTAAGTCTTTTACAAATTCCTTTTATGTTACAACATAAAAGCAACTTAGGAAAAAAAAAAAAAGAATATAGAAATTTGATATTACGAATCAAACCAGAGAGAGAAGGAAAATTGCATACTAGAGGTTCTCGATATACGTACCTTGTGAGTTCATATTCCCGAAGGAACTTTGGGACCCCGGTCTTTTTAACAAAGCAGAGGTTCGAAGCACGATCGGAATAGGGAAACGGTGTATATATGCACTTAGGTTATACAACCATACATATAGGTATACTGTACCCACCAAGGAATAAAACGGATTCCTAGACTAGCTGATTCGAGCCTCTGCTCTTAATTTTTTTTATATATTTGGACGATATTCCACTGACCAGTGATAAGGGTGTGAAAACTCTTTCCCGAATTTTTGCGGCTGTGACAGCATAAATACCATTTTTAAAAACCTGATGAACAAAAAGAAATTCAAAGTGTTTTTTTTTATCCCTTCTGGATTTTTGAACTTTTTTAGTAGTTTTTTTTTGCTAATTTTAATCTAATTTTTGCAACTTTTTTTGTGAAAGAAGAAAAGAAAATTAAAGTAAAAAGAGGTCAATATTAGAAAAGTGAAGTAAACGGAAAGTGTGAAGTGGGCAGTAAAGGTTTTTCTTTGACTTTATGAAGTGTTATATGTGTGTATTTATAGATATAAACACAGTGTTGAAAGAGTGCTTGGCTATAAGATATAGGCCAACTCTGCAGATACCAGTTCCTGATCTGTTCTGCCGGCAGGACGTCGAGGGACGGTGACAGCTGTAAGTAATTTTCTTGTGGTGTTGTTATATTGAACAATAAATATACATATATACATATATCATTTCATGGAAGAAAAATTTACTTACGTGGGTAAGGGAAAGAAGACCTACACTTCGGTGCTTCAGATTAAAGCCATTTTTAAATCCGAAGATATCTAAAATTACTTTCTTTTCATTACTGACATAGGATCTGAGTCAAAATTCAACTACACTCCGGTGTCATAAATTAATCTCAATTTTTTTTAATATTTTTTTTTTAAATCATAAAAATTTTCTTTGAAAGCTATAGTCTTGGGACAGATAGATTTTCTTTTTTTCTTATAATTTTGTTTTAAAAGTCAGAATAAATTTAGGAACAATATACGTACATGAAGTATGAATTTTATGTAATAAAAATAAAAGTTTAAAAGAATTAAAAGACTTTATCATCAATTTAGGCTATGGAATAATAGAGTGAAGTTATGGATTGCTGAAAATTTAAAAGAGGTGTGTGAAGGATCGGTTGGGCCGACGATGAAGAGAAAGGAAGGAAAGAAGACAAAACGTGACAGCTAGACAATGACTTGACACTTACCTTTACTGATTTGACTGACTTTACTAATTATACTTATACTTACGCCATTAAACTATACCTACATTACTAACTATACTTACTTTGTTACTTACCCTTACAATACTTACCTTACCTACATGTACATACCTTATACTTATGACTTTACTAAACATACTTACCTTAACTACTCATACTTACCTGGACAAGACCTAGAAACATAAACATAAACTACGATGACAAACTTTAACTGAGACAACGAACTAGTAAGCGATAGGAAGTTCATATTAGGGGCTACCTCATGAATACCGGTCAACGAGGTAGCATTGGTTGTATCTTAGAGATACAAGGGTGGGGAGACTAACCTTTGCCAATAACACCAGGTAAGGTCTTTGATGATTCGGCGAACCACTGTGTTGGTGAGACGATGGAGCGGATGGTGTCTTCTGGTGGTTATAAAATAATTTTTTTTATTATGATAGGTTTTAGTTATAGGTTTAGATTTAAGAACACTCATATACATATATATGTACATGTGTACTTACATATGTATATACACAATTACATACATGTATGTTTAGTAAGTTAAGGGCTTAGAAAGTAGGTTTAGATTAGAATTTTTTTATTTTATCCCACTGAGAATTCATCAGAAGCCTCTTCCTTTCATCAATGCAGTGGCATAGGTAACTATGTTTGTACAACTCAGTTTCCATTAGTATTCCTGGCCCTTAGCTTCCTATCCTATCCACTTTTCCTATCCTTATCCTTAGTACAGGCATGATTTTTTTTGTTTGCTGTGTGGGATGAGTTCGAAAGAGGGCAAGATCCACCCCAATCCTTCGAGTTTAGCCGAGCAAGAGCAAGCATGCCACCGCCCTTTTTCGACTCATGAAGTTACGCCCCTGTGGTACCCCAACACGCAACAAGATCATACGGGGAAATTCAGAAGAATACGAAAATTAGGTAGCTAGGCTATTCTAATATCACGCTATCTAGATTGATTGAAATATGGGATTAAATCCATTGTTACGGTAAAATTTATCGCAACAATGACTAGCCTTCGTTTACTTCCTTCCCTTCTTTTCTTTGGTTGCGGCTGCAAAATTCTGGCGAGGTTGAGGGAAACCATGGTATCATCAACAATTGGTGTACTTAGTCAGCATTTTGCCAAAGTGACAAACACAGGTTTCGAGTGAAAGGGTTCCCGAGATTCATTGATTACTTTGGCATGTAGACGGACGGTCTCATGTAGGTAAACGAATGCCAGCGGATGAGCTGAAGAGGTAACAAGTCAGGCGGACTCTTACCTATCCTCAAAACAACACAACGTCCTAAATTTTTCTTAAACTATTAAATAACCTAATTTTTTTTTGTAAGCTTAAGCGATTAAAGTATTTCTTAGATTCGTATCCTTAAGTTATTAATTCGTCTTTTTTAAAAGACAGGTAAGAAAGGTCCACTTTCATATTGAATTTAGTTCGTTATAAGATTATGCTTTCCTTTTTCATCTCATTATTATTTAGATGGTTTCGCTCTTCGAAACACTCGCGAGTATTTAAATTTAACTAGGGGAATGCCTAGAAAAAGGCATTCATTGATTTTATTCTTTTTGATTTTTCTCGAGAAATTTCGTTAATAGTAGTCTGAACTCGACCATTAAGATTCGGCAAGCTTTGGAAAGACACCTTACAACTTGCTGAATCCGTGAATGTGAGTGGAGAGCAAAGTTTCGTTTGAGATTCGACAACGGCGGTTTTCTGTGAAACGAAGAAGGTTTGCTTCCTGGAAACGGTGTCCGTGACCGATGATCGCGAAAACGATTGGCTGGATGTATGTGTGAGCGACTGCACTGAAAAAATGTTTGTACATTCTTTTTATGAATGGCGATGATTTAGCCAAAATCAGTAGTTTTTAAGAAATAATCATATGAATAATGAACGAATTCATAAAAATTAATTTTTGTTTTATGACCAAGTCATGATTTTCATGAAAAACCATTCCTAAAATCCAAAGCAATAGAATTGTTGTTGGAAAATCAGATTATGATATTTTACATTTGAAGTATGAACAGTTCATACAAATTTTATTGTAAAGTTTTATGAAAAATTTCTTAAAATGCTTGAAACTGTTCTTTTATTGTAGGAACAAAGTGACTGATTATTTGAAACCACATTCATCAAGTGACATTTTATGAAAAATTACTTTAAATTCTTGAAACTATACATTTTTTACATGCAAAATATCATTAAATGGATGAAACCACATTCATAAACATTTTTTTGTTGCGAATTCCAAGTAGGAAACTTTACATTTAAAATATGAACAATTCATAAAACGCATGTTTAAGGTTTCTTCCTTTTAATTAACTCGATTATTGGCCAGTTTTTAATGAAGTTTTTCTTTAAAAACATGCAGTTTTTCCTTGGAATCTTGTACATTTTTGGTTCAGTGTGGAATGGTCGGGGGAGGAATAAATATATTTTAAGCTAGGAAAGTTCACTCTTTGGAGAGCTTATCAAGCGACGAGTTGATTAAAGAAAAAAAGAAAAAGGATTCGAGGAAAATTAAAAGAAAATAAATCGAGGAAAAGAGGAAATATTTTAAAAAGGAAAAGTAAGGAGATCGAGAAAAATTTGGAAAAGAAAAGGATAGTGATTCGAGGAGCGAGGACAGCAAAAATAGGAGAAGTTAGAGGAACGTTTATGGAGGCAAAAAAAAGATAAGTAAATCGGACATCTTGTCCAAAGAAAATATTTTAGTGTTTTTGTGTATATTTAAAATTCGTGTGGATCTCTGTTCCTTCTTTCGCGATTAATCTAATTTGCGACCAATTTGATTTGATAGTTCGATTTTTTAATTTATAATCGTTAGATGCATAACCGCGATTTCATTCATACATTCACATTTTAATCTCATTGTTCTTTTTATCTCATTGAAAAAATGTTGGGTTTTTATCCTGGGTTTACCCAATGTTTCCCAAATAAAATTTATTTTTCAATTCCCTAGTGGAAACCATAAAAACGTTGTTTTATTTAGTTTAATTATTTTCTTTCACTTAATTATTTATGTACCTATGTACATAAATAGAGATCTGAATAGAATTGTTCTCAATCCACTTAAAACTAACTAAATGCCTTGTCATCTTAAGAAAGACTATAGTCTTGAGTTCCTTTCCCACAGTATTCCCGTTGAGTAGCTATGTTAGTGAGGTAATGAATGTAGGCATAACCTTTTATCAGAATCTTACTTGGAATAACCATGTATGAACTGTTGAAGGAAAAACTTACATTATAAATCACAAAAATGTCTACACCAATAGATGTAGATATGAAAAATGTTGGCTCAAACACTAGTAGTCCCAATTCTAAAATCGACCTCTATATCCATGCACAGTTCTTATAATAAATAAATGTTTCAAAGCCATTAAATATAAACATTTCTTCAATTTTGTCCTTATTTTCTAAGATTTTGGGTACATCCTAGTGGCGAGCGCTACTTTATGACCCTTTTCGAATAGTTCATTATTTGATATCAGGAAATGTGTGGCTTCATCCAAGTGATATGCAGTGTACATTGAAGTTAAATCTTAATATGTTATACGAGTATGAGCACTGCTAATTTAGCACGCTTAAAATTTCATTGGACTTAAGGTGGCATTGGAAGTTTTTTTTTTATGGATTCAATCCCAAATTTCAATCAATCTAGATGAGGCGATATTAGGATAGCCTATGTAGATACGAGCCAATTTTCGTATTCTTCTGAATTTCTTAGTTATTTTTCCTTATACAATTCAAATATTCCTTTTAAATATCGATATCCTTGAGTGGCGGAATTAAATGATACGTTAAAGATGTTTCCAAAACTTTTTTTTACTAAAGAAAAATATATTCTCTAGAAATAAGGTTCCCCATTAAGAATTCTCTCAAAAAAAAAAAAACTAAATCTTATTTCCTTCCAAACAATATGCAGAAAGTTCCTTTCCATTTCAAATAAGCTGTATACTGATTCACATTTCATGCGGTTTCCAATGGAAATTGCTAATAAAATCAAAATTGGTTCTTCTGTAAATAATGTATTCTTCATTTGAAGAATTATTCTATTAATTTGGAATCGTGCTCCAATTTGTACCATTTGGGTACTCCCAAGAGCCAGAGCCAGAGATAATAAACTATCCAACTGATTGTAAATGGAAATAACATCAAATTATGTTTCGAAGTAAAAAAAACAACACTTTATTTCTAAAACAGTTTCATTTGAAATTCAATTTATTACATTATGGTCCGTCTGCAAGTACAAGTTAGTTAGATGCAGAGTGAAGCTCTCTGCAAGTTCTGCTGGAGTCCTTTGTTTAAAGAGTCGAGTTAGTTTGGCCAGGGATGGACTTACAAATTCACCCTTATGTAGATTTAAATAATGTACGAGGTTACTTTAAAGTGAATGATAACTTTATAATAACGAGAAAAATCTTACGGATTTACCAAGATCTCCAATAGTTGTGGAGACGAAAAAGAAGGTGCACGGAATTGCTTTTATGTTTAAGATAAAAAAATGTATTTTATTAGAGAAAAAAGTTCAAAAATATAAAATTAAATTTGTAAATAGCTTAAATCAACTCTCTTAGTTGTTGGAGCTAAAAAAACTGATACGATTTTCGATGAACGTTTTTTAACATTTACTATTTACATATATGGTAAATACCGTTCATTTAAGATAAACGTAAAACTTTTACTACATTTTGTAGATAGTATTAAAAAAAGTTAATTTGCAAATTTCATAAAAGTCGAGCATGTGGTTTTCGAAGTATGCAATGAGAAGCGAAAAAAAAATAATTTATTTATTTTTTTTAAATCCAAAAAATTTATTTTGAAAATTCAATTATTATTCACATTTCTTAGGAGTCTTAGCAATATTTTTTGTACTATTTTTGTTCGTATATATGGGAGGTGTCATTAATAACCATTTTTGGACTTTTTTTTTCAATCGTAATCTAGCTTCTAGATACGCTTTTACTTGCGCACTCTGATCAAACGTCACATTACGATGAAATAAAATGTAGATTGCCCACTTCGCGAATTCCAGGGATTTTGGAACCCTGTGAGGTTATGTTTAGTAATCAGTAATCAGTCAGTAATCAGTAGTACTCGTAAATGTTTCTTTGTAAATATGCAATAAAATAAACAAAATTAAATTGTTTGCATATTCTGTGGCTTTATCGGTAGGAGCAAACATTCCCATTAATTATGGAACTCAACTTCGTTCAAGTGCATGTCTCGGCTGGTTTCGCAGTAGCGCATTCGTTGACTCCGATTTCCCAAGTCCTTGTTGATGGTTTCAGGCTGAAGCTCACGGATTGCTTGGATGATATTGGCCTTAAGTGCTTGAATCTTTTTCAGATTGTTGGCGTAACATCGGTGGTTCACGGTTCCTCACAAAAAGGGGTCAAATCGCAGCTCCGAAGCGGCAAATTGACATCGCCAAGACGTCTGATAAAACGATTTGGGAATTTGGTGCACAAAAGATCGATTGTGACATGAGCTGTGTGGCATGGCGCACCTTCCTGCATTAACCAAAGGTCGTTCAAATCTACGAGTCTTCGTATGTCTTTAATTTCAGCTAGCAAAAAATCGGTTAATAGGTAGCTTTGGTTGACCGAAATGTTGTTCTCAGCCTCATTTTCGAAGAAAAACGATCCAATGATGCCACCACTCCACAATCCGCACCTAACTGTCACTCTCTGTGGACGCTTCGGCTTCTTTTTCGAGCCTCAGATGCGGCAATTTTGTTTGTTAACGTAGTCACCGAGATGAAAATGCGTCTCTTCAGAAAAGATGAGTTTTCGCCCAAAATCGTTGTCCAAATCAAGCTGTTCTAAAGGCAAAAACTACAAAGCGATAACGAACCGGATTATCGTGCCTAAAATTGCTGAGTCAATTGGACCTTGTAAGCGAATAATCCGAGATCTTTGTGCAGTATTCTCCTCAGGCTAGTGCTTGAAAAATGTTGAGCTATTGAGATCAATGGCAAGTTGATGTTCGTCTCAAACTCTCGGCACGACAACGGAGACCATGAGGGTTGAGCACTAGCATACCAGTCTCATGAACTTTCTGTACAGCAGGAACTATGGGTGCTTTATTGCAGTACTCAATTTGGAAATAAGTCTTCAATTTTTCCATATTTATTCATAGCTCATAGAACAACATTTCATGAGAACAATCTGTGATACTTTTAAGACGTTTTTTTACTTGCGACTTATAGGTACTATAAGGCAAGTTATGCATTCGTAAAAAAATAGAACTCGAGATTTTGATCAAAGTTGATATTACGATGATAGCGAAGACCAAAAAAGTGGGTCTCGCAATTCTGTCTGTCTCTCGGTTCGATTACAGCCTAAACGGCTCGGCCGATTTTCTTCAATCTTGGTAGATATGGATTTAGATTTTTTCCCCGGATGTTTTTTGATTTGATTTTTTAAGACCAAAAATAACGGTACCTGCCATACGAATTTTTTTCGAAATTTTATAAACATTTTTTTTTCTCAAAAACTGTTCCACAGATTTTAAAAATAAAAACACAAAAACATTTTATTTAATTAAAGCTAGGTATATTTGTTGAAAAAAAATTTCAGAAAAATGGTTATTGAGGGTACCCCCCATGGAACCATTTTTTTGCTTTTGATTTTCTCAAAAACGGTACAAACGAATTTGATAATTTTTTTTTGCTAAGGCTCCCCAAAACCTGAATAGAATTGTGTACTCAAATTTTCAAAAAAATTTTTTTGGAGTTTTAAAAAAAACTTCAAAATTTTTTTTTTCAAAATATTTCAATATTTCGAAAACCCCTCCCTAGATTTTTTTTAATCTTGATAAATAAAAGTTTCTCAATATAATCTACAAGACGTGAGAAAAAAAATGTTATTTTACCTAAAAATAAAGGTACCTACCATACAAATGCTAAAAAATCGTATTTTTATCGAAAACGGTTCCGAGAATTTTGATAAAATTTTTTTTCTTTCAATTAATTTTTACGATCTTTAATTTAATTAAAAAAATTTAAAATTAAGATATTACAGCTTGTATCTACCATAGAACCATTTTTTCGAATTTTGAACTTTTCATTATCCACATAACGGATCTTAATGAAAATTTTTGTAGAGAAGCTTCTAAAAAGTCTAAAACACATTGCATTTCAAAACTTTAAAATAAATAATTTTTGAATTTTTGAAAAAAAAAATCTATTTTTTCTTTTTTTTTGGGAAATTCGATATCTCAGAAACGGCTCAATATTTTTGTTTTGTAAATTTTATTTTTATTCGAACAATAATAAAAACTTTAAATTGGCGTACCAAAATTTTTTCTTAAAAAGCTTTGAAAAAGTATGTACATAAAAGCTTTTTTTAAGAAACCACTACAACGACTTATAATTTTTGTTTTTGCATAAATTCATATTTGGATAGCATTATGTTTTTGTCTCTTACTACTAAAAGAATTTAAAAATTCATTTTATGCTTATGAACAGCTTTTCTCTAATAACATTCGTTTTTAAAATTCCTAGTCTGTTACATAAGAGCTAGTTCGTGCGACCCAGTCGTGCATTTTATTTTTTTTGGATTTAAAAAAAAATTCAAAATTTTGTTTTGGAAACTCAATATTTCGAAAACCCCAAGCTCGATTTTTTTAAAACTTGGTAAAAAAAAGTTTTTTAATATATTTTATTTATTTGGTAAAAAAAAATTATTTTACCTAAAAATAACGGTACCCTCCATACAAACATTAAAAAATGGTTTTCGAAAATCGTAATTTTTTCGAAAACGGTTCCGAGAATTTTGATTAATTTTTTTTCTTTTGATTAATTTTCACGATCTATAATGTAATAAAAAAGATTGAAATCAAGATATTATCTACTGACTGTACCTACCATAGAACCATTTTTTCAAATTTAGAATTTCTCATTATCGACAGAACGATTTTAATGAAATTTTTTATAGAGAAGCTTCTAAGAAGTTTAAAAAACAGTGCATTTCAAAACTTAAAAGAAAATAATTTTTGAGTTTTTGAAAAAAAAATCTATTTTTTTTTAATTCGATGTCTCAGAAACGGCTCAATATTTTTGTTTGTAAATTTAATTTTTATTTGAAAAATGATAAAAGCTTTAAATTGGCTTACCAACATTTTTTCTCATAAGCGTTATAAAAATTTTGTATATAAAAGCTTATTTTTTTAAGAAACCAGTACAGACTTATAATTTTTGTTCTTGCATAAGCTAATATTTGCTTGAATCACATGGCATCCTTTTTTAGCTCCAACTACTAAAGGTGTTGTGTTAGTCTATTAAAAACTGAATTTTATGCTAATTTCTCTAATAACATTCATTTTTGAAATTCTTAGTCGTTTACATAGAAGCAAGTTCGTGCGACCCAGTCGTGCATTTTATTTCTCTTTGATGTGCTGTTTCCACTTAGAATTTGCATACAAAGTCATTCCAAGGTATTTGACTGTATCAGCGTAAGGTACATTGATGATAACAATCTCTTATACTCTATCGACTGCAATTTGGAATTTTACTATAGCCCTCTTAACAAATTTATCAGGCGCCAATATTATAGTATCTCAGTAAAGGTGGCTTTGATATAGCATTGATGTCCAATTGAAGATTTCTAGTATATAACAAGTACAAGGTTGGTCCAAGGACACTTTCTTGAGTATTTCGTAGAAGGACCTGGGAAGCTGTCTATGAAGTTTGTTCACAAGTTTCAATTACCAAATTTTTCCAAAAGCTTGAAAAAACATCTAAGAATAGAGCTGAGCATACTTGTTTTTCTTCCAGTATCTTTTCTACTGTATATATGGCGCCCTAGTCAGCTACTAAAAATGTTTCCTGCATGAGAAATCCGGTGTTGATGTGAAGTGACGGATACGTACAACATAAAACCTAAATCCATTTCCTATGTGAATTTTAATGTCTCCCAGCTCTATCCTTCACTATAGACTCAATTATTGTGCAGACAATTATCAATCGGTCAGTTTTCGGTTGCACCACATCTCTCCCAAATTGTTCGGAAATTCGTTTAAATCAAGAAAAGATATATAAAACACTAGTACAACTGCAACTATAATCCAAGTTAAACTAGGACCATCTCCAGCTTCTTATAGCCTGCAGGATATATTATGTAGGTACGAATGAAGAAACAATAAACGAAACAGTAAAACCACCATAAATTGCTTGATTCGATTATCGGTTGTGGTGTTCACAGTTCGTCTACATACAGTGCAGTTGTCCGGCGATGAAAACTTGCCAGATAAAGAGCCAGAGAATTTCCAAGGAAATTCATACCTACCCGACGAGAATCTTAATCTACAACCCTCGCCCATCCTCCGGGTTAGATTAGGACTGGGTTGTGATGAGAAAGACATTTTGAAATTGAAACAGGAATAACAAAAAACATAGCATCACAATACTGCATTTATTCATTTTCCAATGGAAAATCGAGTAAAATGAGGATAGCCAAAATAGAAAAAAAAAAAAAGAATGCTGGAAGCTGGAGTATGGAGGAGTTGTTTTATCGATGAATCCTAAAACTACATGTTCGCCTTGCAGCAATGATAATGGAATTTCAAAAACGACACACAGAGCTATAAGGAGGCTATGTGTACAGAGCATTTGTATTTTGTTTTGCTGAAAAACATTTTTCCAGTTGTATAGATACAATTTTCATGTGCATTTCCCATTCTGTTGGCACATGATCTGCCACAAATGTCCATAAACTAAAATTAAACTCGACAATGACTCAATCTCAATGGACTAAGGGGAGTCCTTTTATTTTATTTTTATTCTCGTTTGAATTTGTTGTTGCATCCTGCTGAGTTTTATGGGTCAGCAGGGTCCACTGGAACTGCTTGAAATATTAAGAAATAATCGATTTTTTTTTCTCTTTTCTACAGATAAAGGTAGATAGAAATACCTATGGCTACAGTTAGTTGTTAAGGTTCAAACGAAACTAGGGGTTTTGTTTTTAGGTATAGCGTCGTTTATGTTTTGGTAAAAACATTCATTTAAAACCCTTTAAATAGTTTTTTTTTTCTTTCGAATTTATCGTTAACGGATTAACATTTGAACCTGTAAACGACTTTTTTTTTATCCAGATAAAGAGTAACTTTTACAAATTATCAGTTGGTTTCCCGGCGTGTATGTTAATAAACATTTTCATAAGTGAGCCCAGTTTGGTATAAGGGCTTCTGGAGAACCTGGTTCGAGTCACTACACTCTCACAACCATTCTTGTGTGGTTGTTGATAGTCAGGAGTAATGGGCGTTCCAACAGTTTTATGTCGAACTTAAACATTCAAAATGGAGGACAATATAACATAGCAAGAGATACTCTTGGAGGATCTCTCACTTCCTCGCAGAGGCAAAAGCCCACAAGCAAACATCTTAGATGAAAAAGGTTGGATCTTGTTAAGCAAGGGATAAAATACTGACAACACTTACCCAAGATATGAGAAATTCTCTGCTCCTTTCACTTAATAATTCAGAAAAACTAACTTGTATTAACAAGCTAATTTCGAGGGTGATTCGTTTTTGGTTTGGCCTACTAAGCTTAAGTATAGTCTTCAGTTGATGGTTATAATCTTGAACTATTTAATAACTTAATTAATAAATAAGAAAAAATATCGCAGCACGATTGTCTAACCTCTAATAGAGGCCTATTCTTTAGACGATTCATTCGAATATCTAATTAAGCATTCATGTTCTTAAGGTTGAATTTGTCATTATGGACGGTGCGATACCCTTATAAAGGTTGACCAGATAGCAATGATAGTTTCATTTCATCTTAACGACCGTAGACAATGCCATGACTTCGCTATTTGGGTGCTACAAATGTTAGCCGGAAATCCTTATTCTGGCAAAAAATCATTTTCTCATCCAATGGTCAAGCATTTATGCATCCAGAAAGACTGATGGCTTTGTACGGTTAATGGCACGGGCGGTATCATTGGACCATATTTCTTTGACCATAGCTCGAAAAAAATTTGGAGCTGTGGTTCCAATAAGATGGCGCTATTCATACCGTAACAGTTACGTAACGCTCGAAGTTGTGAAGGAAGCAGGCGAGTTTTCACCATTTCGCCGCCACGATAATGTGACTTGACACCACCTAATTTATTTGTCTGGGGCTATATCAAGTCCTTAGTGCACGTTAAGAAGTCAACCACTTTGGACTAGTTCAAGGCCAAGATATGAGGTGTTATTGCCGGGATAATGCTGAAAGTTATCAAAAATTGGATCGACCGCTTAAGTCTTAGAATACTTTAGTACGTTTTTTTGGAAAAAAAAAGCTTTACTGTACTCAATGGATTTATTCTAGGTGTTTAGAAAATTTGGATTTCGAACACCAGAATTTCGAATTTCAAAAATTATAAATCCTGAATCCAATTTTCTCGAATACAAAAATACCGAATGCTTAAAGATCGAAAAGTTTTATTATATTAATTTCTCTTTCAATATAAGATTAAGTTGATTTCCGCTACTTTGAAATCAAATTGCAATTCTTCACTTCATCAATGCTTCATTTCAATATTCAGGATTTGTTTTATTGAACGCAATATTTAAAATTTACTTAACGGTCTCACTTCTCGGGTTGTTTAGGTTTTGTTTGTAGGGAACTGATAGGGCTTTCAGCTACAGAACTTTCAATATACGAGTACATAGCTGCTATTACGAATCAACACTTCTTTTTCGATTTTCAATTTCCTGTAGAGTCAGGGTTAGCGGAAAAGTGGATGTTCTCTTCGTTTTTTGTTGCTAATAGATCCTCATCTAGTAGTTTAATCGTTTCCAGGCATCTTCTACTGGATCGCACCAGGTATTTGTCGACTTGTAGGCAATTGGATTCTTCTCTCCCTATGCAGATCAGTAGGATCTTCTTTTCGAAGATTTCCGGGTTGTTCATATGTCATATATTTATCGTGTTTCAGATGGAAATGCAGTAAATAGGCATATTTTTTCGGTAACCTATACCTAGTGCAGCAATCTATAAGTCCGAATAAAATGTTTATTTGACTTCATACACACTTTCACTTTAAATTTTAAAGTTGGTATATGCTTGGCATTTACACCCATATCAAAATCAGTTAATTTGGAAGAAAGTAAACTAAATATGTAATTTCTTACAAAAATAATACAAATTGAAATGAATATAGAAGCAAAACAGATAAAGGCGTTAAATAATTTCTAAATTTCTTTTAACAAATCATATTAATTTAGTAAATATTTCAGACTCATTAAGTGAACAAACACAATCACAAGAATAATCCACTTTTGAATAAGCTAAAGAATGCGTTGCAAAAGTATACGTTATTGTATGTTCAGTTAAAATAGAGTTCGAATTGATAATTACATATATTTACATTATGTAGTAGGTGAAAAATATAATTGTTAAAAACATCACTTAAGCTATAAACTCGTTTAAGAAAATGTTTGATAAAAACAAATGTCAAAATTATGAATTCACTCTAAACGTAAAGATGTGGCTTATGCTAAATTAAATTTTCTGTCAAACGAGTGGCAAAATCATAAATAAAATCAAAACTGTACACAAAGTCAAATAAAGACTCGGTGTCAGAAAAACTCAGCCAGTTCATGTTTCCTTACATGCTTTGAAATATGGTGGATTGGTGGTCATACAATATTACGCGTGTTTGGTATCCTGATATTTCTCATAAATTTTCACAATTTTCTGTCGAACCCCGTACGCAAAAACCAGCTTAACTCACCTTGATGAAAATTTAGGTTACCTTATATTAAAACGAAGCCAGTTTCTTATGTCGAAAATAAACGCAGATTCAAAAGTTATTTACACGATAAAGTCACAAGTCTTAAAAAATCGAAAAAAAAATTAAGTCGTCCAAATCCGGCATTAGTGTTTTCGCCAGGAATAGGCAGGAATAGGAATGACATTTTGGTTATTTCTATGGATATCTTTTTATCTTCTCTGTTATTGGAAATAAGACATCGAAACCGTGGATTTTATGGATTTTATTACTAATGTCACCGCAAAGCCCTCCAATTTTTGTTTTCAAGGACGAAAAATATAATGTCATTCCTTAACGTTCTATATGCTTTTTGATGTATTGGCATTGCAGCCATCCTTCGATGAATTTAATATTCCCAAGTGACAGATAGGGAACATGCGAACGCTTTAAGAGACAACATTTTGACCATTGATTATTAAAGTTAACAGTCTAATCGTAGATTAATATTTCAAACTACATAATTTTGCATCTAGTGAAAACAAACAATAAAATAAACAAATATCACCGAACACATTCTCGAATTAATTAAAACCTGCCAACCTCACGCAAAAAAAAATGTCTGCAACCAATTTGAGTGTCATTGTAATCCAAACGCTCCAAGACTTTATCAACACTATTCTTTTGTTGTTGTTTACAGTGTAAAATTTTAAGTTTAGATGATTTCAACGGGTTTAATCTTATTTTATTTAACTCAGCCCACCCCTTAATATGTAATAGATCTTCATTTACTCGGGCTACGCAGCCTTCTAACGATCCAGGTCTTCTAGACAGATAAATTGTTACGGCATCTGCATAAATATAGACATTACAATTTACAATAAAATCAGGAAGATCTTTTGTGTAGACACAGAAAAGAAGAGGACCTAAAACCGATCCTTGCGGGACACCTGTGTTGACAAGAAATGGGCTAGAGCTCTCGAGTTCAGTTTCGACACTTACTAAACGATTTCTTAATTAATAAGAGATTAGTTGAAGGGCAGAGCGTGAAAATTGAAAATTATTTTTGAGTTTCCACATAAAAATTTAATGATCAATGGAATCAAAGGCCTTTGAAAAATCAAGCATCACCATTACACTGATTTCATCACGATCCATTCCTTTTCTTAACTCAAAAGTTACTTTTAATACAGCTGATTCACAACTATGCTACTTTCTTAAAACTGATTGCCATATTGATAGGCTATTTTTTCTGTACAAATTTTCTTGTATCTGTTCAGCCAATATTTTTTCTAACGTCTGCGACAGAAATGATAAAAGACTGATGGGTCTGAATTCCGAAGGTCTTTTTGGGTTAGGGTTTTTTTTTGGATTGGAACAACTTTGGCATACAGTAATTGAATATATGCACCAGGAAAGGAAGGAGAACTGGAAGGATTAATTTTATAAATTTCGGTGACATATCATCGGGTCCCACTATATTTCACTTGACCGAGCGAACTGCTATCTCCAAATTACTTACACACCTAAATTCAAAAGATTCATCAGAGGAGAACTCACCAAATTCGAAGGATACCGCCTCAGAAGAGTCTGGCGCAAGAACCAGGCTCATTTCAGTAGGGCTATAAAAGCATTTTACGAGTAGTTTTTCATTATCAATAACGCCGTAACTTTTCAAATTGTTCCATAGGACCTTTGAATTTAATTTATTTTGTATTTTTTGAAAAATTGCTCTCTTTCCTGAATAAGCTTTTTAATATCAGGAGTAAACCATGGACAACTCTTAGGCTTTAGGACTTTTGTTACCACATATGTCCCATATGTATCATACAGTTCAGCAATTACATACATATGTGTTATAGTTGAAAGTACTTTGTACTTTATAACTTCATTGATCACTGAAAATATTATCAAGAGATCGTTGAATAATATTTATAGTAAAAGTCATATAAAATAAGTATAAAAAGGGGAATCTGTTCGACTGGAGTTCAATATAATTTGGACTGTGAAAGGAGTAAGCCAAGGGAAATATTGGCACAGAATCCGGCTTTATTATCAGAAGTGGGATAACCCTAAAAATAAAAAAAAAAATAAAAAATAAAAATAAATAATAATTAGATATGGAAGAAAACTTAAATAATTTAGAAAACGAAGAAGAAGCTAACACTGAGGATTCAAACCAAGAAAAAGAAAATAACACAATGCTCATTACATCTGATGCATTGTCAAGGTTTTTAAAGATTGCTCAACGAAAAGAAGATGACATAGTTGAATTTCCAGTTTTTGATCCCGATCATTCGAGAGTAGACATAGTCAAATGGTGCTCTGACATTGATGCGCGAATTACAAGAGATGGATTAAAAGATTTTGATGTCGTGTACGTTCTTCTTTGATGGGTCGATCAAAAGCTTGGTACGACAAATACGGTTATCAGCACTATTCTTGGTGTGATTTAAGATCATCAATAATCCACGCTTTTTCAAGTGGAACAGATATTGTTGCTCAACTCAGAAAAGTTGGAAACACCGAAAGCAATGAATTTGAGTCTTATTCTGATTTTGTAATGGATAAAGTATCGCAAATAAACCGTTTGCCTTTTGACGTTCCAGAAGATAAAATTGTTAGGATAGTGATTGGCTGCATTACAAATATTGGACTGAAAAATTCACTGATGTTTGTTATGCCAACTTCGATCCAATGTTTAATAGACCATTTATCGTCTATAAGTGAGTCACCACGAGGACAACAGGAAGTATCTAAATCAAGTTATGAAACAAAAAGAAGAAGTGAAGAAGATAACTTTGGATTTCCAAACAAGCGTCCTCGCTTAGAAATACAAAAAAAAGTGTTTCGAGTGTGGAAAAGTGGGTCATCTTAAAGTAAATTGTCCAAGAATTATTTCAAAAAATCGTTTCAATCGTGAAAGAATTCAGACCACTAAGATATGCTCGTATTGCGATAAGACTGGACATGAGGAAAAAACTTGCTGGGCTAAACAGAATGCTGAAATAAGAAAAGTCAATCTGTGCAACGATGTTTCAATATCTGATAATACCACAGAGGTGTTCATAGATGGAAGACTATATCACTGCTTATTAGATACTGGTTCTGATTGCTCGTTATTAAGAGCTGACATTGCAAATCAAATGCCACTGAAGAGGATTTCACATTTTTTAAGTATCCAAGGTATTTCCAAGCATCCGGTCCTTTTGACAGAAAAAGTAAATCTACTGGTTGAATTTGAAAAACTTAACACTCAAATAACGTTCCATATAATTGACGAAATTTATCTCAAGAATGAAATTATAATTGGACGAGATGTCTTAAGTGATTCATGAGTTGATAAGCATGGATCGACGCTGCAGCGAAGAGACCATCAGATTACATCAAATATGTTAACAAAGAAGACCTATGAAACGCCTCTTGACCAAAACCTTGAAGTTGAAAATTTGTTAAAAAAATACTCTGCGTCCATCGTAACAGGATTCCCAGTTACAAAGGTGAAAACTGGTTTATTGAATATTCTTCTTAGTAAGGAAGTGGTTGTAAACTATAGGCCTTACCGCATGGCTTTTTCAGAGCGAATAATAGTAAACCAACTAATAACGGATTTAAAAAATCAAAATATAGTTCGCGACAGTAGTTCACCATTTGCCAGTCCAATTGTATTGGTGAAGAAAAAGAATGGACAACATCGTTTATGTGTGGACTATCGAGCATTGAATCGTGCAACTATTAAAGATCGGTATCCTTTACCAAGGATAGAAGACCAATTGGATCGACTCTCCGGCAACAAATACTTTACATCTTTGGATATGGCGTCAGGATTTCACCAGATACCTATTGAAGAGAGTTCAATTGAAAAAACAGCTTTTGTTACTCCAGATGGTCATTATGAGTACTTAAGAATGCCATTTGGACTCGCCAATGCTCCAGCGGTTTTTCAGCGAGCTATCAATAAAGCGTTGGGGACCTTGAAGGACAAAACAGCTTTAGTTTACATGGACGATGTACTAATACCATCAAAATCTATTGAAGAAGGAATTAAAAACCTGGATTTAGTATTAAAAGCATTGACTGAAAGTGGATTTTCGTTGAACATTAAAAAGTGCATGTTTATGAAAACTGAAATCGAGTATCTTGGACGAGAGGTTTCTGCTGAAGGAATAAGGCCAGGAAAGGCGAAAATACAGGCTCTTGTTAAGTCAACTATATACCAACAAGTGTTAAACAAGTCCGACAATTTATGGGATTATCTAGCTATTTTCGTAAGTTTGTTCCTGAGTTTGCAGCAAAAACTAGGTGCATATCCTCATTAACAAAAAATGAAGTTAAATTCAATTGGACAAATGAGTGTGAAGAAGCCCGGCAATACATAATCAAGCAATTAACTAATAGACCCGTATTAGTGTTTTTCGATCCATACAAGCCTACTGAACTACACACTGACGCTAGTGCTTTGGGTTATGGTGCTATACTGTTTCAAAAAATAAATGGACAACTGCATGTGGTAGCTTACTATAGCCAAAGCACGAAACCTTATGAATCAAAATATCACAGTTATGAATTGGAAACGCTTGCTGTAGTAAATGCAGTGAAAAACTTTCGAAATTACTTGCTAGGAATAAGCTTCACTATAGTTACAGATTGCAATGCATTGAAAGCAACTAAAGAAAAGAAAGATCTCTTATCCCGAGTTGCAAGATGGTGGATTTATTTACAAGATTTCGATTTCAACATTGTGTATCGAAAGGGAAAGACTATGCAACATGCCGATTATTTAAGTCGCATTCCATCACAAAAGACTTGCTACCAACTTAACAGTTTGTCGGAAAATTGGCTTATTATAGAACAAAATTCTGACTCTGATTGCAATGAAATAATCGAAAAAATTAAGGGGGGAGATCTGGATACAACTTCACAATACGTCATCAAAAATGGATTATTGTACCGAAAAATTCAAGGTGATAATAATAAATTATTTGTTCCACAGAATTGCCGTTTATCGCTAATGAGACGCTATCATGAAGATAATTGTCATATTGGATGGGAAAAAAACTTTAGCCAAGATGAAAGAACACTTCTGGATGCCTAGAATGTCAAGAAATATAAGAAAATTTGTAGAATCCTGTTTAATTTGTTTGGTAGCAAAACGACCTTCTGGTAAAAAACAGTGTGAGCTACATCCAATTGAAAAAAAAGCGATACCTTTCCAACACAATACATATCGATTGTATGGGTCCCTTTCATGGAAAAGACAAGGAAGATAGCCGGTACATTTTGATTCTTGTTGATGCGTTTACAAAATTCATAATTCTGTTTCCGTGCAAGACTCTGCAAGCAAAAGAGACTATTCAACATTTAACCAATTTTGTCATGTTGTTTGGAGTCTCAGCCAAAATTATAACTGACAAAGGAACGAATTTTACGAGCGAACATTTTAAAAACCTTTGTAAATCCTATGGAATTGAGCATCACACAATTGCACCTGGAATAAGTAGAGCAAACGGCCAAGTCGAAAGATATGTTGACACAGTGGCCAATCTTTTAAGGACTAATTTGGAAGTTAACATGGAATGGACAAGCTATGTCAGTCGAGTTCAATTATCCCTAAATACAACGATCAACAAAACTACTGGACTTTCGCCTTTAAAAATATTAACTGGAATCAATGGAAGAACTCCTGAAATGAGTGCTTTGATAACAAACCTAAACATTGAACCGGAATACGAAAATTTTGATGCTTTACGTGAACTGGCAGATAAACGAATTCGTGAAAACGCTGGGAGAATGAAGACAAGATTTGACAAGGGTAAATGTACCCCAACAAAATTGGAAATAGGATCAACCGTTTTGTACAAAAACAATCAAATACGTAAATCTAAACTTGACGTTCATTTTAGAGGGCCTTATGAAGTTATAGGCTTGTTGCCAAATGACAGGTATAAGTTGAAGAAAATAAACTCTAAGATTGTTATTATTGCAGCCAGAGAAACTATTAGACCATTTTCCAAAGAAAAGAAGATGTAAGTTTTATGTTCCATTGGAATTTATTAAATTTTCAAGTGTTTGAATTGTATTTTGTTTACTTTTATTGTATTGGTGTTGATTTAAACAAAATGATAAAAGACAAGTTTATGCTTGATGGTTAAACCTCTGAGCTTTTGATTATTGGATATGAAATTGTTTTTTTAAGGAACGTAGATAAGCTGATTGCCTCATAAGACAATTTTATGATCGAAACGTCTTACATAATTATGAAAATATAAGATATTTTAAAAGTAGTCTAATTTAAAGGTATATTATCGTAAACAAATGCAAGGTTTCATCGAGAACGATGAAAGTTGCAGGATGGCCGTGTTATAGTTGAAAGTACTTTGTACTTTATAACTTCATTGATCACTGAAAATATTATCAAGAGATCGTTGAATAATATTTATAGTAAAAGTCATATAAAATAAGTATAAAAAGGGGAATCTGTTCGACTGGAGTTCAATATAATTTGGACTGTGAAAGGAGTAAGCCAAGGGAAATATTGGCACAGAATCCGGCTTTATTATATGTATATGCGTTAATAGAGAAACTTTCGAAACTTTCACTATTGGTGATATGGAACTTGCTTACCTGAGTGATTCATTGGAAAACTGGAGGGCCTGTGTGTATTCTGCTTCTGGTTGGTCTGAAGTGAAAATGTTGAGGGGTATAGTCTTAGCTTAGATACTTATGGAACTCCGGCTCTGATTTTTCTCGATGTTGATTGGGAACTTCCAATTTGAATAAAATCTATAATGAAGAAAGTAGTTTTGAATAGAGAATTTCAATTAATTGGAAAAGCTTGTGAATAAGTCATTATATTTATAAAATGTCAAACGATCATTCGATATAAAGAAAACATTCGACAGTAACTTGGTGACAATTTGATTAAAAGGCGACATTGTGGTTGATTTTAGAAAGTCAATGAAGAGCTAAATATTTTTCCCAAAACCTGAAAAGCATAAGGGGAATTATGTGGTTATGCTGCCTGAGTAGATTCTCTTTTTATAAATTACACGCGCTTAATGGTATTTTTAAACCATGAGTATAAACTCCTAGTAATTGCCCATCTTACATAGAAGAGAAAGAGATAGGGATCCACGTGCTAAAAAGATAATCGCCAACTGAGGCAATTTCTTGAGGACAGAGTTACAGATGTTGCTCGGCTCTGTTGACTTCTTTGGATAGATTGTAGTCAATGGACTCGCTGACGCCATTTAAGTTAATGCGCGCTAGAGTATCTTGCGCATGTACTACGAAAATGTAAGTTTCATTTAAAAATTCAGTGGATTTGTTTTGAAGTGTTCTTGTAAATGGCAAGGGAAAAAATGGGTAAATTATTCCATAATCGTATTATGCAACTGAAAAAGGAATCTGTATTTGAAGATACTCGTATTACGGGTGAACGGATTGAGGGGAGGCTACTTCAAGGGAGCGTTTTTTGTGAGAAAAGCGATAAAATAGATAACAGCGATAAAAAAAAAAAACATGAAACATAGTGTTCAAGAGATGGGAATGATTTCAAGAATTTTATCCAGTATATGAAGAAAAACATGGGAGGTACCTGCACAAAGGTGTGAGTTATCCTCGAGCTTACGAAGTATGAATACCTTTAATTTGTAGCCATATCAGATAGGGTAGCAAATTTCTTACACCGTTCTTAGTAATCTCAGGAATCTGTTCATTCCCACAAAGATTGTCGTTAATACTCATACCTAGTACTGAGAGGTTTTCGGCACCTTCGATGAAGGACAATGGCGTAAGGGGTACAATTTGTTTCAACGACTATAGATAGCATTGAATTTTTGAAACATTACGATTTTTTAAATCCCATTTAAAAAAGTTGTAAGGATTGAAGTTTAATGAACTTATCATACGAAAACGTTGCAGTTCCAGAAGATGGAAATGAATTTGAGAACGAGAATGAGAAGCTGAGGGTAAAGTCGTAGGCAAAACAGTGAAGAGGATTAAGAGTTTCAGACGAGAGATCATTTATAAAATGAGTAAGAAAGTCAGGGACAAAACGTAGCCCTGGGGAATACTAGCATTTATTTTGTGAAAATCAGACTTGAAACTGTCCAACACAACATGTATTGAACGATCCAAGAGGTAATTATTAATCCCAAAATGAGGGTTTCGTTGAAGCCAAACTTTTTCAAATGCCTTAGAAATATTAAGCTCAATAATCTTACTTTCTCCAAAACTATGTAAAAATCTCTCCATTCTTCGGTGAGATATGCTATCACATAACTAGTGGAACGATTGTTGCGAAAGCCGTATTACCGCCCATTCAGAAGCTTTCGATCTTACAGATATTTCTTGAGCTGGTGATTCATTCCATGACCCGTTTGTAGGAGCACGCTGGACAAATTCTGCTTTCTTCTAGGGAAGATTCCAGAATAGTAGGAGCGGTTAAAAAAGCATATGCAACGAAAAAACACCTCTTCAGAAAGGGGTTTTACCATCAGAACCATCGGATATCAAGATTTTACAAGGCTCTTGCAACTTAACAATGTTACTGTCAGATAACGTAGAAATACAGAAAAATAAGCTGCGAATACACTTGCCCCATTTAAAGACATAGTTATCGTATTGTCATTTAGATAAGCGTTGGAACCGAAGATGAAGTTGAATTTTCTTGACAAATGACCAGAAATTTCTACTGCCTTTGGAACATTATCTCAATTTCTGGTCACATTAGTATTTGTTTTTTTCTTATTCTTGAGAGCCTTTTCTAGAGAATCAATAGAAGCATCATAAAGGTTTCCTTTCCCAAGTGGTTGAAAGGTTGATTGAGAGAAGTTGACACTTTTGTGTAAAGGTGTGTTAAGTTTCTAGTAGCAGATGTAGCCTACTTCTAGTTGGAATTTCAACTTTATCTAATAATTTATTTAATAACGAGATTCAACAAGAACGAAGTATATTATTTAAGAAATTATATTGCCAAGGAAGTCAATAAAGTAAAACAAATCTATGAACAACGATTTCTAATGAAAATATTATTTCTAAAAATGAAAATATAAATGAAACAACTTTCGTAATGCCTTTGAAAGTTATGATGAACAAGTTCCTACGAAGAAGCACAGAAATAAACAATATATTTTTAATTTAATTTATTAAGAATCGCGTGCGTGAGAGGTTTCTTCTCCAACTGATATAAAAGCCTTTTAAAAAATCAATCATCAGGTATTGGTCTACTATCGTTGACACAAAGTTTTTTGTTCGGTTATTTTTGATTCGTAGTTTCAAAAAGCAAATTAACGTCACGTAGAAGAACATTCCCTAAAACTACTCTATAATGTATGATGTTCGAAATATTGTAATTTGAAAGTGAGAAAAATAGTTTTCTAATATTTGTATTCGAATATTTTTTTCAAAACTCAATGTAAGTGATGGCGCAGTTTTAAAGTCAAAGACTGAAAAAAACTAACTTTCTACTCTTATTGAGAGTTAAGAAACTCTAATCAGAAGCATTTCATTATAATTCCCTTGGGTCTCAAATGAGATAGTTCATTAGTCATAGCAATGGACAAAGTTATGGGATTAAAGAAAAACTTTTTACCTTACCAAATGGAGAGCAAATTAGTAGAAAAACTTAACTGCGCGTTCTTAATGACAGTATTACCTTAAAGAATATTTACAAGTAATACCGAATTGCAGAACTAGTTAACCTTGCCACAACGGTATTGAAAGTTTTATGTACATTTTGCAAAAATACTCATATGCCAAAGAAAACTGAACCTAACCAACATTAGCTACTGCAGCCTTAAACCAAGAAACTTTATTCCTTTTAAATTTCTATTTCAGTTTTGTTAAAGGTCATTTCCACAAGGTCAGTTGCACAAAAAAACTCAAATTTATCCTCACAAAACTCATCGCAAAAAATAAATAAATGCAAGACCACAGAGAAAAACCCTTGAATGCTGAGATTTTCCCAAGCCAAATTTTATACCCATTATTCAAATAGGTGAACAAAAAAAAAGAACTATCGTACCTGCACAAGACTCTGGGAATCCTTTTCACCAGTTTAGCCACTCGAAACAACAAAGCCACCGCATGGCATAAATGAATGCCACAAAAACTTAAAAACGAAATGAAATACCATACGTGCCACATATAGGTAGGAACTATAGAAAACCTACCTATTTAATATAAAAAAAAAGAAAGAAACCGACGAAGGATATGCCAGATAGTGGAAGGGAAAATGGACGTTCATTATGCACACTGCGAGGCATTTGAATAACGACATAACATTTTGTTTGTTTCCGGTTTCTTATGCCGATAATGAGAAATTCAAAATTCAGAAAGAAGGTTCTTTGGTAGGTACAATCAGTAATGCCTTAATTTCAATTTTTTTCAAATTGAATTATAAATCGTAACAATTAATCGAAAGAAAACAAATTTTATCAAAAATCTAGGAGCAGTTTTCGATAAAAATTTGATTTTCGAAAATTTTTGTGGTGGGTACCATTGTTTTTAGATAAAATATAAATTTCTCAAAATATTGAGATTTGATATTGAAAATCCAAAAAAAATTTGTTTGAAAATTAGAATACATAATAGATTTCAAACGAACTCGAGATTTTCATCAAAGTTGACATTACGATGATAGGAAGACGAAAAAGTGGGTCTCGAAGTTATGTCTGTCTATTCGACTAAACGGCTACCCAGGAAACATCGTTGGAGCGAAATGTTATTCAAATGTTCTTAAATAGTTCTGAGAGAATTAAATGCAAGGCTTAGCTCTATTTCAAAATAGATTGTAGCTCTTGGTAAACGCGTTGTAATATTTCAAAGTACGATATCAACATTTCTGATAAAAATGAAATCGCACTAAGAAATCACACCACATTGCACGTATTATGGCTTTTAATTATTACCTTTACTCATTGTTCTATGTAAATAAATTTCGATGCTAAGATGATTTACCAATACAAATAATAATTTTTCTTCGTGTTCAATAGTCTAATTTGTATTTACTAATTACTAATTACTAATGGAAAATATAGTTTATAACTCCACGTAAAAGCACGCGGATCTATGGCAGTTTTAGAGCGTATATTAAAGCTTTCAGCTGAAAAAACATACTTACAAGCACTATTAAGGAGCTAAAAAGTGCTCTTAAACTCAATGAATTAGCCGGACGTGGGCTTCATGTATGATTTAAAGAAGCATCTAGAGCGTGTTTTTGAATAAACGAGCTCTAAGATTATACAGCTAAAAATGTTTCTTGGGTAACCATAGAACCATTTTTTCGAATTTTGAATATCTCATTATCTATACATTATAATGAAATTTGTTATAATGAAGGTTCTAAGAAGTTTAAAAAGCATTACTTTTCAAGACTTTAAAAAAGAATATTTTTTGAATTTTGAACAAAAAAAAATATATGTATGTTTAGAAGAATTCAATATATCAAAACCGGCTCAATATTTTTTTTGGAAATTTATTTTTTATTCATACTATAAAAAAAACAATATTTGTCCATAAGGGGAGGTTCTAGGTTCTCTTTTTTCAGTGTCAAAAATGACACTTTTCCATGATTTTTACTTGCGACTTATAGGTACTATAAGGCAAGTTATGCATTCCTAAAAAAAATTGATCTCGAGATTTTGATCAAAGTTGACATTACGATGATAGCGAAGACCAAAAAAGTGGGTCTCGGAATTCTGTCTGTCTGTCGGTTCGACTACAGCCTAAATGGCTTGGCCGATTTTCGTCAAACTTGGTAGATATGGGTTTTAATTTTTTCCCCCCACACGTTTTTTTCTTTTTTGTTTTAAGACCAAAAATAACGGTACCTGCCATACGATTTTTTTTCGAAGTTGTATAAATATTTTTTTTTTTCTCAAAAACTGTCCCACAGAATTTTTAAAAAAAAAAAATTGAAAAATTTCATTTGGTTAAAACTACCTAATAGTTGAAAAAAATTATACAAAAAATTGTTTGTTTTTGGTAGCTCCCCTGGATCCATTTTTTTGTTTTTGAATTTCTCGAAAACGGTACAGCCGATTTAAATCATTTTGTTTATGCCAAAGCTCCTCCAAAGTTTGAATATTATTCCATATTCAAATTTTCAATTTTTTTTTTTTTTGGATTTTTTTCAAACTTGACAAATAAAAGTTTCTTAACATAATCTACAAGATTTGAAAGAAAAAAATTGTTTTATCTAAAACTAATGGTACCTTCCATACAAATTTTAAAAAATGGTTTTCGAAAATCGTATTTTTCTCGAAAACGGTTCCGAGAATTTTGCTAATTTTTTTTCTTTTTGATTAATTTTTACGATCTATAATTTAATACAAAAAAATTGAAATCTAGATATTACTGACTGTACCTACCATAGAACGATTTTTTCGAATTTTTAATTTCTCATTATCGGCATAACGGATTTTAATGAAATTTTTTATAAAGAAGCTCCTAAAAGGTTTAAAAAACATTGCATTTCAAAACTTAAAAAAAATATTTTTTCAATTTTTAAAAAAAAAAGTCATTTTGTTTTGAAAAATTCGATATCTCAAGAACGGCTTAGTATTTTTTTTTTGGAAATTTAACTCTTATTCGTACGATAATAAAACTTAAGGTTGGAGGCGGACGCTTGAGTTTTAGTGTTCGTTTTTTCCACTTTTTTCGCTCTTCTGAGCGCTGTACAAACAAAAAGTTTTTAATATGTCAGCCTGATTTTAGTCCAGAATCCAATAAATTTAATAAGGTTTAAAACAAAAAAAAATTATGACAATCCGTCCAGTAGCTTTAAAGTAATCGTGGCCAACAGTTGGAAAAACGTGGTTTCGAGAAAAACGCGTTTGAAGTTTTTTTTTAGAGTCATTGCTCATGTGTCTACACCTGGTGGTTCATGTCTCATGTGTCTAAGTGTCGACATGTGTTGACACCTGGTGGCCTATATGGTACCTCTGCTTACCATGATATGGTATGGCGCCAAATTCAAAAATATTTATGTAAAACATGCTACGCTCAAAATACCGCTAAATGTCAATTTTCGAGACAAAAAGGTAGGTCTAGTTTTTGTTCTATAAATTTAAATAAAATGCAGGACTGGGTCTCACGAACTTGCTCATAAGTAAACGACTAAGAATTTCAAAAATGAATGTTATTAGAGAAAAACTGTTCATAAGCATAAAATTAATTTTTTAATAGACTAAAACAACTCCTTTAGTAGTTGGAGCTAAAAACAGGATGCCATGCAATTGAAGCAAATATTAGCTTATGCAAGAACAAAAATTTTAAGTCTGTATTGGTTTCTTAAAAAAATAAGCTTTTATATAAAAAACGTTTAAAAGAAAAAATTTTGGTACGCCAATTTAAAGTTTTTATTATTTTTCAAACAAAAATATTGAGCCGTTTCTGAGATATCGAATTTTCAAAAAAAAAAAAAAAAAAAAGATTTTTTTTTCAAAAACTCAAAAATATTTTTTTTTTAAGTTTTGAAATGCAGTGTTTTTTAAACTTTTCAGAAGCTTCTCTATGAAAAATTTCATTAAAATCCGTTTTGTCGATAATGAGAAATTCTAAATTTGAAAAAATGGTTCTGTGGTAGGTACCGTCAGTACTATCTTGATTTCAATTTTTTTTTTATTTGATTATAGCTCGTAAAAATTAATCAAAAGAAAAAAATTTTAGCAAAATTTTCGGAACAGTTTTCGCGATAAATACGATTTTCGAAAACCATTTTTTAACATTTGTATGGAGGGTACCATTATTTTTATGTAAAATGAATTTGAACCTTAACGTACGAAAATGATCAAAATCGGTGGTACCTTTTTTGAGGAAATCAAAAACAAAAAAAAATGATTCCAAAGGGGGTACCAAAAATAACAATTTTTTGTAAATTTTTTTTCAACCATTACCTAGCTTTAACTAAATGAAATTTTTTGATTTTTTTTTAAATCTGTGGAACAGTTTTTGAGAACAAAAAATATTTACAAAATTTTTGAAAAAAATTCGTATGGCAGGTACCGTTATTTTTTGTCTTAAAAAAAAAAGGAAAAAAAAACGGGGGGGAAATCAAAACCCACATCTACCAAGTTTGAAGAACATCGGCCGAGCCGTTTAGACGGTAGTCGAACCGACAGACAGACAGACAGAATTGCAAGACCCACTTTTTGGTCTTTGCTATCATCGCAATGTCAACTTTGATCAAAATCTCGAGTTCGATTTTTTGCCGAATGAAACACGAATGAAACACGAATGAAACACCATTCTTCAGACAACTTCAACAAATGAAAACATTTACTATAATAAAAACTTTAAGTTAGCTTACCAACATTTTTTTTAAAAAAATTACAAAAATTTTTAAGCTTAAACAGTTTAAGAAATTAAAAAAATTATCCAGAGTCATCTTTGCCGATTATTAAATGCATGTTACAGTACCGCTATAAGTTCAGTTGAACTTGGTTACTTTAATTTTTGTATTGCTTAAATCAAGCAATTATATTAAAATATTTAACTATTACAACTACTACGAAAATTTGTTTTTTTTTGTTTTGATACTTTACATAGATAAAAACAGAAGCTTTATAAAAGCTTCATAAGTCAATAGTGGAAAATTCTTAAAGTTAAATACTAAATAAATAAATTAAATAGATTTGGTGGTGCAACAGCTCAAAGAGACCTATGGACTTGGTGACTTACAACTCTCAACCATTCATATATGCGTGTTACCACGAATGGAGGGGACCTAAAATATTCTGCCGATTCCGAACGGCTAATGAGCAGCAATTTTTATAACAAGAAATACTCTTAGAGGATTTGTGAAATCCTCTGAAGACTCTGAAGTGGAAGTACACCCCTGAAAAACTACTTTTCAGCTGTTGAGAATCGAACCCAAGACCTTCTGCATTCTAAGATAATAAATATAATCTTAAATATTATAACTACCACAAGAAATTTCATCCCATCCTGTTATTCATTTAATTTTTAATATAAACACCAGAATTGTATCGTACACTCGGGCGTATGCGTACTATTTTTATCGATTCCAATTGTCATCCTATTTTTTAAATGGTTGCTAATTTCAGTTACGACTCTTGGGTCAACTGAATTATTCATAATTTTAGGGCCAACAGGGTGTCAATAATCCGTGCTTCTTCGAAAACGAAGTTGTTGAAGGTATCGACATCGAGCGCTGCAGATTAATGATGACCAATATATTTTGGTCCGAATTGTATTTTATGGACGTAGAAAAAGCGTAATTCCAGTAGAAGGGTGCTGGAAGTATACAGCAATGGACATTCTGCATGAACGACTTGATGGTAAGGTTTCTTCTATCACGGAGTAGACGTGAATTGATCACCAAGACCGTGCGATTTGACCGCGTCCGAATTTTTCTTGTCCACTAAATACCCTCATAATCAATATAATCTGGATTTATACGATTGCTTTTTCGAGCACAACCTCAAAGGGGTTCACTACTAAGGGCGGCAACACAACTTTCTCTTTTCAATACGTGGTACTTTTTTAGAGAAGGCCTCGACGGCAAACCCACATTTCTCATAGCTCCCGGGCTTTACGACGCCTGACGGGGAAAGCAATAAAACGTTACAACCGAACATGTTGTATTGAAATCACTCCACTCGCACCTCGGTATGGTTCCTGCAGTCCGAACGACTTCTCTTCAAAGAATAAAGTTACATTGAGGAACCATGATTTATACGTACACAGCTTCGTTAACAGAATCCGCGATTGAACCAAGGTTTATAATGGGTTAAGTCTAGTGATAGCCAATGACTTCTTTTCTCATTAAACACTGCGTTTGGTATTGGTGTTTTTTCACCAGAAAAACGGAGTTCGGTTAGCTATTTTGGTTTTCTTTCTGTACCTTTGCAAGCGCGTTTGATTGTTTTTATGAACAAAATATAAAATAGAAAATGAGCTCCAAGAATTCCACACCGGTAAAATGCTAAACAGCATCAAAAGTGGTAAGAGTATAAGAACACGAGACTGCTCTTATATACAAATATACATACATAAAATTTACACCAATAATATAGAGCGGCAGACTAGGCTACAACGGGGTAAAACTTAAAATTCCAATGTTTGAAGAGGGATCCTCTTCAAAAACAAAACAAAAAAATGTCTCCCATTTTTCCAGTTAGGCCTCCATCATACTCTTAACTTGCAATAACTTATGGTTTTTCAGTGTGGTATGCCCGCAAATTATTTATCCTCCGGAATGTGCACATCAAGGATATACACAATAATATATAATAACATATGTTGCTGTCGTAACCACATTCTTGAGCTAAGTATTTAACATTTTTACCTATCAGAACTTAAAAGGACTCTGCGAAATTGTCTTCTAATTATAAACTTAACTTCTTGTATGTGGATGTTGGAATAGGTGAAAGAGGGGAAGGATTTTTCAAGGTGATTGTGCACATTAAAAGCTGCTCGATATCCTTCTCATTTCAAAGGATCATCAGAATTTATTACATTAACAAGATTCACTTTAATGGAATGCCGAGAAGTAAGGTGGATGGATTACGCACGATACAGCACCGTTATCATTACTTTTCACTCTAACCATAGATGAAAACTTTGTGGGTGAAAAGATGGATATACAGTCAGGGTCAGAATTATTCAGACAACACTTTTTTCTTGTTAATGAAAATATTTGAAAACTAAAATAATTAGGACTCCAAAAATGCCAATTCGGTTTTCCTAATAACTGAAAACTTGAACCTTAATTATGGTGAAATTAAGTCCTTATGATTGGCCTAAGCCTAAGCGAACGGTTATCTTGCAATTTGAGCGTTGAAACAGTCAACAAGGAACTCAAATACGAATCATTAAAGATCTTAATGACATTTAAGGCATTACGTAAATGAGGATACATTTTTCGATTGAAAACAACACCCGTCCTGTCTAAATAATCATGACAATCACTGTACAAATAAATCCCCTTAGGAAAATAGTTTCATAAAGTTAAGAGATTCCGAGCCCATACTGAATGTTTTACAAAGGACTCGAGTTTTTCTTCGACATCTTACGTACATATATAAAAGGCTTTGCTGATGCTCTCTTGAAAGTCAAGTGGCACGATGGCAGTTAATGCAGTCCCTGGATGTACTGCGGAGTCCGGAAGCGATATTAGCACAGGTGGATGTTCTGTTTTCCTGATGGGTCTTATGTTTAATTTTTTGTTGTTGTTGTTGTGTTTTGCCTATAGAGCACCTTCCTGCCGCTGTGAGTGTCGGGGACTTTTTTAAACTATGTGGAATGTTAAGAAGTTTGTTGGCTTCATTTTGGGGTAAAAAGTTTTGCTTTAGTTAACTCTCTTTCCGGGAGAAGCGTGTAAGTGAAACTTCAAAAACTTGTACCCGGTTCTAGAGCATCAGATGGTTGTTTTTTTTTCCTTCTGTGTTTTTTTTTTGTAGTATTGTTAGTAAGTTTCCTTCGGGTTTTAATTTTCTCTTTTAATTTTTACTCAATGAAGAAAATGAAGTGTACACTGCTATGTGTGTAATTATGTAATTTATGGTTAAAAAATGTTTTTGGATATGGTGTTTTTTCCTTATGTATTTCTGAAGGCCAAGTTATTGGAAACGAGGGGATAGAAGTTTAAAATCCTCGCAATATGGTGTGCGGTGTTACTTGCTTGATGTACGGGACTTAATTAATTCTATAGATGGAAAATAAAAAAAAAATATTTGGCGTAAGAAGTTTCCACGAAGAGGAAGGTAGATGGGTATTTGTTTTTACTATTGAATTCACCACAAAAAAGGGCACAGAAACTTTAGTGTATATCGCACGCTATAAACTTTTTAAATTCAGATTTCTTGTGAAATCATAATCAATTAAAAATAGAACAACTTTTTTTTTTAACTAAAAACACTAAAAATCATTATATATCATTATATATAAGTCACATCTTATGTTGCTTCATGAATACACTGCAAAAATTTTATACTCATGACTATTTGAATGCATATGTTTAGATGCAGTTAGGTTCAGAGGTAGCTTAACTTTCCATCTGTGGTTTATTTATGTTGTTTTCTGTTAGGTTAGTTGCCATCATGCGGAAAAAAAAGTGACAAGTGTACGTTTGCTGTCGAAAGCTTATTTTGGCTTACGATGTTCAGTGATTGCAATCAGCACATTTTCCAAAATATCTTCCACGTAGCTTATTTTTACCTTGACCGCTGCTCCGGAATCAATTTTAACTAGATGAATTGGCATCTCACAGATCAAATCATTCGACAACAATGGCAGTGAGAGCTTCAATCTTGCAATATAATAATGTTTTCTTTTTAATTTAAAACAGAACTATTGAAATTTGCTAAGAGCTTCGTCATATAAAAGGATCTAAATCAAAAAGAAAAATACTTCCTTTTTATTTATTTTTTTATGTTTCTCCAATTGAGAAATGTATCTTTTTCCACTTTATCATGATCATAAAGTCAAATTTGATCAAAATATCGAGCTACGTTTTTTTTTAAAGAATGAATAACTTGCCATTTATAGTGCCTATATAGTGCTTCGAAAGTGAAAATGATACTGCAACTATGCTTCAGTCCCCATTTTGCAAAACTAGCTTTAACAAATATCTCGAGAATGACTTCTCAGGCAACCAATTTGTTAGTGGTTTCCTACAAAATTAAACTTTTTTCTTTCTCTCTTCTTACTTTCGACTATAAGGGAAGTAATGTACACAAAAATCGATTATGATAGCAAAGACGAGAAAAGTGGGTCTAGCAATTCTGTCTGTCTGTCGGTTCAACTACAGTCAGCCGATTTTCCTTAAGCTTAGAAGATAGTATTTTTAAATTTTTCCATCCACATATTTGTTTTTTTTTTTTTTTTAAGACCAAAAATAACGGTACGAATTTTTTTTCGAAATTTTATTAATATTTTTTTTCCTCAAAAACTGTTCAACAGATTTTTTTAATAAAAATTAAGTCTAGGTAATGTTTGAACAAAATTTTCCAAAAAATAGTTATTAATGGTACCCTTTTTTACTTGCGATATAGGTACTATAGGGCAAGTTCTGCATTTGAAAAAAAAATCGAACTCGAGATTTTGATCAAAGTTCACATTACGATGAAAGCGAAGATGAATAAAGTGGGTCCGATAATTCCGTCTGTCTGTCTGTACCTCGATCTAGAGCCTAAGCCACTGGACCTATTTTCTTCAAACTCGGTAGTTATGGGTGTTCGGTGATTCCCTAGAGGGGAAATTGAAATTTTTTTTTAGCTCCAAAACTAACGGTACCCCCCATACACCCGTTATGCAAAATCTTATTTATCTCGAAAACGGCTCTAACGATTTTGATAAAAAATATTAGGTGTGATATTATGGACATGGACTAAGTTTTGGTAAAAAAAATTTGGGGCAAAATGTTATTAACGGTACCTGTCATCAGTGCGGCTGTACCTTAAGTGCGCTCGTGCGCTGAACCACCAATTCAAAAGATTTAAAAATTACAAAATATTACTGCATCTTTATTTTTAGATTCCCATATTAATATTTTTTTTTAAAACATACAAGAACATAAACAAGTAAAATTTCCAATTATGACGAAACAATGTAAGCGCTTTGCTTTACTATTAAGACTTACTTTCCCTGCAAGTAAAAATTCTCGTGCGCTTCGGCGAGCGCACGAGGACTGCTAATATAACTTGTATGAGTTACAAGCTAATATCCCTGACGCGTGAGACAAAAGATATTTCATTGAAATGTATCGAGAAATGAGCCTGCTCTCGTGCGGCGCACGAGAACCGAAGAGTAACCGATGTTTGACTAGAATGCGCTGCGCCTGCGAATATGTAATGTTGTTTCGCTCTATCCGTGACTGGTTAAATAGTGTTGTTAGTTAGTTAGGTTAGTAATTGTTTTTTTATTTTGGTTTTAGTTCGATTCTGTACTGTGTACAGTGTGTGGTGTGGGATAAAATTAACAGTGATTAGGTATATTAAAGACAGTAGTAAATCTTTTTAAAATAAAGTTAGCTGAATCCACGATTTGACGCATTTAAGTGAAAAAATAAAAAAAACATGATTTCTTGCTAAATGTAATAAGTGTGTCAGTTTTATACATGGTTGAAATTCTTCGAGCAATTATACAAAATAATAAAAAATCGACATATACATACATGTAAATTGTTGTTTTTTTGCGATTTCTAATCTTAATACCTACTTAGTGAGCAAGTAAAGTGCACCACCTGTTCAACAACTCACCAGCCGCCACTGCCTGTCATAGAACCGTTTTTTTTGATTTTCGAGTTTCTCATTAACGGCTCTAACGATTTTAACCAAAAATTTTCAGCAGGAGCCCCCCTAAATTATTTCCTAAAATCAATATTATTTAATACTTAAAATTCGCATCCCACATTTTTTTCTTGAAAAATTTTAAAGAAATTTCTTATATAAAAAATTTATTTATTTAATAATAAAACGATTTTTTAAAGTTTTTCATACTTTCCTAGAAATCAGACGGCAATTTCATTTTAAATTCATGTTTTATATTTATAAAATGTATCTTAAATTACAAAGTACTTTTACATAAGAGCAAGTTTGTGCGATCCAGTCGTGCATTTTATTTTATTTTCTCATAAGCGGTACAACCTATTTTGATAATTTTTTTATCCTAGAGCTCAATAAAAATTTAAATATTATGTGTTTCCAAATTTTCAAAAAAAACTTTTTTTTGGACCTTACATTTTTTTTCAAAACTCAATATTTCGAAAACCCCACGCTCGCTTTTTTTCAATCTTTACAAATAAAAGTTTCTTAATACAATCTACAAGATGTGAGAAAAAACATTTTGATTAACCGAAAATAACGGTACACGCCATATAGGTAAATGTTAATAAATAGTTTTCCAAAAATGCATTTTTCTCAAAAACAACTCCTAGAACTTAATTTTTACGATCTACATATTTATTTATTTTAAAAAATTTAATTTCTCACTATCGAAATAACAGATTTTGTTGAAATTTCTTATAGAGAAGCTTGTTAGAAGTTTGAAAAACATTGCAATTCGAAACTTAAAATTTTGGTTTTTTGATTAAAAAAAAAATCATTTTTTTTTTTTGGAAAATTCGATATGTCAAAAACGGCTAAATATTGTTTTTTGAAATTTAAAATTTATTCATACAAAAATAAAAACTTTAAGTTTTCATGGCTAAATTTTTTCTTAAAAATGTTTAAAAAATTTTGTATTCAAAAGCTAATTTTTTTAAGAAACCACTACAACCACTTATATATACATACATACTTATTCGCCATTTTGATACCATAAATCGTTTGAGCCTGTAGATGGAATTGAAATGGAGAATTGTATACATTCTTACATTTTTATTTTGTGGTTGCTTTAGCACAGTCATCCAGAATTTGTATCGATTAAAAAGTATCTTCAATTACGAAAGTTTCAAAAAACTTTGGTTTTTGATTTGCTCACAAAACTGTTGTACGGATTTTTGTCAGAATAGTAATTTGATACTGTAAATATACTCGTAACTACTTGAATAATTTATATTTTGTTCTTAGTAAAATACTTCATATAATTTAATATTGCTTAGAAAAATATAAAATATATTTTTGTTAGTTCTTACGAAGCTTTCTAAAGAAACACATAATAAATTATAATTCCTGAACAAATCATCAAACCTTGTTTCATTCCATTAACAGGTTATGGACCCAGGAATTAATTCGATATTTGTTTTTTAATTTATTGTTTTGCGTTTAAGGGAGATTTTTATTTTAGTAAAAATCGCACGCAATAGAAGAATCTAGAAGTCAAGATTCAAGCAATAAAATTTTTCAATATTTTCCATTACATAATTGAACAAGCCAAATATGGAAAATAATTTACAAAAAGTGAAGCAGTTCGATGGAACACATTTTTCGAATTGGAAATATTGAATTTAGATTTTGCTGGAAGAGAAATCTTTAGAAAAGTTTTTAACAAACTCCTTAGAGTCGTTGTTGCAAGCTATTCCAGCTGGTGCAGATGCAAAGAAAACTATAGAAAAACTAAAATCTGAAGAGAATGTATTGATGATTCTCAATTGGAATACATCAAAGATAAGGAATTTGCGAAGGACATATACGATACGTTGATAAGTGTATACGAACGGAAAAGCGTTGCTGGTCAATTGTTGCTGCGAAAATATTTACTGACGATGCGATACAGAGATGGTGATGATATCAACGAATATTTTCTTCAATTTGATCATACCGTGCGTGAACTCAAATCGATTGGTGCCACATTAGAAGAACTCGATATTGTTTGTCATTTGATTTTGACTTTACCCAAAAGTTTTGATGGCTTAGTTACTGCTCTGGAACAATGGATACGTCTAAATTATCCATCGAATTTGTTAAAAGCCGTCTTTTGGACGAATATGGAAAGTGTGCAGCTGGTAATAGTGTACGAAGATCGAGTGACTCGATGGCTATGCAAGCAGATCGTTCGAAAATAATTTGTCATAGATGCAAAAAGCCAGGACATATGAAGTCAAAATGCAGAGTGAATTTGTCAAAGAAAAATGAAGCTTATAGCAAGAAGAATGCCGGTGCAAACTGTGCAAAAAATGATGATCCAGAATTTTTGCTTTGTGAAAAAGAAAATTTCAAAAATAACACAAGCAAGGGTAATGATGATGTTGCATCTTGCTGTATGAGTGAAAAAGCATCGAGTGATGGTTTTAATGAAATAGTTTTTGTTCTTGATTCTGGAGCAACTCATCATATCGTCAACAAGAAATCATTTTTCAATAGCTTGTATCGAATGGACCCGATTTTCATTTCGACTGCAAAGGCTGGTGCATCTTTGGTGGCTAAGCAACAAGGTGACATTTCAATTAAGACCTTTTTCACTCGAGACAATTCAACAAAAACAATTCAAAACGTTTTGTTTGTTGAGAATCTTAAATGTAATTTACTGTCAATTCGTCAATTAACAGACAAAGGTTATAAAATCAGTTTCAACGGTCTTAATGCGATAATCTCCAAGAATGGTAAAAATATTTTTGCCGCTCGTCGAAATGGTCAATTATATCAAACTACATTCTACGTTGAACGAAGTGTATTTGCTGGAATTGCTGATGAAGAAAAATTGAACAAAGCATGGAAATGTTTATGGCATTTTCGATTAGCTCATTTAAATGTCAATGATATCAAGAAGATGGTCGATAAGAACATGGTGCTTGGGTTAGACAAGTTAAATGTGAAGACGGATGACAAATTTTGCGAATCTTGTGTGCTTGGTAAGCAGACACGTTTATCGTATTCGCCCCGAAAATCAAATCGATCAGAACGTATACTGGAACTTGTTCACACAGATGTCAGTGGTCCAATGAGTGAACCGCCATATGATGGTTCGAGATATTTTGTATCCTTCACTGATGATTTTTCACGAGCATCTATGGTATATTGCATAAAACATAAAAGTGAAGTTTTCGATAAATTTCAACAATACGTTCCTAAATAATATCGAAGTTGTCGATTCAGAGGCGCAAAACGATGGTTTGAATGATGAACATGACGAAATCCACGGTGCTAATTTGGAAAGCATCGGTAACATCAAAGAAGATGATGCCCAAGACGTCGATTTGAATGAACCGTTTAGTCTTGACGAAAAAGATAAATTATGCGTTAGTGAAGATACATCTAGAAATGAATTGCGTCGTGGTGAACGAGTGAAAAAGAAACCAGATCGATATGGATGTGCATCTGATGCTGTATGTTCCGTAAATTTTGCGCTATCAGCAGAAGAATTTGTGCACAATGATCCAACTACGATGAACGATGCGAGGAAGCGTGATGATTGGCCGAAGTGGGAAAAGGCTATTAATGACGAATATTCATCTTTAATAAAAAATGGCACTTGGTCTTTGTGTAAACTACCAACTGGTCGAAAAGCTGTCACATGCAAATGGGTTTTTAAGTTGAAGCATAAACCAAACGATGATATCGATAAATACAAAGCAAGGCTTGTTGCTCGAGGTTTTTCGCAAGAAAAAGGTTTTGACTATACCGAAACTTATTCACCAACAGCCAAGTTGACCACTTTTTGCGTTTTGTTGTCCATTGCAAATCATTTTGGTTACGAAATTCATCAAATGGATGTGAAATGTGCATTTTTAAATGGACGATTAGATGAAGACATCTATATGACACAACCAGAGGGGTTTGTGAAAGATAAATCATTGGTATGGATTGAAACAGGCATCACGCATGTGGAACGAACGATTCAATAGTTTCATTACAAAAATTGGTTTCAAACGTTGCGAATCAGATCCATGTTTGTACATCAAATCTAATAATAGTGTTGTTTGCTATGTTTTGTTATATGTCGATGATCTGGCAATCATTTCCAACAATATGCAAATGATCAATGGTATTAAAACAAAATTGTCAACAGAATTTGAAATGACGGATGTCGGAAAAATTGATTCTTTTCTTGGAATTCATGTTGAACAAAATGAAAATTTCATTGCGTTATTTTAAAAATGTTTTGAAGAAATTTAACATGAATGAATGCAAGTCGGTTGCAACGCCTATTGAAAATGGTTTGAGTTTGCAGAATGGTAATGATAAGAACTTAACTGATCAACCATACAGTGAACTAATAGGATGTTTAACCTATGCTTCTCAAACAACTCGGCCAGATTTGTGTGCATCGACAAATTATTTTAGCTGATTTCAGAGTTGTTGTACTGATGAACATTTTACATATGCAAAACGAATTCTGCGATATATTCAAGGTACATCTGATTTGAAAATGGTTTACTATCGTAATTCTGAAGCAGAAATTTTATCTGGGTATGCTGATTCTGATTGGGCTGGTGATAAGAATGACCGCAAATCAACATCGGGGTATGTTTTTAAAGTATTTGGCAATACAGTAAGTTGGCTTTCACAAAAACAACCAACTGTAAGCCTTTCATCAACTGAAGCTGAATACTTGGCTTTGGCCAAATGCGTTTGTGAAGCAAAATGGTTGCGTTGCTTACTTAAAGAACTTGGTCATCCTTGCAACTCATCAACAATGATATTTGAAGACAATCAATCGTGCATCAAAGTGGCAGAAGAGCCGCGTCAACATAAAAGAATGAAACACATTGATGTAAAATACAATTTCATTCGAGAAGCTGTTGCCAACAAGGAAATCAAGTTGAAATACATTTCGAGCAGCGATCAGGTAGCTGATATTATGACAAAAGGCTTAGGAAAAATTCTTTTTCAAAAACATCGTTCAAGTTTAAATCTTAAATAATTTAGTATTTTCATTTGACCAAATTAACTTTAATTTTGATAATTAGTGTTTATTTATTATTTACTGTGCATTTTAATTTTTTTTTGTATTGTCTAAATATTTAACGTAGAGTTTTCAGTTGAAATATTTTGGTTGTTGTCTGTCCTTTAATTTTTGTTAATATTGTTTAAATCTAATTTACCAGTACAAATTAAGAGGCGGTGTCAGAATAGTAATTTGATACTGCAAATATAACTACTTGAATAATTTATATTTTGTTCTCAATAAAATACTTCATATAAATTAATATTGCTTAGAAAAATATAAAATAAAATATATAGTATTTTAAAAACTACATGCTTTTTTTTTTGTTGAAATTTGATAACTAACAGTATTTTAACAGGATTTTTAGATGTAAGAAAACAAAATTTAAATCTAAGTGATTTTGTTATTAGTAACTACTAATAACAGTAAATATGTTCAAAATGTTTTTCGAAAATCGTTTTTTTTTGGGAAAGGCACAGTTAATTTTGATAAAACAAATGTTCTATTTCGCTTTTCAAAATTAAGATATTAATGCAAAAACAATTTAACCGATTTTTGACTTTACCATTATCGGAATAACGTATTTTAATTAAAGTTTATATACAGAATATGCTTAAAAGTTGAAAAAAAACATTGCATATCAAAACTTAAAAAAAAAATATTTTTATTTCAATTTAAAAAAAAAAAAAAAAAAACTCAAAAACGGGTCATTTAATATGATTTTAAATTTAATTTTTATTTGTAAAATAATAAAAACTTAAAATTGGGGTACCATAATTTTTTTCTAAAATTTACATACCTACAAATATAAAATCTTATTTTTACGATTTAGAATTGTTATTCTTGCATAAATTCATATATGTATAGCATTCATTTTTAAAATTCTAAAAATAAGAACAAATTCGTGCTATCCAGTCGTGCAATGTACGATTATAGGTACTATGAGGGTATATAGGTCAGTAAGTATCTAAAAATGACAACTTCAAAGGAGCGTTTGGCGATGTTTGCACCGTTTCGTAACCGTGGATGAAACATGAACTCACAACAACACAATAGATATCAAAGAACAGCCGAAAAAATAACTTCTCCTGGTGAATCACAGCCGAAGAATGCCAAGGTGGGTTTGTCAGAAAACAAGGTCATGGCGATTTGTTTGTGTTATGCATATTGTTTTTTCTCATCGATGACCTTGAAAAGGGTTAAACGATCAAGGCCGCATATGGCCCACAACTTCTGGATCGAATCTAAAACGCATTTGGTGAAGAAAAATGTCCTTTCCCACCAAGATAACGCACAAGTCCGCAGCAATCGCAATAGAAAAATTGCATGATTAAAGTTGCTATTTCCTCCCTAATCCGGCATATTCCCCAGATTTAACTTCCTGTGACTATTTCTTGTTTCTACATATGAACAAATGGCTCGAAAGAGACGCTTATTTTGAGACATCAATAATTAGAGAAACATTAGATGAAGTTTATCGAGCTAATTTTTATGCCGAAAAGAATGTTCCTTATGTTATTTTTCAGGGGCTTAAAGACTCTCCCCGTGATATTAATGATTTAGATTTCTGTGTGAATATTTATACGTAGTTTTTTTTTGTTCGGCAGAAGCAGAGGCTACAAGTTAGAAGGCTTCAAAATATGTATTTTGTACTTCTATACAACTTTAATTTTAATCAAAATATGATTTAATAGTCCTTCAAAAGTTACCAACATTTTTAATTAAGCCAAATAACTGCCAATAGACCTATGTAGTTGTAGATGTTTATCTACATATATATGTAGTCTTTTTATTTCTGCAGTGAACTTCAGTAATCTTCTTTTCGAAACTGTTCATCCCGGATGGAAGAACCCAACCACATAATTATATTTCCAAGCAAGTACTCGTACCTACTTAAAATAAATAAACTAAAATTACATATTTTAAAACCACTGCATCTGTAGGTGACAGAACATTAAGCCTACTCACAACCATTCGAGCCTTACTTCATATAAGAAAAGATAAAAATAAAATTTACTCTTCTCCATGGTCTTCTAGCATTCGAATTGAGAAGGGCTGTGATTTTCTTTTACCTCGAAATAGTTGTTGCCAATGTCTTAAGGAATTCTCAAATAAAATCCAAGCGTATGAAGGAAAAAAATGTTCTCTTCAGCTTACATGAATTATTTTTGCCTCCTTTGGCATTCAAGGACATTCCGGCCTTCCATGTACCTATAAGAAGGACAAAACGATTGCAAAAGAACGTGGTAAAAGTCTTCTCGATGACAAAAGCAGAATTCTTCCATGGAATTGATTTCAGTTCATCTTGCCTACTTAGAAAACAATTTATCATAGATAAATAGTCACGTTAAGATGCCAGGGACTTTTTCCGAGTTGGAAGACAAGCTCAGGAGTTGAATTATACAGATGCCAACAATTGCTTCCATGCTACGTGTGTGATGGAGTCTGTGTGGGAGAATGTGTCCATTCTTTATTTGTGTGTCTTAACATACCTCTCTATATCCTCCCATAATGAACTTCTTTTGCCATCATCAGATCCTGTATGTGTATACGTATACTCTGTGTCAACATGACTGCCGAGACGACTGCAATAACCTATGTTTTTTTTTTTTTGTTCAACCTTTGAAAGACGATTCCAAATTTTGGCAAAGAGCCAACTAGATTTCGGAAGAGATTTTGCGGAAATGCACGGAAAAGACTTCCATTAGCTTCGGTATATAATTTTAAAGTGGAGCGGGATAATGGAAGGCATATGGCTTACCGCAAGCCCAATTGGAAATTTATGTTCAATTTTGTTTTGCTTCAAATAAAGGAATATTGTAAATCGGTGTCCGAATTGAAATAATATAAGAAAAAACGAATGTTCAATTTATTTTAATAAGTTTTTAATAGCGACGATTTTTAAAATGGAAAAGACTAATTGGAATTTTCGTAAGCTTATCCATGTTGGGAAAGGAATTTTTGGGAAACAGCTGTTAGAGTCAAAATAACCTATGATTTGAAAAGAAACCACTAGATGGCCCACTGTGTATGTTTATACAAAACGGAATTCATGTGAATGGTTTATAAAACACAAAATGGCGTGTTGTTTTTTTTTTTTAAATTACCTGAAGTCAAAATGACAGTTCGCCGCCTGAGTACTTAAATGCCCCACAGACCACTTTTTCGGGAAACTGAGTTAAAGATGCAGTTATACTAATTCGAATATTCTCTATCGTTTGGCGCTATCCCCGTTGCTCTATCTTCATTATTAACGAAGTTACATAAAGCCAGTTTGCTCCATAGACCACTAATTTGTGGGTCCTTTTAGTGCTTATTTGCCGCATATTCAAAATTTGTACTAAGTGGGGCAATCTTTGTAGAAGAGTTCTTAAAACGTTCATTTAATGCATAAGTGCCCCATATTCACAGAAAATGGGATATAGAGCATTTAAGCTCTCATATTTATCGTAACTAAGTTACATTTTCAGTGCTTATGTTCTCTATATCCTCTATGTCTCTATATGTTTTATATCTTTTAACATGCAAGAACAACATGTGGTCCAGGTTTCTATCGGAGGTTATTTCAATAACGCAAAAGTAAGTTTTCGCTTTGACGATGGTAAAGAAAAAAGAAATCAACAATTAACCATGTGGTAAATAGAGATGGGTGCACTCAATGCAGTCTTGTAGATTTTTTTAACAATTTAATTTAAGCATTTTTTTTTATTTTTTACTAAAGTGGATAAAATCAAAAAACCTAAAAAAAAATTTAAATTTAAAAAACTTTTGAAAATAAATAATACTTAATACTATGAAATGTTGACGAATTTTTATAAACTCTTCCGAATTAAAAAGACGTCTTTTTCTGGAAAATTTTAAGGACCAAAGTTAGTTTTAAGTATTTTTCATACTTTAGTATTAAAATACTTAAGCATATTCTTACTTATTTTGTTGACTTAGAAATAGTCCAATATGAGATTTAGTAAGGTATACCCACTAAATTTATAATATTTTTTGTTTTATGTTCTTATCAATAAAAATAATTATAAAAAATAAATAATGCCAGTGATTGTGAATTTTTTGGTTCTTCTTGCTTACATTGAATTACCTACTTTCAGTGCACAAAAGTCCTATATCCATAGGAAATTTTCAATTTGCTTTTCATCGATTTCGCATTCGTATGGAAGAGGGTCCTACATATATCCATTTCTGACTTTTTTCATACTTTTATTTTTAAAAAAATAACCGTTACAGTTTTTGACTTCTTTTCTTCAAATTCCAACAAAGATATTTTCAAAAAATGTATATTAAAATTCAAACAATATATTTCTCAAGAAGAAAGTAAGGAAGTTATTTTTTAAACCTTAAAATTCGTTTTCTGGGGAATAATTTTTTTTGGATAGGGGGCATTTAAGTACTCAGGCTGCGAGTTCTCTTTTTACTTGCGACTTAAAGGTACTATAAGGCAAGTTATACATTCCTAAACAAATATAACTCGAGATTTCGATCAAAGTTGACATTACGATGATAGTGAAGACCAAATAAGTGGGTCTCGCAATTCTGTCTGTCTGTCTGTCTGTTCGACTGCAGCTGAACGGCTCGGCCGATTTTCTTCAAACTTGGTAGTTATGAGTTTTAATTTATTCCCCTCGGATATTTTTTTCTTTTTTGTTTTAAGACCCAAAATAACGGTACCTGCCATACGATTTTTTTTCGAAATTTTATAAATATTTTTTTTTTCTCAAAAACTGTCCCAAAGATTTAAAAAAAAAATCAACATTTATTTAGTTAAACCTAGGTAATGGTTGAAAAAAATTTCCAAAAAATGGTTATTTAGCGTACCCCCTTGGAAGAATTTTTTTGTTTTTGATTTTCTCAAAAACGGTACAACCGATTTTGATCTTTTTTTTGTTTATGTTAAGGCTCCCCAGCAGTTTCAATACTATTGTGTATTCAAATTTTCAAACTATATTTCGAATCCCATGCTCGATTTTTTTAAAACTTGATTAACAAAATTTTCTTAAAATAATCTACAAGATATGAGAAAAAAAAAAATTATTTTACCGAAAAATAACGGTACCCTCCATAAAAATGTTAAAAAATGGTTTTCGAAAATCGTATTTTTCTCGAAAACGGTTCCGAAAATTTTGCTTAAATTTTTGTTAGATTAATTTTTAAGATCTATAATTTAATAAAAACAAACTTTGAAAACAAGATATTACTGACTGTACTGTATAGAACGATTTTTTAAAATTTTGAATTTCTCATTATCGGCATAACGGATTTTAATGAAATTTTTTAGAGAGAAGCTTCTAAAAAGTTTGAAAAACATTGCATTTCAAAACTTTTAGGAAAATATTTTTTTGAATTTTGAAAAAAAAAAATATATTTTTTTTTGGAAAATTCAATATCTCGAAAACGGCTCAATATTTTTGTTTGTAAATTTAGTTTTTAAATGGGTACCCATACGCCGCGTAGAATTTAATGCTTCAAAAACTCAATGCGGTCTTCTGTCTATAAGGCGCAAGAGGTCGTCGACTTGACTGTGTTAGATTCTTCTTGTAAGTCTCGTTAAGTCGCAGATATGTATTTGCCAAAACGGTGCACATAACCGATATTCCCTACTACTAAAGGAAATCAATTCATGCTTCAGATTCATAATAATTGAGTGAAAATGGGGGTTTATCAATTCATACAATTGATTATACACTTAGGGGTTGTCCATATTATATGTAAGTCATAATTCTCACATCAAAATTTATAGGAACTACGGGAAGTGAACATTATCCAACCCATAATTTAGATGGAAATTATATCTCCTTAAATATACAAAGGCGTTTCAATGTAAATTCAATTAAGTTACGTTACGTAACTCACTGTTTTTCATCTTCATAAAAGAACCAGGTTTTCAGTTTAATATCAAAAATAAAGCAAGAACGAAGTAAAATTATTGATAAGAAATATTTAGAAGGTACATAATAAATCAAAATTCAAATAAAAACTAATTAACTTATCCTGTAAGTAAGTAAGAAAAGAAAAATTAATAAAATCAGGAGACAATAGGATTTGTACTCATTGATGAAATAGTCAAGAATTGAATTTATCTTCGTTTTGTTCCTAATTGAAATTCGAAGTGACTACTACGTACCCCAAGTGCTGAAAAAGTTTTGTCTAATTTTATTCATATGGAAAGGCTCCATTTATTTAAGATAAGAATGCCTAACTAAGAAAATATTTTATCTTGGTCTACAAGGTAAGTATTGTTTTTGTGGTTAAAAATTGCCAATGTGATAAAGAAGTCCAAAAAAGTGTTTGTAATCCTAGAACCCGAGGCACAGTTTGCGCGTCCTTGCATCTTTGCTTTCCTGTAAGTCTGTACGTCTGTCTATACGTTCACTTTTACCTAAAGCCTAATTTGAGTCGTATTTATATTGCCAAGCTACTCAGCAAAAGAAGTATATAAATAAAGAAGTAATTTTTTGGAAAAAAAGGTAACAATTAAATGAACAAGAAATAAAATAGGCAGAATAGGTGAAAAGGTTATAAATAATTTTTGAATTTCTTTGAACAAATCAAATTTATTTATAAAGAGGTTTCAGGTTCATTAAGTAAATCAAATTTGTGAGAAGAAAACCAAAAAATGAAACAACTAGCTACCCAAATTCAATTCCCATTATGTTAAGGGATGTGTTGGAAAAGTATTTGTCATTATTCGCATATGTCAAGTTGAATTAGTGTTGGGGTCGAGTGAAAGTTGAAATGTAAGAGGGAAAATATGCAATTTCAGTGTCTTATAACATTTGAAAAATAGATGTGGTACGTTCGGTAACATCAAATTTCTTACAAGTCTTACATTTTTCTGTGAAAACCTATCGAAAAAAGTAAGGGGAACTTTGTGAAATCTAAAACGAAAAAACTTTAATGCGAGAAAAATATCATGCTAGAAAGATTTCACAAGATTTCTCCGTCTCAAAGTTCGAATTTTAATTAAATAACCAACTTAACCTGTCACTCATCCATGTTCAAAATTATTTTAGGCTTTTGAAACGAAGACGGTGGCGGAAATGATGGTGAAATAACTCGGCTTTTTAATGCGCAAGTACTTTACTACAGGGTTTGGCCTTCATCTAGTTTAAAGGTGTGCCAAGTTCAAATTGGATGGCAATAAATATTAGTAAAGTTCACACTTAACAGTTCTAGTAAAGGACTCGTGGTGATCAGTATTGAAGTTGGGTGAAGTGTTGGCATTATTATTTTCACATGTTAATACTTACACAAAAAATCGCACAGTCTCTTTATGATTGATTTGTCAAACAGAATGATCATTGTACGATAGACGCTTCGAGGCAAAATTGGTTTAAAAAATATTTTCATATCCAGTAAAGAGACTCTCTTAGAGAATGAAGGAGAAATAAATGGATTTCAGTAGCCCGTGTCGGCCATGTTATTTTGGTGACACCTGTGTAATCTACTGTTTATTATTCAGTAACTTTTTTTTTTTTTTTTTTTTTTATAATTTACTCACGCTCAAGGGAATATGAATACCCTTTACATGTTTCAACACAGCGTGGGCGTGAAGTTACGGAAGAGAAAGAAGGATAGGAAAGATGTGTGGCACGATGTTCTCAGACTGAAGGTGGTTGTCTCAGATTTTTTATCTCCAGGGATGGCGGCTGAACTAAAGCGGAGAATTGCCGTGTCTTATTTCTATGTCCATTATAATTCGCATTATTGTATTCATTTTCCATCCTTGTTGGGCATACTAATTTTAACTCAATCACATGTTGTTAGTGTTATGCCTAAACAACATGTAATGAGTAAACCAACAACCCATTGATGACAATTTATAGAAGGATTTTAATGGAATTAAAGAAGACATAGACGACGGCAGGAATCGAACCTGTTATATTGAGGTTGACAGGCGAGCACACAACCATCGGGCCACGGCCACCCACCAATGATGCCAAATCACCATGGCAAGTGACACGATTGAACAGCACGTTCAAATGATAAAATTTTATTACCAAAATGAGTGTTAGTTAGCCCAAACATCGTGCATTTAGCCCATTTTACGGTAGACCTAGACGTGGTGGCCCTTTCTAGTCAACATCCAACGTCTAGTGGCGTTTGGTTTGGTTATCAATCATTTAATACTAATACGGCAAAGAAAGGCAAAATCATCCGAGAACATCACCCTGGCTTATAAAAGTTTACAAAAGAACCCGTTGGTATCCAATTTCTTGTGGCCTAAATTGAACCATATGAACCTAGCAGACATGTGATTCCAGCAGATTCTCAATAGGTGCCACAGTGGATGCCACGATTGAGATTATGCATGAACGATTTAATAATAAAGTTATCTCTCACATACGTAACGTGAATTGGCCACCAAGGTCATACGATTCCACCTTTTTCCGGGGTTTTCTGAAGTCGTAGGTCTTTGCGAATAAACCACAATCCACGATGCTCTTTGAGGTGAACAGAAAACAGGCCATCACTCAAATTCAACCGGATCTATTCGGAAGAGTCATTAAAAATTGGATCATTTGGAACCGTGCCACCTTAAGCAGCCAAGGCGAGCATTTGAACCATGTCATTTAAACAAACCCCAGTTAAAGAAAAAAACCCTGTGCGAACCATTTGGTCTCAAATCTGATTCTTTACGGTATGAGAAATTTCATTCCGAATAGGATAAAATCTATCAAACCGAAAGAAAACTCCTGGTTTGATTCGAGCTGCAAAGAGCCTATTAGGTTTAGAGCAGTAAATTTCCGTAGTTTAAGAGCCAACCCTACTGAGGAAAACCGGAATAAGTACAAACAAGCTAAAAAGACCTGTAACGTGTGTATCCGATGAACTAAATGTTTACATGACCAAAAATTACGGTAACAAATACTACAATGTCCCAAACGTAGTAAAATTTTTTGTTCACTTGTAAAAAACGTATACGAAATCCTCAGTTCCAACGCTCGTTTTCAATTACACTCCCGTTGTAAGCTCGAAAGACAAAGCGAATTTGCTTGCAGCACAGTTTGATGTCAATTCGACGATACCAGAGAGTGACATGACTTCTCCTGTACTTGAGAGCGTAAGCGATTTAATGGGACGAATCTTCTTTCGCATTCGTGCAGTTGCTAGAGTACTAAAAGAGCTTGACAGGGATAGTATCCCTGCCATTGTTCTTAAGAGGTGTTCTTCGACGCTGGCAAAACCACTCCGTACGCTTTTCCATCTATCCTACTCTACAGGTCTCTTCCCGAGTAATTGGAAAACAGCTTTTGTCCAGCCTGTGCCTAAAAAAGGCGAATCCTCCTCCCCTTCTAACTATCGTCCAATTGCACTTACGTCCCTTCTTTCCAAGGTCATAGAAACGCCGATCAATTTTCAGCTTAAGAAATATATTGAAGAACGAAAGCTTCTTAATAACCGGCAGAATGGCTTACGTAGCAATAGATATCCTGGTGATCTGTTGGTATGTCTCACCGAAAAGTTGAACAAATCTTTATATCATTTTAGAGAAAGTAAAATTTTTGCACTTGATATTTCAAAAGTATTGGTAGAGTTTGGCATCAAGCTCTTTTATCGAAAATGCGTGCATTTGGTATCGATGAATCTCTTCTTCGTTGGATTAGAAATTACCTTTCGGACCGTTCACTACAAGTAATTTTGGACGGTTCCAAATCTGATATCCACATAATAAATGCTGGTGTGCCCCAGGGTCCCTTTTTTACTCCTGTTTTTACTCTTCCTGTTGTTCATAAATGATCTTCTGTGTGAAACTTCTAATCCACTTAATAGTTTCGCTGACGACAGTACTCTCAGCTTTTCGTATTCGTTCTTAGATTCACATCCTCGTCCTTCGGATATGGACTTTCAACGGCAGCGTATGATAAGCTCATTAAATTCTGATCTTGACAGCAATGTGCAATGGGGAATCAAAAACCGTGTATAATTTAATGTTTCGAAAACAAAATACTGTTTACTGTCGTTAAAGCGTAACATTCCCCCAATGCCTCTTTGTTTGAGTGATACTTTCATCCAGGAGACTGAACAGCTTTCAGACCATCTTTTGTGGAGTGATAACATATTTGACGTCGCCAAAAACACTGCTAAGTGTTTAGGCTTTCTCCGCCGATGCAAGAAGTTTTTTACCCCTTCTTATCTGGTTGTTTTATATGTATAAAGCCTTTATTCTTCCGAAGCTCGAGTACAATTCCCATATCTGGGGCAGGTGCTCCACTTGAGTCTCTTGGACAGAATTCAAAAGAGAGCTCTTAAAATGATAGGCGACCGTTGTATAACTGAAACATTTGTATCTCTCGAGCACCGCCGCAATGTTTCATGCCTATCATTATTTTATCGGTACTTTCATAAGCAGTGCTCTAGTGAAATAACCAGTTGTATTTCTCCCCTGAAACAATTAAACCGTAACACCCGTACTTCTAGGAATGCTCATCAGTTTAGCCTTGAGCCCAATTTTGGACGTATTGTGAAGTACAAAGATTCTTTTTTTAGCCGCCCTACACGAATTTGGAATACTTTACCCTGCTCAATGTTTCCCACTCATTTCAATGTTCAGACATTCAAAACCAATGTGCATCGGTACTCCTTTCTAATCCTATCCCCCTTTTCCTAATTGCTCGCACTAAGTTTAACATTATAAGGGTATTTATAGCCCTTGAGTGCGCGTAAAATATAAAAAAAGAAGCTTTTATTTATCAAGTTTAAAAAAAATCTAGCATGGTGTTTTCGAAATATTGAGTTCTAAAAAAAAAAAATAAAATTTTTGAAAATTTAAATATACAATTCTATATAATTTTTGGGGGAGCTTTAGCAAAAAGAAATGATCAAAATCTGTTGTACTGTTTTTGATAAAATCAAAACAAAAAAATTGTTCCATGGGGGTACCCTCAATAATCATTTTTCGTAAATGTTTTTTAAACATTACCTAGCTTTAACTAAATGAAATTCTTTTGTGTTTTTATTTCTCAAATCTGTAGAACAGTTTAAAAACAAACAAAAAAAATATTTATAAGAGTTCGAAAAAAATTCTTATGGCAAGTACCGTTATATTAGTTCTTAAAAAAAAAGAAACGTGTGGGGGGGGGGAATTAAAAATGATATCTACCAAGTTTAAAGAAAATCGGCAGAGCCGTTCAGGCTGTAGTCGAACAGACAGACAGAATTGCGAGACATAACTTGCCTTATAGTGCCTATAAGTCGCAAGTAAAAAGCGTTTAATACACCAGGATGGGACGAAAATTTTGTTGATTGCTTTGCAAAAAATTTTTTCTCGATGCAGTTGGATATAGGAAATGTTTCAACTATGGAATCTACGAGTTGGTCAACAATCTGCAAATGCCACCTGCATGGAAAACTGTTCAATGCTTCGAGTACATCGTTGCCAACACATGAACCTGATAAGTCTCCGAGTTCTGGCCCAACCAACTCCAAAAACGAAAGTGGAGGCATCCAGTTCAATCGAAGATGGTGGCTACTTCCACCAATGTTCATTTGATTTCGTCTCGTCTACAAATCCATCATGAATCAAAGTTAGATTCCATAAATGTAAAAAAGCAACCCTTATTTCCAGAGTAAGGGTATAATTTTTTAATCTTCAAAAGAGAGTACTCATTTGTTTTGTTTGACGATGTAGGCACTACATAAATAACCATTTTTTAAGTGTTTATCTTCTGTGATAATTTAGTTGTGAAAGGAAGTGCTCTGCTCGCCAGCTTATATTTAAATTAAATACCCAAGACCCACAAAACGGCACAACAGAGGCCCAGGCTGCTTGTGTAAGCATGATAAAAATACCTAAAACCGTTGAGTTGATGGCGCGTAAGAAAAATCCCAGTTATTTGACCAGAGTGGGACGGGGGTAAAGAAGTACAATCAAGCCAAAGTGGCGAACAAAATCCACCAAGGCGCACCCATCACCCTACAACTGACAAAGCCTGCCCCTGTGCCAGGGAAAGCAATGAAATGTTTTTGTTTGTTTCTTTGTGTGTGTCCTTATTCAGGGGGTATTTGGTGCAGGGGGTTGGGTAAGTATATTAAGTTGATTGTTGTCCTGCTTTTGGGCATTCCTCTGCCTAATTTTCTACTTTACGGCTAAGGAGAGATATTGGTGTTGTAAACATTCCTAATGGCTGCAAATTGAATTTTCCGCGGCGAATGATCCTGGAGATTGTGATAGCAAGGATGACAACAACAAAAAGAGCCACGACGATGATGATGATGATGCGATGAAGATATATATTTTTATATTCGAAAAACCAAATCTGAGGGATTTTTATGTAATTCCTTGAATGACATTTTGGTCCTTCGTTTTTTTTTTTTGTGTGCTCCTTTTGGCTTTATAGCTGGGCACGGTCCTCGATGAATAAATATCCTTATATCTCTATAGATGTAGTTGTGTCAGAGATATAAGCGGATATATACTTACTGCTCTTTGTGCGAATTCATGACTCGTGGGAGATTTTGATTAGGTTCTTGAATAATGCAGTGGTTAGATTCTCACTCGGAAATTGGAATTAAGCTTGAGGGGTATAAGGCTTGGTGGTGGCGAAATAGTGATGGCGAGGGGTGCTGGTGAGCTCTGCGATGTCGGTATAATATATTGCTGCATTTTCTCTCCTGTAAGCGAATTGAATATTTAATTTGATTTATTTTTATGGTCTATGGTGTCATCACAAGCCGGAGGGAAGCTTTTTTCTGTTTTTCTGAATTGAATAGCTGATGAAGCAATACACACATAAAAGATACTAAATTTTTTTTTCTTAGAAAATTCCTTTTGATAGTGGAAGGGAGTTTTCGCTATTTATCAGAATTCAGAATACGTTTTTGATTAAGTCTCTGACGTTGATTTTAAGCATCATTGTTCTCTTTAGAACTCATCATGTTAGTGATAATATAATTATTGTTCATCAAACACTTATATGTATATGTTCTCTAATATCTAAATTCACTGATTTGACTCTATGAAAGTACTCAAGGACTGACCTGGTTGATCTGGTATAACGTTTCCGAATTTAAGACTTTCTTGTGAACCTTAAAACAACTGCATTCCGTTAGTGATTGCAGTAAGTTGGTCTAAAATTATTTGAATTACACTAAAGACAAACAGCATAAACTGCAGGTAAACAACCATATGACCTGGTGCAGTCATAGTTTTCTCAAACTTAACGTCAGTAAATGTCAAGTCATTACTTATTCTCGAAAACGCCCCCCTATCCCCCAGCGTTATTATTTCTTGAATAATGAACAAGTCTCGGTTGTCACATCTATTCGTGACTTAGGAGTTATTTGTGACAATCAGCTAAATTTTTCGAGCTCATTATGATTCTATTATTAACAGGGCTAATTCAACTCTAGGATTCGTAAAGCGTTGGTCCAAGGAATTCTCAAAACCCTACATCACAAAATCCTTATATGTTTGATTTGTACGTCCTCTGCTTGAATATGCCTCTCCCGTCTGGTCACCTTATTATCATGTCCACATTCAACACAAGTAGCACAGAATTACTTAACGAAGTCTTTAAGAATTCTAAATCGGTATCTGACATCTTCTATAAGACGGATTTAAGTTCATATTAAGTAGAGAAAAGGCGCAAGTGGGCGGTCCGATAGAAGGAAATAAGAAGATAAATACAAAAATACCAAATAAAGATCATATTAAGATGGAATTAAGTAGGCATAAATTGACATACCTAATAAAGAAGGAATAAAGTATGAATTAAGAAATGTGATACCGAAATTATACCATTTTGTGCTACTTGTGAACGCATTGAAGCCGTTCAGCGCAGATTTATAAGATTTTGTTTGCGCGGCCTCGGATGGGACGACCCATTCAGACTCCCACCCTACGAAAACCGTCTTAAACTGATACAGACCCTAAGAGTACGTCGAGATAATGCTGACCTTCTATTTTTACACCAGTTATTATCCGAAGGTATCGACTGCGTAGGCTTGCTACGCAAAATAAAGCAAAACACAAATCAATCTCGCCTCAGATCGACACCACTCTTCTGGATACCCCTTCACCGAACCGAAAACGGCCAAAATGAATCACTTACAAGAATGTTTAGAAGTGCTAACAACTCAACCATTTTTGATTTAAGTACATAGTTCAAAAACTACCCTTGAAAATGCTCTCCAATAATTATACCTTCATTTCCCGACCCAACTTTCCACCCAAACCTATTATTACTATTATTATTAATCTAATTTTAAGAATTTTTTGTTTAGTTTTAAGTAACAGACTTGAATTAAGCTTAAATAAATAAATAAATAAATAAATAAATAGTTTCTCTGTTAGAAGTGGAACACGATTTCTTTTAGGATGAACGGGTGCGTTAACAAGAAAAATTTCCAAATTGGGGCTAGTGCGAATCTACACTAGGTTCAAGAAGAGGGAAAGCATCTTCAAAGAGTCACATTCGGTGTAAATCGTTAGCCGGTGGCATCATTGACCCGTTCATCTTCGACGAACGATGGAATTACCATCACTATCGCTATCGACCGATGATAACCAATTTCCTTTGGCCAAATTAGATTTTTGCTTTTTTTTTTTATCCGATGGAAATCTTCAAAAGACACTCGGTAAGAATCGGTACCGAGTAGTGTGGGACTCTTACCGCACTAAAACCACCGGTGAATCAGGACCAATCTATCAAAGATCGACAAATGCTTTTTATTTCTTAATTTTTAAATCGCATTGGGGGAAGTTTAAGGTAATAACACTTTCCCATAGCTTTTAGACCATCAGCTCATGAGGCTTGGTTCTTCTTAGTCTCCGAACATTGTCTCGTACATTTAATACGGTCTCCATTTCGGAGTTAGTATGACTTTGCAGTCGCTGATTGTGTGATACAGCGTGTTTCTTAATCACTTCTGTAACCATTTCAATTTGAAGGTCACGATGTAGATCGCTATTTCTTATATACCAAGGGGCATTTATCATTCCACGAAGGACCTCGCTTTGGAATTTTTGGATGGGTTCAGCATTTGTTTCCTTTGTACAGCCCCATAGTTGGATGCCATATGTCCAAACGGGTTTCAATACTTGCTTATATAACATTAGTTTGTTCTGGATGGATAGGTCAGAGTTCTTTCCTAGTAACCAGTACATTTTTCTGTACTTCAAGTTCTTCTCTTTTCTTTTTGATGTGCTCTTTCCATTTAAGCTTTGCATCTAAATTCATTCCAAGGTATTTGGCGGTATTGGAGTAAGGTACTTCTGTACTGTTTATAAATATTGAAACATTGTTTATGTTTTTGTTTGTAAAGTTTATATGCGTCGATTTTGTTTCGTTTAATTTGATACGCCATTTCTGCGTCCAATCACTAACTTTATCGACTGCATTTTGCAATTTTTGTGTAGCCTTCGTAACAGATTTATCTGGCACCAATATTGCAGTATCATCAGCAAAGGTCGCCATGATAGCGTTGTTGTCCACTGGAATATCCCTTGTATATAACAGATACAGGGTTGGTCCTAGGACACTTCCTTGTGGTACACCAGCTTCAATTTTCTTAAGTTCCGAATAATTTTGGTCGTACCGTACTCTAAAGAGTCGGTTCGTAATGTAGGATTTCAGTATTTCTTAATACTGCCAGGGAAGGTCCCTATGCAGTTTCTACTCAAGTCCCAAATGCCAAACCTTGTCAAAAGCTTGAGCAACATCTAAGAATAAAGCAGAGCATACTTGTTTTTCTTCAAGTGCCTTTTCCACAACATCCGTAATTCGATGCACTTGGTCTATCGTGGAATGTTTATTTCTAAATCCAAATTCATGGCTTGGAATTAGTCTTCTTTCTTCAATTATTTTGCTAAGCCTTTTCAGTAGCAGTTTTTCAAAAACTTTTGCCATGATTGGTATAAGCGATATTGGTCTGTAAGATGTTACTTCTGTTGGTGGCTTACCTTGTTTAGGTATAACAATAACTTCTGCAATTTTCCAATGATGTGGCACATATCTTAGTTTGAGGCATGCGTTTATTATAAATTGGAGTTTCTTGAAGGCTATAAGAGGCATTTTTTTCAAAACCTGAGCAGTTATAAGATCGTACGCTGGTGATTTTTTGTTAGACAACTTATGTTGACACATGCTTCTTACTTCTTTGAGCGTGACAAAAGGTATTTCACATTCGTCGTTTCTGTCAACAAACTGTATGCTGTGTTTGCTGGGAATGGCTTGAAAACATTCGCGAGATGTTCAGCGAAGAGATCAGCCTTTTGTTTCGGGTTTCCGATCCATTTACCATCTTGAGATTTTATTGGCGGATTTTGTGTCTGAGGTCTTTTTAGGCGCTTAGCTTTCCATAAGGAGTAATCGGTAGAAGCATCCGTCGTCAGACTTTTCAGGAATCTACTTAGTGACTCATTTTTAAACTCACAGATTCTTTTTTTTAATTCGTTGTTAAGACGTTTAAAAACTACCTTATCATCTGGGAATCTCGTGGTTTGCCATTTTCTTCTAGCTCTTCTTTTTTCCAATATCAACTCCTTTGTTTCGATAGGATATTTTATACTTTTTTCTCCCGCGTTCGAAATAAATTATTCTACTTCATGATCAATTTGTTCAATTGTTTGCATAGGGGATCTTAGGTTTATAAAACTTTCAAGTTTGTTTCTGAATACGTTCCAGTTTGTTCTGTTATTCACGAGCTTGGGATTACTTTTTTCTATTATTTCTGCTTCGCTCAGTGATAAAATTACTGGAGTATAATCTGACGATAAATCGTAATTACCTTCAACACTTATATGATTTCGTTTAATACCTTTAACTACGAAAAAGTCTATAAGGTCTGGTATTTTGTTAGTATCAGATGGCCAATATGTTGGCGAACCAGAAGAATAAAATTCGCAGTTGTATTTTCGGCCTGCTTGGTATAGCCGTTTACCTTTTGTTGTTATGAGCCTAGATCCCCATTGGGTATGTTTAGCATTGAAGTCGCCACCAACAAGGAAGTTATGTCCTAACAAATGTAGGAGTTCTGCATAGTCTTCTTCGGTTGGAGAGCGCCTCGGAGGGCAGTATATAGCTGCTATTTTAAATTCTTCCTTTTTTATACCAATACTAATTGTTGTTACTTACATGTTTTCATTAGTAAACTTTGGTTCTTCATAGTGTGTTAAGCACTTTTTTATAAGTATTGCTGATCCTCCCCTAGCTTTGTCAGCTGGGTGCGGAGCGTGATAATATGTATAGTTTGGTAATTTTTTATCAAGACTTTGTTCAATAGCGAGGTGGGTTTCGGACACTAAACAAATGTCTATATGCTCTATGTCTAAAAAGATGTTTAGTTCTGGTACATTACATTAGATGAAATGGATTTTAACGAATTGTGATTCAAATAGGATGCCGGTGCTACATATCACAATGGACATTCTGCACGAGCAATTTGAGGGCAATGCATATTTTACGCAGGATAGGAAGTGGCCGCTTAAATACTGCGATTTGCTTAAATTAATCTTTACACTGTGTTGACGATATCAACATGAATACACGAAGACGACACCAAACTCCCATGCCATCGACACCATTAAGTAATATACTGCAAGCTTACGGGCGACAACCTCCAGCTATGCCATTGCACTAAAGCGCAAGGTCATCAAAATGCACACCTAATTTATTATTGTTTACGTTTTGCTTGTCTTCCGTTTATGAATTAAATTATTACTTAATAGGTCAAGAATATTATTGTATTATTGAGAAATATTGGAATTGATTGTATAAACAAAATAGGAAAATTAATGTACATATAAGCAAAATAGGTTAAAAATAATAAACTATTGTAATCAAAAAAGGTACTATAAATACTGGTACAATTTAAGTAATAAAGCAGAATAAGTTTGTAAATCAACAAAGGCGTTCTCACTTATTGAATCGAATCCCCCACCCGAGGTAAGATCGGTTCAATACAAACATTTTGGGGGCTCAACCAAAAAACCAAGCGTTCTTAGGGCTAACACTAAGAGATTAAATACAAATCAAATAAGCGTTCTTAGGGCTGACACTAAGAGATTAAATACAAATCAAATAAGCGTTCTTAGGGCTGACACTAAGAGATTAAATACAAATCAAATAAGCGTTCTTAGGGCTAACACTAAGAGGCGTTCTTAGGGCTGACACTAAGAAGTAAAATCAAGCAAGCGGTCTAAGTACTAAAACTAACATATCCAAGAATCCAGCATCAACACCTAGCAATCAAATCGAGCTACGATGGATAAACTCGTAGAAAAGCAGACAGAAACCGGAGAGGTTATTCAAAATCAACTAAAAAATTTCAAAAAATCACCAAAAATTCGACTGACCCAGGAATATCTCACAAAGCAACGCCAAGCTTTAAAAGAGCAATGGGACAAATTCGTACTAAAGGATACCCTAGTAAATGAGATATACAAGGATGAAAAACATAAATATCTAGACGAAGGGTATTTCGACCAGATTAACAGGTCGTACGAAACGATGTTAAAACTGATAGAGGAAGCCCGTGCAGCAATCGCGGCTCAAGAAGAAAAGAAGAAAGATGAAACAGCAGGAAATAACAACGAGACAGATCTGCAAGCACAACGCTATAAACGGCAAACAAACAAGATATCAGTATTTATGCGTGTGTATAATAAGCTAAAGGAAGCGTTAACGGAGTCACTATCAACTCACATGTATGAGCAATACTTAAAGACACTGGAGCAGTACTGGCAGGATATTGTAAACATTCACGATGATATTATCGCAAATGCGGTAGGCCCAGATGAATCCGAATATTTGAAGCAAGATCAGTACGCTGATATCGAGAGCATGTACCAGGAATTTGCTGCAGGTCACAGGAGATAATTACATAACTGCCTGGCAACTAATAGAACAACGGTATAACAACAAGCGACTCATATATACATCATATATGCAAAAACTAATGAATCAACCATGTGCAACAATAGAATCAGCAACCTCATTAAAGAAATTACTGGATACAACTCAAGAATGTATGGCTGCGATAAAAAACTTGGGAATAGACACAACGAACTGGGGAACGTTAGTAGCATATATAATTCATCAAAAACTAGACAAAGAATCACAAAAACTATACGAGCAATCACTAACAAAACCTAGAGATATTCAAGAATTGGAACCGCTGTTGCAGTTCATTGAGAAGAGGTTTCAATCAATGGAAACAATGAATGACAACTCTTTTCGCAAGGAAGTCAAGCATAAGTTATACCAAACAAAAACGTACCATACAACCTTATTTCAAACTAAATGCGAGGCATGCAAGGGAGATCATCCATTATACAATTGCACAACGTTCTTAAGAAAAGGTATACACCAGAGAAATGAGTTTCCCAGAGGAAAGAAGTTATGCATAAACTGCTTAAAACCAGGCCATCTCACTTCCAATTGCTTATCACCTAGACGTTGTCAAAAATGTCATAGGAAGCACCACACTGCTGTACACCTTGAACAAAATTCCGAAATTCCGAGGCATGCAATGGCTGTCGAAAAAACAACACAACCTGGCAGAATGCAGGCTCACAACTGTACAACGGACAACAATGTTCTTCTTGCAACAGCTTTAATTAAAATAAGTGGACCTAACAACAACATACAATGTGTCAGAGCATTGATAGACCAAGGTTCGCAAGCATCGTTCATCACCGAAGATGTAGCAAACAAACTGCAACTACAAAAAACAAAGGTAGACGCAACCGTATCCGGCCTTGGCTCACACGAGGTATCCACTGTAAAGTATAAGGTGAACATCACTCTAAGCAGCAATCCAACCATCTGTACCACTGCATATGTCCTAAAAAATGTCACTAAAACACTACCATCCACACGCATAACAACGAATTGGGAGCATTTACAAAATTTAATACCAGCTGATCCTACGTACAACATTCCAGGTAAAATCGACATGATTGTGGGTGCAGAAGTAATTGCAGAAATACTCCAGGAAGGAGTCGTTAAGGGAAAGCCAGGCTCACCTATAGCCCAACAGACCATCTTTGGATGGATTATATCTGGAAATACTGGCAACAACACTCAACAACTATCATTATCATGTCATATCACACTAAATGATTTGGACAATCAAGTACGCAAGTTCTGGGAATCTGAAGAACTTGGAACAGTTATACAAGAAGCCCAAGCTAATGAATCAACATGCGAAGAATACTACAATCAAACAGTAGCACGTAACAAAGAAGGAAGGTACATTGTGAGGATACCTTTCGAAGTTCAACCAGAACACGAATTGGCAAACAATAATTCAAAGAAGAGAGCAGCAGCAAGATTATTACACATGGAAAAAATCTTTTCAAAAAATCAGAAACTAGCAGAAGATTATCGAACATTTATGAAAGAATATATCGACTTAGGACACATGAGCAAATGCAGGACAACCAATGAGCAAGGAGCATACTACTTACCACACCACGCTGTTAGTAATCCAAACAGCTCAACTACAAAATTAAGGGTAGTATTTGATGCCTCAGCAAAATCCCCTACCGAAATCAGTCTAAACCAACTAATGCATACAGGACCCAAAATACAAGAAGACCTCACTTCAATCCTTACACGATGGCGAAAACATAGAATTGTGTTCACAGCTGACATACAAAAGATGTACCGACAAATCTTAATAGACGTCTCAGATCGAAAATATCAACGCATTTTATGGAGGAACTCACCACAAGAAGACATCGTAGAATATGAACTTAACACTGTAACCTATGGAACTGCAGCAGCACCATACCTGGCAATAAGAACATTGAAACAGCTAGCAAAAGATGAAGGAAAAAATTATCCAAAAGCCGTACAAAGTTTATTATCAGACTTCTATGTAGATGACGTAATGTCAGGTGGAGATTCAATTGAGGAAGTTAGAGAACACAAAAAACAACTTACTGATCTACTTAAAACTGGGGGATTCCAATTACATAAATGGAACAGTAACATCAATAAGTTACTTGGAAAAGAAGTCCATTCAATGAGCAGTCTCAAGTTAGATAAGGAAGAATACGTAAAAACACTTGGGATTCAGTGGCATCCACTGAAAGACTACATTTCGTTCGAAGTCAGGCCGTATGAATCAAAATCCATCTGGACAAAGAGGAATGTGCTATCAGAAATCGCCCGAATATTCGATCCATTGGGGTGGCTCGCACCAATCGTTCTACGAGCAAAATTACTGATGCAAGACATTTGGATGGAAGAAAAACTAGACTGGGATGATCCATTACCCTCTATACTGAAAACGAAATGGGAAGATTACAGGAGCGATCTCAACAGTATACAAAATATCCAAATAGAAAGATGGACAAAATATTCCCGCACGGTTAACAAGATTGAAATTCATGGATTTTGTGATGCATCCGAAAGAGCGTATGGAGCCACGGTATACATACGAATAATAGATAAAGATGACAAAGTTACAACAACCTTATTAACCTCCAAATCAAAAGTGACGCCAAACCAAAAGATACAAAAGCGCAAGAAGACTCTTACAATACCAAAACTTGAATTATGTGGAGCAGTTCTACTTGCAAATTTGCTGTGCAAGGTCCAAAAAGATCTGGATATCGAGAAAATAGATACATATGCATGGTGTGACTCCACAGTTGCCTTAGCTTGGATAAGCGCACCTCCAAATAAATGGAAAGCTTTTGTTTCACACAGAGTACAAGAAATCCAGAAATTGAACACAGGATACTCATGGAGACACGTTAAGTCAGAAGACAACCCTGCAGACTTAGCATCAAGAGGTACATCCCCAGGTTCTCTAAAGGAAGCATCAATTTGGTGGAGGGGACCAGTGTGGCTGCAATCAAACCAACCTTTGAAAATTCAACCAACTGCAAACCTTAGTACAGAACTGGAACTGAAGTTCACGTCACATCATACCACCAAAGAAGAATTCTATCTACAAGACGACATCATTGCAAGATTTTCATCACTCACTCGATCAATCAGGGTGATAGCACTATGTTCCAGATACATCAAGATCATCAAAGGGAAGGTAAAAGCTCGAAGGTCTAACAAAGAAATACAAGAAGAAAAGAAAGCCTTACAAAAGCGAAATCTATTACCCGTAAAGATAAAAATAACACATCTTACGAGATTAAACACGGCTGAACTAAAGAACGCTCATATCAACATCATAAAAATAGCACAACAAGCACTTCAAAAAGAATACAAGATTCTACAAAAACAAGGCTCACTTCCGGGTAGAAGCAACATAGCCAACCTAAGTCCCTTCATTCAAGGAGGTATACTAAGGGTTGGAGGAAGACTGGAAAATTCACAACTATCTCCAGACACAAAGCATCCTGCAATAATCCCACACAAATCACATTTGGCTAAGTTAATCATAGACTGGGCGCACAAAACAACACTCCATGGTGGAAATGATTTAACCATGACATGCATCCTAAGTAAATATTGGATTATAAAAGGAAGACGGGAAGTGAACAACTTCATTAAGAAGTGTGTTAAATGCCAACGGTTCAACATACGAAGCCAGACACAGTTAATGGGAAATCTACCTTCACCACGAGTTACTATATCAAGACCCTTTTCACATACCGGAGTGGACTATGCAGGACCTTTTATGATGAAGACAAGCAAAATTCGGAACTCGAAACTAACAAAAGGGTATATAGCAGTTTTCGTATGTTTAGCAACAAAAGCGTTTCACCTCGAAGCAGTATCTGACCTGTCCACAGACACATTTTTAGCCGCATTTGACAGAATGAGTTCGAGACGGGGACTGGTAAGTCATTTATACAGTGACAATGCCACAAACTTTGTAGGAGCCAGCACCAAAATCAAAAATCAGTACAGAAACCAAAACGAAGGGTTGACTGAGGCAATGTCGAACCAAGGAGTAACATGGCACTTCATACCACCAGCATCGCCACACTTCGGAGGACTCTGGGAAGCCGGAGTAAAATCAGTAAAACTCCACCTAAAAAAGACAATTGGTGATACTCATCTTACCTATGAAGAATTCGCAACTCTTCTATCAAAAATAGAGGCATGTCTAAATTCCAGACCATTATGTCCAATGAGTGGTACTCGAGAAGATTTAGAATCGCTAACTCCAGCACATTTCCTGATTGGCTCAAATATGTTCTGCAGAGATACCGATAGCGTCCTTAATATCAATGAGAACAGGCTGACACGATGGGAATACTTAAACAAACTAAACCAACAGTTCTGGAAGAGATGGTCATCGGAATATCTCACGAGATTACAGAAACGACCCAAATGGACGAACACATCAGATAACATTGCAGAAGGAGATCTGGTACTCATAAGGGAAGACAACGTAGCTCCTGCAAATTGGTGTATGGGAAGAGTTCAAACAACACACCCTGGAAAAGATGGATATGTTCGAGTTGTTACAATTAAGACGCCATCTGGATATTTAACGCGTCCCATAACTAAAATATCCAAATTAGCAACAGATAACCCAGTAAGAACTGAACGAAACCAGAATCAGAACGCAATAGAGCAGAATCCAAGTGTTGAAAATACAGTTGATGGAAATCCAGTCGGAAATCAAAAAACGCAAAACCAACTAACTTGTCATCATCTCCAGTTTATAAAACCAAGAAAACCCATTAAAAAATTTAAAATACGGCCAACAACAATCCCTATTCGGCCTCCAATAGAGGAACTTATCAAACGACACCAAGCTAGAAAGAGAAGAAATGAAACCGTAGAAAATACTGAAACAAAAAGAAGAAGCCCAACCATTCCATCATTAATCATATCCATTGCACTGGCATCAATTGTATGGCCACTACCAGCACCAAGAACATCTGTTTAGCTTTGTATGCAGGGGGGAAAATGTTGACGATATCAACATGAATACACGAAGACGACACCAAACTCCCATGCCATCGACACCATTAAGTAATATACTGCAAGCTTACGGGCGACAACCTCCAGCTATGCCATTGCACTAAAGCGCAAGGTCATCAAAATGCACACCTAATTTATTATTGTTTACGTTTTGCTTGTCTTCCGTTTATGAATTAAATTATTACTTAATAGGTCAAGAATATTATTGTATTATTGAGAAATATTGGAATTGATTGTATAAACAAAATAGGAAAATTAATGTACATATAAGCAAAATAGGTTAAAAATAATAAACTATTGTAATCAAAAAAGGTACTATAAATACTGGTACAATTTAAGTAATAAAGCAGAATAAGTTTGTAAATCAACAAAGGCGTTCTCACTTATTGAATCGAATCCCCCACCCGAGGTAAGATCGGTTCAATACAAACACACTGAAAATAAAATCTAGGTATATATATGATAAAAATCTAGGTTAATTTGACAAAAATTTTGTCAATATACGTCCAACAAAAAGTTTTATCAAAGTGAAAAAAATTATAGAATTTTGTTGAGGTACAAAAAAATATTTTGTTGTATCCACAAAATTATTTTGTTATGCTAACAGATAAATTTGTTGAAATAACAAAAATGTTTTGTCAATATGACAAAATTTCGTAGAATTTACAAAATTAATTTGTCATATTAACAATTCTTTTGTTGTATTAACAATTTTTTTGTTAGTGTTATTGTGTTTTTTTATTATCGGATTAACAAATTTTTTTTGTTAAATTAACAAAATTGTTTTGTTAAATTAACAAAATTGTTTTGTTACATTAACAAAATATTTTATTAAATTAACAAAAATTTCTTGTTAAATTTTGTTAAATTAACAAAATATTTTGTCAATTCAACAAAATATTTTGTCAATTTTACAAATTTCTTTTCTTGAATCCACAAAAAACAAAATTAATTTTGTCAAAATAGTTTTTTTTTTGGGATTTAAGTCCACAAAAAATGGCGTTTCGTCCCTATGATCTCACATGCAATCATCTGTGAGGGCGCATGGACAATACGCAATTTTTGTTAAGTTCAGTTAATCTTACATTGATTTTTTAACAAAAACCAAATGTGAACTATATCATACACAAAGGAAATTTTTTGGTTTCCTTACAGAATAGTTTTATCTATCTGATAATATTATTTTATCAATATTACAAAATAATTTAACCCCAAAACAAAATATTTGTCATTTTAACAAAAATGTTTTCATTTTTTGTTAAATTGGCAAAAAAAAATTAACAAAAACTTTGTGATATTGACAAAAATTTACAAAACAAATTTTTTGTGGATACAACAAACATTTTGTTAACATCACAAAAAAGTTTGTCGATGTGACAAAACTCTCTGTTTTATTTTGTTATATTAACAAAACTTGGTTTGTTAAACTGACAATATTATTTGTAGTGCATATTTTGTTAAACTGACAAAAAATCATGCTGGATTATAAAAATTTTGTGAAATCAACAAAATCATTCTTTCGTATTGACAAACATTTTATCAAAACGATAAAATTGTTTTGTTAAAGGTCAACAAAACGTTTTTGTCAATATTACCTAGGAATTTATTTTCAGTGACGCCAGAGTCATCCAAAATTGTATTTTCCCAATACGCAGTATCTATCAAAGAAACGATGAAAATTTTAGCGAAGATGCCATTAAGAGGCTTTTCAAATAGAACAAAAAATCGTTAATATCTCAAGCTTTTTCTTCTTAATTTAAATATCTACCAGTTCGTACTAAGAAAAAGGAATACTTTTGAGGTATTTGTTCCGTCGTCGCAAGATGTACTACCCTTAAAAAAATTAAGGCGGCAGCGGATGAGAATCAGTGATGAAGAAATGCAACAAATTGGTTTTGTGAAACCACTCTTGTCACTCTGTAAAAATATGTGATCTCATGTTAGTTTGTCTGAGAGTTTCTACGTCCACTGTACATTGAGCTAGAGCCTTAACGGATACACAAGTTTGAAGAACTTTTGAATGATTGGTTGTTTTAATTTTCTTTGAAAACTGTTGCGATGATTTGGTTAATTTTGTTACCTGTAATGGCATAAAAGACTGCAAAAAAACGTGTTTTTTTAGTTTTTAAACAAAATGGCATATGTATAACGAAAACAACTTGAAGCTAGAGTCAGAGTGAGATGAAAAGCAGTTTTCATGACCACAGATACTCTTTTATAATTTGTCAATATCTCAAACGAGGCAGACTCAACAGAACGTTTCCTCGTGTTTCTTTATTTTAAGGTGGCATTGACTGTGAAGGAAAACCATACTTTGACATACAATCCAACGCACTAAAAATTATACCAAAAGGTACTTCCAAAATGATCCTCTATAGTCTAAAGGGTTGGCAATCTAATCGTTTCTTTTTAAAGAATAATTCTCGACTGAAAAGGTAAAGTATCTTAAGTCAATTTTGATGATTTTTCAGGAGAGCGAAAAAACACTTCTAAGCTGCCTCCTAAAAAATCTTTCAACTTTACCATTTATTGAACAAAGCATTTAGATGTGAAATTTTATGATCTTTTTTTTTGAAATTAATTTCAAAAAGATATTTTTAATAGTTCACCCATTATAAGGAAAAATATGACTTAAGATAGTTTGGCTTTTCTTTAAATTGAATTTTATATTAATTTCCAAAAACTTAAGTTGAGATTAGATATTTTCCCTCGCGTTTTCGAAGGACGTTTTTAATTCTTATGTCCATTTAAGATGAGTTGCGTGTGCAAAAGTGGAAAAAAGAGATTTAAGATGATATTTTCTGGTTTTTCTTTAAGTCCTTAATATGAAAAAATCACATTTGTTCTATAGAGCTTTAATAATAATAAAAAAAAATAACAAACCTTGAATTTCTTAAAAGAAAAACTATAAAATCTATAGAAAATTAATTACATAAAGAAACAGTTTAGTTTTATTTAACTATTTATTTAAAAACTATTAAAATAATATATAAAATAAATTATTTATTATTAATTATCAAATTATTTATAAAAAAATACATTCATTGGAAAAAACTTAAATCGATTTCATGTAACATTGTTTTAAAAGTCAAATTAATAATAACAAAAAACTATTAGACAAAATTTACCTAAGGGACTCAAGGGTCTTTGGTGATTCCCTAGAGGAGAGATTGAAAATTGTTTTTACCTCCAAGGCTAACGGTACCACACCCGTAGTGTAAGATCTCATTTATATCGAAAACGGCTCCAACGATTTTGATAAAAAAAATAAGTGACCTATTATGGGCACGAACTCTATTTTGGTTCAGACAAATTTTTGAATAACATGTAACTAACGGTACCTGTTATAGATAGAACCGTTTATTTCGACTTTCTCATTAACGGCTCTAACGATTTAAACCAATTTTTTTACCAGGAGCCACCCGAAGCTTAAAATAATATTGTATATAAGAACATTGGCAAAAATATTTTTTGGATTTTTTGAAAAAAAAAATCCCATTTTTTTTTGAAAAATCAATATCTTCAAAACGTGTGAACGAGTATTTTTTGAAATTATTTCCTAAAATCAATGGCTCAAATTTTTAATTGAATTAGTACGATGTTAAAGCTGTTTTAATATGAAACTTAGTTAAATCAACGATTTAGCAAATTTTATTCGAATAAAGCATCATACTTTCTCTACCCTTTTATTAAAGTTAAAATCATCGTAAAAATATCGTACTTTTAGAAATGCCACAAAAGGTCTGTTTACTTAGTTTTTTGATTTAGGTGTGTTCAGAAGCAATTTACGAGTATTAAGAAAATTGGCTCAGTAAGATACTAGTTAGAAAATGTTTAAAATTATCAATGAGTTAGTAAACTATACTTTAAAGTTAGCAAATTGTTAAGTAGTACCATACTAAGAAATTAATAATAATAGGCTGTTTAAAATTTTGCGCCAGCCTTTTTAGAATTTCGCGCTAATACTACTATGTAATTACTTAAAATTTTAAAGAAATTTCTTCTATAAAAAATTCAATACAATAAAAACAATACTGTCTGAAACACTAAATGACAAAAGAACTGAATTATCAACTCATCCACTAAAATAAAAACGTTCGCACAAAAGGCAGTCCAGAACCAAACTACGCTTAAAAATATCTTATGTCCTTGTTATTACGGAAATTTTTTTAGGTTTGCAAATGGTAAAATATCCTATGACTACTTAGCGAGAGAAAAATTTCAGTTTTAAATTTAAAAAATCATTTTATGTTCACATAAGATTATTTGCGTTTTCATACTTTTTCGGAATTTTCTTAAGTATTTTATTTTATGTCGACTTAAGGATGACTTTTGTTTCTGTTTGCACGCGCGAAAATATCTTAAGTCAACTTAATATGATTTACGATTTCACAGTAATAAAAAAAAGTCTTAAGCCAATATAATCTCAAGTCTATTTTAGGTTTTAAAACTAAGCAGAACAAACAATCTTACGTGGACTTAAGATATTTTACCTCGTGTAGAGATGTGTCTTTTGAACATAAGATGAAATTGGTTTTGTCAATAAAAAAGCAAAGGAATGAGATAGAAGGATGCCGATAAGACAGAACTGTAGCGCTTTAGAATAGCACTGAGGTTCAACACACAAACGCGAAATATCTTAAGTCGACTTAATATACTCGTACTTTACCTTTTCAGTCGAGAATTAATTTTGACACTAGCAGCTGTTTCCAAATCGAAATCTTGACAGAAAGTCAGTATCATATCTCCGCGGAATGAAATGAGTCTCTTTAAGCTTGAAGATTGTTTGAGAAATATTGAAAACTTATTTCCAAAGTGAGGCACTAGCCTGAGGAGAATTCTGCACAAAGATATCGGATTATTCGCTTACAAGTTCCAATTGACTCAGCAATGGAAGGTGCACGACCATCAGCTTCGTTCTCTCTTGAACGACGTTGTATTCCATAATTAATAGGAATGTTTGCTCTTACTAATAAAGCCATAAAACATCGAAACAATTTAATTTTGTTCATTTTATTTCATTTTTAAAAACAAACTTGTAATTGGCCTACCCTTTATATCTTCCTTTATTTTTTAACTGCAGAACCTAAAAATATCCAATAAAAGTTCTGACCATCTTAATGACTATGTACAAATGTACATACATACTCAGACTTTTGTTTTAATTTTCTTTTGTGTAGGTCATTTCGCGAGGCTACTTTGATTGGTTGTATACCTATCTAAAGCTACTTAATAACGAAAGTCTAGACTTGTTGTCTAATTAAGTGTTTTTTGATGTTAACTAAAAGCGAAACACTCATTACATTGAATTTTATTTTCTCATTAAAGGTCCTCTACTTTTGGATGAAGAGGCTAAATAACAAAAAGCCGAAGGCAACGAGGAGTCATAATTCAACAATGAATATTTTACCGCTGCTTACATTTTATTTATTCAATTCCAATGGACAATTCGCACAACGCGATATTAATTCTGAAATAGCCCAGTCCCTATATTATGTGATTGAGAAATTATTCGTACCGCGGAGTTCGTCGTTTGTGTTTTTACTGTCATCGGAACATCAACGGACAATAACATTTTATGCGGATGTCAGTGAGATTCTCTTTGGATATTTGAGCTTTATTAAGACTCAAATTGTAGTTAATAGTGAGCTGGACAATGTCACTGGAGGAGACCCAACTTTGCCTGGAGAAAATATCTACAATGTCCTGATGATTGATTCGTGGGAGTCATTTCTGTAAGTGAAATTTTATATTTATTTCAAATGTACCTACTCACTGTACGAGAGAATATTATTTAATTTAAAATATTTTAAACTTTTACAACCCATTTTATATTTAAATAAATTATTTAATTGTTTCATTAAAATAATTTGAAATTAGCGATAGATTATTATATTACGGTGTATCAGCTATATTATTCAATAAACCAATGTGATACCTTAAACTGCGATAATCTTGACGAAATAATAGATAACTGTGGCTTTTTGAAATCTTTCTCAACCTGACTGATTTAAACTTGAATATTCAGATATGTATGTATGAACTCGTATTATATTTCTAAGATGACACAGCTGATACACATAGACAAGAGTTGGTACATTCTGGAATATTATACCTAGCTTTGACGAAATTTATATAAAAGTGTACTCCCACTATTTTGCAAAAAAATGTAATTCCTTTGCATTAAAAGGCAAAAAAGGCGAAACTAGCAATTGTAGACCTATTGCAATATTATCGGTTATTCCAGAAATGTTTGGGATTTCAGTTTGTGAAAGTCTATTTCTTTGGGTTAAATCATTTATCAATGCAAATCAACATGGATTTATAAAAGGGTTCTCTTCAGTCACCTTTCTTATGTAATTTGCTCAAAATTGTGTTAATTCATTCTACGATATAGAAGTCGAGTGAATTGTTAGTTCACTGACTTTAATAAGGCATTCGATAAACTCTCGCATCCAAAGATGCTAATAAAACTAAGAAAGCTTGGATCATGCGACCTTTTTGTTGAATAGCTTTAATCTTTTTTGGAAAATAGAGTGTTTTTCATTTGGTGTGGATATATTTTGGTGGCCTATGGCGGCCGTGTTGTCTTAGTGAACTCTATCATCTTTTGGTGTATATTTAGTTATTGATGCCAAATCAACTACAAAAGTGAAGATCACAAACCTTATTATCAAAGTGAGTGTTCGTTAGCGCAAAAACGTTGCGCGCATTGTGCCCATTTTACGGTAGACGGAGTAGCCCTTAACAATAGCCTATACTCGTACAAAATCGTACTCAAAAGCTCGGGCTTCGGAGCATTTGGAAGAGAACCCTAATTTTGGCCGAAAAATTATCATTTGTGAATGAATGGCTGGGTTAACAAGTAAAATTAATGGCGAAAATTTTTAGTCGAATTAGTACGATGTAAAAGCTGTTTCAGTATGAAACTACATAGGCTAAAACAACCATTTTGCAAATTTTAATCGAATATAGCATAATACTTTCTCTAGCCTTTTATTCAAGTTAAAATCATCGAATACATAATTTATCTTTTTAGTATCGTGCCATTTACAAACGCCACAAAAGGTCTGTTGACTTAGTTTATTACTCGAACTGTCATTGTCTTAGGTGTGCTCAGAAGGAATTTATTAAGAAAATGACTTTAGTACGATACTAGTTAAAACTTAAAACTACTTTAAAGTAAGCAAATTGTTAAGTAGTATCATAGTAATTCCTTAATAATAGGCTGTTTAAAATATTGCGCCAATGTTACTAGATAATAATCTTCGTAACCATAAAATTCTTTTCTTAAATGACTAAGACTGAAAACAGGGTGCCATGTGATCCAAGCTAAAATTAGTTTATGCAAGTACAAAAATTATAAGTCGTTGTAGTGGTTTCTTAAAAAAATAAGCTTTTTTATAATAAGCTTTTTGGTACGCCAACTTAAAATTCTTATTATTGTACGAATAAAAATTAAATTTCTGAAAAAAATATTGAGCCCTTTTCCAGGTATCGAATTTTCCAAAAAAAATTATTCTAGCTTCCAAAAATTCAAAAAATATTTTTTTAAAGTTTTGAAATGCAATGTTTTTCAAAATTCTCAGAAGCTTCTCTATAAAAAAATTTCATTTAAATCCGTTATGGCGATAATGAGAAATTCAAAATGTAAAAAAAAAATGGTTCTATGGTTGGCACAGTCAGTAATATCTAAATTTAAATTATAGATCGTAAAAATTAATCGAAAGAAAAACAAATTATCAAAATTCTAGGCGCCTGTTCTCGTTCAAAATACGATTTTCGATTTTTATTTTTAAGTAGATTATTTTAAGAAACTTTTATTTATCAAATTAAAAAAAAAACCGAGAATGGAATTTTTGAAATACATATTGAGTTTTGAAAAAAATGAGTTTTTTTTTTTTCTAATCTAAAATAAAATTGTTTGAAAGTTTGAATATTTAAATATTCAAACTTTTGGGGAGCTTTAACATAAAAAAATATCAAAATCGGTCGTACCGTTTTTGAGAAAATCAAAAACAAAATACCAAGGCTACCATTTTACTGAAAATTTTTTGCAACCATTACCTAGCGTTAACTGAATGAATCTTTTAGTTTTTTTTTAAATCTGTGGAATATTTTTTGAAAAAAAAAAAAAAATATTTCGAAAAAAACTAGTATGGCGGGTAAAGTTATTTTTGGTCTTTTAAAAAAAAAAACAAATATGTGGGGGGGGGGGGGAATTAAAAATACTATCTTCCAAGTATATTTATTATTATAGTTTGAAATTGCCAAACATTTAAACTATACACTTTGTGTTTTTTTGCTCTTAGTCCTTAAATTCATGATAATGCAGTTAGTTTCTTTTTTGTCTACTTAACTCTAATGTTAACTTTTAAATTTTCAAGTTGTTATCAGCACAGTTAGAATTTGGTTCTCTCAATTTGTATTGTATTTGTATTTCTTTGCCTCAACTTTCTTTTGCCCATGCAAAAAGAAAATTTGTGAGCATGCATTTTGTACTTGCGAGTTGCGACTTATAAATACTATAAGGCAAGTTATATGATCAAAGTTGACATTACGATGATAGCGAAGACCAAAAAAGTGGGTCTCGCAATTCTGTCTGTCTGTTAAACTACAGCTAAACGGCTCGGCCGGTTGTCTTTAAACTTGGTAGACATGGGTTTTATTTTTTTTCCCCGGATGTTTTTTTATTTGGTTTTTTAAGACCAAAAATAACGGTACCTGCCATACGATTTTTTTTCGAAATTTTATAAATTTTTTTTCTCAAAAACTATCCCACAGATTTTTTTTTAAAAAATTAAAAAAATTTCATTGAGTTAAAGCTAGTTAATGGTTAAAAATTTTTTTTCAAAAAATTGTTATTTTTGGTACCCCTCTTGGAACCATTTTTTTGGTTTTTGATTTTTTCAAAAACGGTACAACGGATTTTGACCATTTTTTTTTCTGCTAAAGGTCCCTAATATTTTGAATATTATTGTGAATTCAAGTTTTCAAAAAATAATTTTTTGGATTTTTAAAAAATATTTCAAATTTTTTTTTTGAAAACTCAATATTTCAAAAAACCAATGGTAGATTTTCTTAAAACTTGATAAATAAAAGATTCTTAATATAATTTACAAGAAATTGGAAAAAATGTATTTTAACTAAAAATAACGGTACCCTCAATACAAAAGTTAAAAAAATGGTTTTCGAAAATCGTACTTTTCTCGAAAACGGTTCCGAGAATTTTGCTAAAATTTTTTTCTTTTTATTAATTTCTACGATCTATAATTAAATAAAACAAATTTTGAAGTCTAGATATTACTGGCTGTATCTACCATAGAACGATTTTTTCGAATTTTGAATTTCTCATTATCGGCATAACGGATTTTAATGAAATTTCTTATAGACAAGCTTCTAAAAAGTTTAAGAAACATTGCATTTCTAAACGAATTATAATTATAATTTTGTCCTTGCATAAACTAATTTTTGCTTAAAACACATGGCATTCTGTGCTTAGCTCCAACTGCTAAAGGAGCTGTTTTAGTTATGCCACGAAGAAAAAGCATCACAAGATATTATGAAGTTTTTTTTATTTATTTGGAAGACCAATAGACGCTATTTTGCAATATAACATCATTCAAATTTCCACAGGGGATGCTGGCGCGCATCCAAAATGTAAGATCTTCCATAACTCTGCCGCAGTGTTCCCAGGTTTTCAAACAAAAAATTCCCCTTTTTTGGCACCAAAACCGTTTCTCGAAGAAAAAAACGAGTTTTTAATTGTTTTCCATAAATTTTTTTTTATTTTTTATAAAAAAAAAATATTATAATCCATGAAAAATAACAAAAATAAAAAATTAACATTACAAAGGTATTCGGGACTAAAAACTATATCAAAAAAACAAGAAATATATTCTTTAGTTAAAGTGGGCTTTTTTGGTCAAATTGTTTTAGATGCAAATAAAAACAAATTATTTCATCTTTCTCAACGTTTCTTCGATTTTCGCGACTTTTTCAAGGGTTAAATTTATAAAGGTTTTTTGATTATTTTTAAATAAATGAATTAGTACAGTAATACACATTTTAGTAAATTAACATAGAAAACAATACTAAATAAGCTATCATTTATTCATTTATTTAAAAATAATCAAAAAACATTTATAAATTTAACCCTTGAAAAAGTCGCGAAAATCGATGAAACGTTGGGAAAGATCAAATAATTTGTCATATCACCTTTGTATAATATATCTTATAGTAATATCGACAAGTCAAACGATTGTGGCGGCATCTTCAGGCTACGGACCGCATTTGCTAAAATGTGTCTCTGCTAAATTTTGGAGACTTCAAAATATGGGTGTAGAGATAATGGAAGAATGAGAAAAAATTGTATTGAGAATGTGCGCAGAAAGAAAAAATAGGAATAGTAACAGAACGAGAAAATTATATTCATGGATGTGTATGTGACGTTTTGTGAGGATAGGGAAAATATATTTGTATGAAAAAATATAAATCTGTCACCATGGTTGCCACAAACAAATAAATATAAATATAGAATGTAATCATGACATAAAGAATTAAAGAAAGTTTTTATGTTTTGGTTAACCTTATTTTACTAAGTACCTTAAATACTTGTAAATAAAATTAAATATATATGAATATGTGTACAGTAAATTATTAGGATAAAGAGTACTAACTCGATTTACGCAACTAATAGAAATTAAGGCAGTTGAAATAACCGAGTCTATTGCACTTACTGGGTTATATATTTTTTTTAAATAAATAAAATGCACGACTGGGTCTCACGAACTTGCTCCTATGTAATAGAATAGGAATTTTAAAAACGAATTTTATTAGAGAAAACTGTTCATAAGCATAAAATAATTTTTCTTTTAATTCTTTAAGTACCTAGCAAGAGATAAAAAAGAATGCTATGCAAATATGAAATAAAAAAAATTAGTAGGCCAACTTAAAGCTTTTCTTATTGTACGAATAAACATAAATAAAATATTGACCCGTTTTTGAGATGTCGAATTTTGCAAAAAAAAATATATTTTTCAAAAATTCAAAAAATATTTTTTTTAGTTTTGAAATGCAATATTTTTCAAATTTTTTAAAAGCTTCTCTATACAAAATTTCATCAAAATCCATTATGTAGATAATTTGTAAAAATGGTTCTATGGTAGGTACCGTCAGTAATATCTTAATTTCATTTTTTTTTATTAAATTATAGATCGAGGATTAATCGAAAGAAAACAATTTTAGCAAAATTCTAGATGCCATTTTTTAACATTTGTATGGTGGGTAGCGTTATTTTTTGGTTAAATACATTGAAATTAGTAGTTTTGCACAAGTAAAAGAACACATTTTGAGAAAATGAAAAAAATAATCAAAATTATATGGAATAAATGATTCGAAACATAATGCATTGAAAATAATCAATTTGGCAACCATGACTTTCTGTCTGATTTTTCCTCTGCAAATTTTAACGTTTTTTTGTGGATTTGTGTATACATGTATATTTTGTTTCCTATGCCATATCAAAATATTTTCTTGCAAATAATTTTCCCGCTTTTTGAATCAGTTGCAGTGCCAGTTGAAATAAAAATTTCTTCTTTTCTTAATATACCTACGAGTAATCAAGATATGAGAAAAAAAAATGTATTTTACCTAAAAATAACGGTACCATCCATGCAAATGTCAAAAAATGGTTTTCGAAAATCGCATTTTCCTCTAAAAAGGTTCAGAGAAAATTAATTTCTTTCAATTAATTCTTACGATCTATAATTTAATAAAAAAAAAATTGAAATCAAGATATTTACCTACCTGTACATACCGTAGAACGATTTTTTTGAATTTCTCATTATCGGCATAACAGATTTCAATGAAATTTTGTATAGACAAGCTTCTAAAAAGTTTAAAAAACATTGCATTTCAAAACTTTAAAATTTATATATTTTTAAATTAAAAAAATCAATTTTTTTTTGTGGAAAATTCAATATTTCAAAAACGAATCAATATTTTTTTTGGAAATCAAATTTTTATTCGTACATTAATAAACACATTTAATTGGGCTTCCAAAATTGTTTCTTAAAAATGTTTTTTATATAAAAGCTTATTTTTTAAATAAACCACTACTTGAAATTATAATTTTGTTCTTACATAAACTAATTTTTGCTTAAAACACAATATGCCATCCTGTTTTTAGCTCCAACTGCTAAAAGAGTTGTTTTAGTCATTTAAAAAATAAATTTTATGCTTATGAACGGTTTTCTCTAATAACATTCGTTTTTAAAATTCCTAGTCTATTTATTACATAGGAGCAAATTCGTGCGACACTGTCGTGCATTTTATTTTTGTTAATCTACAAAAAAACGATTACGTTGATAATTACTTGATAAAAAAGGTACAAATGATATGTGAAAAAGGTAAGTTTTGAGAGAAATTGTTATTATTTTGAATTGTAAAAACATGAAAAATTAACATTTTCGTATGATTCTTTTTAATTTGTTTGTTTTTTCTTTTTTGTGTAGATTATGAAAAAACATAAAGTTATCAACAATTATGCGTGAATAAATGCGTTTACATGAACATTTGAAGCCCTGAAACTAGTATAAATTAACCTTTTTTTTATCCTCGAAATTTTTTTCATCAATCCGCCGTAACTACGAAAGTAAAACAAAAACATTCTAGAAAAAAAAAATATTTTCTTAAATTTGGAAAAAAAAATGTATGGCAGATACTTATAATTAAAACAGTTTAATTACTAATTTCCATAAAATTTATCGCCAATATATGTACTTTTTATAAATTTTTTCATTGCAATTACTATGCTTTTTAGAACACACTGTATCTTTGTAGCATTGGTTGAGAGTTCTCGCTTTAGATAGTAATTATTTGATTTTTCACCAGAATTGAAAATTTCAAATCAAATGATAAGCATATCTCTTTATTTCAATACCTACAAAAACCATACAAACAAGAAAATGTATTCAGACAAAAAAGTTTAAGCAAAAAATATATCTACCTCAATACATACTCAAAAAAACATACAAACAAGAAAATATATTCCAACAGAAAAAGGTCAAGAAAGAATTTTTTTTTTCATTTCCACCACTCGGAAATCTCCCTTACTCTGTCTTTCGTTGAAAAATGAAAATAATAAAATTTCTCTTTCTTACTACTTCTACTTGTTTCTATCTTTCTTATCCTACTCTCCACTGACAAATTTTGCTGATTTCAGCGACACCACAGGCTAGGGACTCTAACATAAAATCACGTCAATTGATAATACTATAAGATCATATATACATATACAATGATATCACCACGCAATCATCACAATGTAGACAAGCAACATTGTCCGTTATCCGTTTGACAGTTTAAGTTTCTTTTCTCTTTTGTATGCTCTTTCGTTTGTTATATAATGTATATTACAAGTACATCAGTTGTAAAATGTCAAAAGAATTAGTATACGAGTAAGAAGTTGCATGCGCTGGTTTTTAGAGCATTTTTTTTATATTTTCTAATTGGTTGTTTGGATTTGTAAATTTTTAAAGACTGTTTTTGATAAGATCATATTTTCCCCGTTTATGTTTTTTTTCCCGTCCCCTTTTTTTCCCCTATTGGCATAAAAAATCGGCAAAAATGGTGGTTTTCCCCTCAACCTGGGAACACTGCTCTGCCGCAATAATATGGGTGAATTTGAATAATGGCGTTAATTACGTTGGCCTTCAGGACAGTGGTAGTTTTTAGTTCTTGGCATAAGACTCCACAAGAAGAAGTCTAAAGGGGTCAGATGACACGATCTTGGTGGGGGCAATTCGCATTGCTTGCCCGTGAGATAACCAATTTCGGAAATCGCTCTTTTAAAATATCTATTGTGGTACAGGCTGTATAGCACATAGCACCGTGCTATGAAATTGATCATACTCGACCGACCGCTCGCCATTGAACGTGATGGCTTGGCCAACGTGGTGTTCAAGGAATTATTATTAATTGAAATACTGCTCCAACAGAAAACTCATTTTCAATGAAAAATTTTATTATTTCCACAGATAGTTGAACTATTTTGATTTCGATATGATGATGATAGGTTTAATGAATGACAGGCCCTTTGATAAATTTAGGTTCAACAATATGGCCACAACCACCTGTCAAAGTTTAAAAAACTTTATTGGAAACCCCTTACAATGAACATTTCTTAAAAATCCTCTCCTTTGTTTACTTTTATTCTTATGAGAATGAAATGTTGGTGATTTTTTTTATTTTAAGAAAACCATATGAGCTTATTTAAAAGACATTTGTATTTTATATTTTGGAATTTTTAAAAAACCAATAAACCAAATATTCTTAAATTTCAATACAACCTTTTGATTTTATTTTCAAGGCGCATCAATTTATCGTCAAAAGTTCAACACTACGACATAAACGAGTACTATCACATATATCTTCACAGCAGAGACCAATTTCATGACTCTCATATGAACAAAATTTTCAACTACTGCTGGAAGAACCATATCATAAACGTTAATATTCAAGTGCAGAAAGCATCGGGAGCAATAATAGTCTACACTTACTTCCCCTTTGCAGAATCAAGTTGCGGAAATGTGGCTCCAATTGAGATCAACCGTTTCATCAATGGTACTATGAAAAACGATATTCTTTTCCCTTTGAAACTGCAAAATTTGCATCGGTGTCCATTGAAAGCTGCTATTTGGGATGTGCCTCCGTATTTGTCGTTGGACTTTGATAAAACAGGGCGTGATATAATAAGTGGAATCGATGGAAAACTCCTCGTGACTCTGAGTGAGGTGATGAATTTTGACATAGAAATAGTTGTCCCGCCGAATAATGAGAAGCGAGGCACAATATCACAAAACGAAATAACCGGATCTACAGGAATGGTAAGGCAGAGAAAATCCATTCAGTCTCACAACTTAAAGGTATTAATAATTTATCATTTCAGCTTCACAGAAAGGTGGTTGACCTTAGTTTGGGATGCTTTTGGTTTAGTGAGAGTCGCAGTCGAATTCTCACAGCAACTGATGCCTATTTCCAAGCATCGAATGTAGCCATTCTACTAACAGATTCTCCAAATTACCAACCAAAATATCCTCTGTGGTTTCCCTTCAATTGTAACGCTTCATCGCCTCTATTCGCAACGTTTCTAATCACAATGGGACTCCTCTACCTACTAACAGGATTGACAAGGAAATGGTCCATGTTAATGATCAATGTTAAACGTCGAAACATTTGTCTGAATTTTCTTGCCTCCACCTTGGGAATGCCGCTTTCGATCAAAGGACTCGAACGAACATCGACAAGGATTTTCATTATAACTTGGATTTTATTCACCCTGGTCATACACACAAAGTACGGAGCCTTAATTTATCACCTCATTCGAAATAATCTATTTATCAAACCACCTACGTCAATAACAGAAATCGTCGACCTCGATTACACACTCGTCATAAATCGCATCGCCTACGTTGAATTGGGTGAAACCATCTTCGGTGAAAGGCTGAGAAAGACTATCGTTGACGCAAATGGAGCGAATTTTGTATTTGAACATCTGGAGGAACGACCGAACGAAAAAGCTCTCACAATTTTACCTCTGGAATTCTTTCTCTATTATTTAGCGAAAAAGCAAAAGATTGGTCTCTTTACTGTCTTGAAGGAGAGGTTTGTGAACCAAAATTCGTGCATTTATCTTACGAAACATTCGTATTTGGCCGATAAATTCAATTCACTACTGCTCCGCATGAACTCGGTGGGACTGATGGACGCTTGGATGAAGCAATCAATCGATTTGGCCTATTCCAAGGTGGCGCCGCAACCAAAGGTGATGACGATTGGAAACAAGAAACTTATGGGAATTTATTTTATTTGTGGCGGAATGCTGGTGGTGGCATTTTTAATTTTTTGTTTGGAAATTCTATCGAAAAGGGTGCAGATTTTGAGGAGATTTTTCCGAAGGTAATAAATTTCCAGAATTATATTACGTTTTTTACTTTACGTGCGTAGGTATAAGTAAAGGGTGTTTTTTTCTAGGAATACTTTTTGAAATAAAACACATACAGATTGTTGAATTGGGTATATATTTGTATTAATTTGATTGATTGGTTCATAACAATTATGTTTCTGATGTCCCTTAAACCATCAGTACAATTTTCAAACACTTTTTGGAGGAATTGATGTCGTAGGTCATCAATACCGCTTTTTCGGTTTTTTTCTAAAGCGCTCTACTCTGCTAGATTGCTTCCAAAACCAAAGATTTTACATAACCCTAGAAACAAAAATTAAGCGGGATCAAATCCCACTCCGCTGGACCATTTTGCTAGCTGTTCATGACACGTTTCCTTTAGTTAAATGATCATGCTACTCACTGTGTTGTGTCCGTACTCTGTACAATTTGTAATTTCAGTAGATAAAGGTTTTCAACAAAACTTTAGAGCCATTTTCCAAGTGAATGAGATTTGTCTCCTATAATCAGAGTCACCTAAGGCCTTTAAAAACAGATATTCCATCTGTCCCCAGCGTATTGGATTGCATTATTTTGGCATGTTCGGAAAACGTGACGCGGGGAATCGTTTTGTGGGTAGCCAACCCAAATAAACAAAGAAAAATAATTTTTGAAATTAAAATAAATCTAAATCGTTACCTTGTACATCTGCTAAAATAAAAATTCATTGGACAAGTCCGCTTATTTTCGCAGATCCTCAAGCAATTTTGACTTGAAATCTTCAACTGGGTCATCTGAAGCTCATTTTTTAAAGTGTAAAACATGCCAAAATAATGGGATTGGCTACGTTTTCCCGCAAAACGATTTCCCGCGTCACGTTTTCCCGCGTAACGTTTGCCCGAAAATCATTTTCCCATAACTCGTTTTCCCGTAAAACGATATCCCGAATCACAGTTTCCCGTGTAACGTTTGCCCGCCGATTCCTACCTTTCTTGATACATAGCGACAGCGCTGTATTAATCACTACTTGGTGAACTGACCAATGAGAATCAACTACTATTTTAGCAATACACAGAAGACCGCACTGTTTTAACGATTGCAATACCTCAGCTCCCTCTAACATGAGAGATTGCGGAGGAAGAAGGACCAAATAAGTTGCACAATAAAAGGCAGGAGGGATTAGATTTTTAGAAAAAAATCTTCAGTTCTTCTTCTTCTTGAACCTGCATAGAAGTAAGACATTGAGATTTGAGAGATGTCCTGCTAGAGGTTTGGGGTGCTTGATAGTTGATGCCGAGTACATGGTTGTTGGACCCGACGCACGGTGACGTTAGTGGGTTGCTTGACGTGGTGGACACGGTAGTTGGTGGACGGGATGGTTGATGGATGGTGTGGTTGGTGGAGGGAGTGGTTGGTGGATGAAGTTCGTCGATTGTGGCGGTGATGACGATGATGGTGGTCGTGGTGATCGCTTTCAATGTTGTTGAAGCTTGTTAGTTTATTCTATAGAACCTTAGAAAACCTTCATTTGATATTTTTAAATTTATGACATGGACTTCTTTTTAGAAGGCTGTTGACTAGGTATGAAGAAAAATAATGGAATTTGGCAGATAATTAATTTGTTTATTATTTAATAGCAAATATTTTATTTGAAGTGAATAAGTTTATATAAATAATTTAATCAAAACTCAATCAATTGCAAAATAAACAAATAAATAAACATTGAAAATAATAGGCAAATAAATAAATAATAGAAAGGAAAGAAACTAAATAAATAAATTAATAAATGAACACAAATAAATAAATAAATACATGAACAGATAAATAAAAACATAAAAAGAGATTCAAATAAATAAATAACAGATAAATTTATAAACAATGAACAAAAGAATGCACAGATAAATACATTTATTTAAGGGTTTAAGTATTTTTTTTTTTCAGTTTCAGTTAATGTTTAGAGCGAATTTTATTTGTTCAGAGCTTAAAATGCGTTTAAAGATTTATGGTAATCCCTAAGATGGCCTGGGTTTTCATTTATTAAGCCTAAGAAACGTTTTAAATTATGAATTTTTATTTTTTATAGCTTTAGAAGTTTCTTAAGCGTTACTATGTAATAATTGTATATAAAAATATGGATTGGGATTGCTCCGCTTAGGTATGTTCAGTCGCCAGGCAGGCGCCTCTAGCAATAGTTCTCTTGGGCAATAGTACCTTGGGTGGCCCGCTTCGTGGGTTCTCAGAATTTTAACTCCCTTTTTAGGGCTCACGCCCGCTCACGCAACGCCGTTGCGTTGCTCCGCTTAGGGCATGTAAAGTTGCCAGACAGGCGCCTATGTCAACAGTATTTTAACCTAAAAGTACTGTGTATTATATGATAATATGTATATGAGAAAAGGTCAATTTTGAAAGAAATTGTTATTATTTTGAATTATGAAAACATGAAAAATCAACATTTTTGTATAATTTTTTTTTTAATTTGTTTGTTTGTTTTTTTATTGTGTAGATTATGAAAAAAATATAAAAACTTCTGTGAAATAAAACACGTCTTACAAGTTTGGTGGTTGTTAGCAAAAAGAAAGAATTTATTATACAATTGATAAGAATAGATAATTAATAGTACATTGCGTTTGAACAACTGTTAATCCTTATGTAATCTTTATGTAATGATAAATACTGGAAAGTACAGTGACTAAAGTATTGATGCTGATGAATATAAGAATACTATATTTTAACACTCCCACTTTCATCTGCATTAATATAAAAAAATATATACATATGTACTTCAATAATTAATTTACGTTAGCCAATTCAATATTTAAAAATTTATAATTTATTATTGATATTATATAAGCATGCAAACACAATTATTTTATCTTTAATTCAGTTATTCCTATCTTTGATCTTAGCAATTCGAATCTGGGTTTCGGTAATGGCTTGGTTAGGATGTCAGCTGTCTGGTCTTCAGTTGGGACATACTTAAGCTCAAAACATCCTTCGGTGAACTTTTCTCGAATAAAGTGGTATTTGACTTCTATATGCTTGCTTCTCTTGTGAAATTCTGGATTACGAACAAGCCGGATAGCACTTTGATTGTCTATAAGGAGTGTTGGCTTGCCACACCCTTCAGGTAAAAGTTCTTTCAGCAACCGCTTGAGCCAAACTATTTCCTTTGCTGCATGGGCCGCCGCAATATACTCGGCTTCCATGGTAGAGAGCGAGACACATGTCTGTCGTTGCGACATCCAAGAGATTGGAGATGTACCAAATAAAAATACATAGCCACTGGTAGATCGCCTTGTTTCTGAGCCGCCTGCATAATCGGCATCACTAAAACAAAAAGTATTAAGTTCAAAATTATGTTTAAAAATAATACCAAACATCTTGGTTCCTTTAATGTATCGGATGATGCGCTTAACAGCAGTTATATCTTCAAAGCTTGGATTTTCCATATGTCGACTTGCAACCCCGATAACTAATATCAGGCCTTGTTCCCGTTGCAAGGTACATAAGAGACCCCACTGCTTCACGATATGGAAAAGTACCTGGTTTTGATGTAGTTATGACGCTACTCCTTGAAACATCTGCAGGTGTCGAAACAGGGTTAGCATCGACCATCCCAAACCGCTCTAAGATTTGATCCACATAACCACTTTGTGATAGAGAAATTGAACCATCGCCTCTGACATCGATATCCATACCAAAAAAATATTTAGCTTTATATACTTTGACCTCAAAAATTCGTTTTAAATGCAATATCAGTTGCTCGATGTCCTGCTCCTGTTCTCCAACAATCAATCCGTCATCAACGTATATGGCAACAATAATTCTATCACCTATGAATACGCATGGATCCGCTTCAGAAGACACAAGATGAAACTCACGAAGAAATTTAGTAAATTTGACATTCCAGCATCTTGATGCCTGCTTAAGCCCATAAAGGCTCTTTTTCAACTCACAGATTCGTCCACTCCCATCATTGAAACCTTTTGCCTGATGCATGTAAACAACGTCGTTAAGGTCACCATTGAGAAAGGCTGTCTTGATGTCTATCTGTTTTAAATGCATTCTTCGTTTTGCAGCTACAGCTAGAATAGCTCTAATGGAACTAAAGCGAGCTACAGGACTAAAGACTTCATCGAAGTCAACACCAGCTTCTTGAGTAAACCCCCTCACGACAAGCCTTGCCTTATAACGCTTGGGTTCATTAGTGGAAGTATCCTTGATCTTGAAGACCCACCTGTTGTCAATAATTTTTCTCTGATTCTGTGGTGGCAATACCAATTCCCAGGATCCATTCTTGTTGAGAGCCTCAATTTCTTCTTGCATTGCCATTTTCCACTTTTCAGAATCATGAGACCTGAAAACATCTTCATATGTTTTTGGCACATACTCAATTGCAACAAAAGCTTCACGATCAGAACATGATGTCAACAAATTTTCTTTCTTCCCGTTAGTGCTTCTTAATCGTTCTTTAATAGATGTAGTTGACTCACCGACGGACAAAGGTATAACTGTTTTTGATGCAGGTGCGTCCTCCAAAAAGCATTCATTGTCATCATCAGTCAGATCTTTTATTTTTTCAGGCCTGAAGAACTGGTTTTCTTCCCCACTATCACTTACAACAGGGTTGCTTAATTTTTCCAACTGCTGAGATTCTTTGAAAATAGTCTCATTGCTCCGGACTGAAACTGAATGATTTCTAAATTTGACATCACGGCTTACCTCAATTTTATTAAGTCCAGGAAAATATATTCTGTAGCCCTTTGAATTCTCTGAATACCCGATAAAAATTCCAGAACGTGATTTGGCATCCCATTTTTGACGTTTTACAGCTGGAATGTGTGCAAAACATTCAACCCCAAACGCCTGCATAGCATCATAATCCAATTTTGTTGGTGGTCTCTTTGACCATAGCTGGATCGGACACTTACCATCAATACCAGTTGGAGATGTGCGGTTGAACACATAGACGGCCATATTAACGGCTTCAGCCCACAATTTCAATGGCAAATTTCTCGCATGAATCATCGTTCTAGCTGCCTCCACAATCGTCCTCATCTCTCTCTCTACTCTGCCGTTCTGTTGGGGGGAATACGGAACCGACGTTTGATGGCAGCAAATACCTTCCTCATCAAGAAGAAGTTTCAACTTGGCATTCACAAACTCGAGTCCATTGTCAGTCCGAATTGTTTGAACCGACAAACCGATTTCATTTTTCACCTTCCTTAAAAAAGTTTTAAAACATTCGAAGACTTCGTCTTTATTTTTTATGAAAAATACAATTCTATAACGAGAAAAATCATCTTTTAAGAGAAGAAAATACTTCGAACCTGCCATTGAATTCTGCTGCATAGGCCCACAGAGATCTCCATGTACTAGCTCTGCAGTACTTGTTGCCCTGCTGGTACTCCTATAAAAAGGCGAACGATGAGATTTGCCAATGGCGCATGGATCACAAAAGAAGTTGTCGTCATCTAAGATCTTTATGTTTTGCTCATTTAAAAATTTACGAACGTAACTTACTCCTTGATGAGCAAAACGCTCGTGCCACGTTTCAATTGAATCTGCTTTCACACTTAAATTCGCGGATGCAGATCTTTCAATTTTGAAAAGCATCCTAAACAGATAACCTGATCGAACTCCCACTGCCACAGTGGAACCCTTTTTCAAAAGTTCACATTTATTGCTGTTTGATACGAGATGTAAATTTCTATCAAGAGCTTTATTTGAAGAAAACAAATTAATATGGATCTCTGGAACGAACAAAACGTTTGAAAGAAGCTTCGGTACCCAGACCTTGTTGTCGAAAGCTAGTATATTAATGTTACCATATCCAACAGCTCTAATAGTTTTTCCATCACCGATGCGCACATATTGAGGATAGTCAAATTCTTTGTACTCCACAAACCAATCAAGCCTGAAGGTCATGTGGTCACTGGCACCCGAGTCCAAAAACCAATCTTCTCGTCTTGTACCTTTGTTGGCTACAATAGCACAAGTAAATGCTTCACGAACAGCTCCAGACTGTGACACATTTACTTCCCTTGTTGGACAATTCCTCTTCCAGTGACCAGGTTTCTTGCATGTGAAGCACCTTCCCGGTTTTCCTTTTCTGTGATTTGAATTGCCTTGATTTTGAAACCTCGTGTTTCTCTTCGCTACCAAAGCACTTGAAGATTCACCGTTAAGGACCGCTAGCTTTTTTTGGTCATGCTGCGAAAATAAACGGGACTCTTCCATCACCAGACGTGCAGTTAAATTTTCTAAATTTTTATCAGATGCTGCTGTCGATTCCCATGCTGTGAAAAAATGGTTAAAATCGGAAGGCAATGTCATCAGAATCTTTGATATCAACATGTTTTCTGATATGGTTTCTCCACATTCTTTAAGTTGATGAACCAGAGCTTCCAATTTTGAGATATGCAGAGCGACACCTTCCTGAGGATCTTTTGCAAATTTGTAAAATTTTTCTTGTAAATGATGAATGTTAGTAAGCGCCTTTTGTTCATATATAGCTTCTAATTTGGTCCACATCTGATGTGATGTCGTAGAATTCATTATATGAACAAGTGGTTGAGCACCCACGCTCATGACGATAATCTTCTGAGCCTTTCTGTCTCTTTGTATCCACTGCAATTCTTTTGAATTATCTGCCACCGTCGTCACCGGCCTCAAACATTCCCCATTTACAACATCGAAAATATCACATGCGCTCAACATAACCCGTACCTGGAACTTCCATATGCTCCATTGTTCTGATGAGTTAAGTTTTTCAACTCGAAAAAGATCTCCTTCCATCTTAGCAGCAACAGCAAACAACAAACCACCAAACACTCAGCAAATAGCAAATAGCAAATTCAAAATTTAAAATTGAATTATTAATCGTATAAGTAATTTTTTTTTTGTATAAATGTACATATACTTTTATCCGCAAAAAATTTACTTTACATTCAAATCTTATTTAAACAATTACCGCAATAGACTTGGGTCTGGGCCCATAACCTGTGAAATAAAACACGTCTTACAAGTTTGGTGGTTGTTAGCAAAAAGAAAGAATTTATTATACAATTGATAAGAATAGATAATTAATAGTACATTGCGTTTGAACAACTGTTAATCCTTATGTAATCTTTATGTAATGATAAATACTGGAAAGTACAGTGACTAAAGTATTGATGCTGATGAATATAAGAATACTATATTTTAACAACTTCATTTGATTGCTTGTAAAAAAGTTATCAACAGTTACACGTGAATAAGTACGTTAAGATGAACATTTGAAGCCCCGAAACTAATATAAGTTTTCATTTTTTTTCATCCTTGTCATTTTTTTCGTCAATCCGCCGTAAAAATGAAGATTTAAAAAAAAAACACTCAAAAATGTTGATTTTTTGATTTTCTACATCCAAAAAACGAGGGGACCACGATAGTATAAGATCACCTTTATTCCTATATAACCCACATAATGACCAGCCAATGTGATTATTCATACTATTCATCATTTTTGATATCAATTACCCAATGCAAAAGGGACTTTATGTTTGTTGATATACAATATCAAATGTCACCCTTTGTAGCGATCGCAACTATAATTGCAAAAGATAAACCTTCCACCCACAATTGATTGTGTGCATCACTTGCACACAATTTCCTATGTCGCATTCGCGAGTCATCAATTATTCCATCTCAATTAAATGTAATGAAAATTATTTTAAGTTAGTTGAAGTTTGGCAGCAAATTTAAAGAGTTGTTTCTCATTAAATAAATAAAAAATAATAAATAAAAAACACTTAAAAGACTTTTTTTCAAATTAACGTTAACACTCCCACCAGCTCTTCGTTCAACAAACCAGTCACCCAACCAGCCAGTCGCCCAATCAGCAATCACCCCATAACACAACTGAATCAAAGTTTCTATCTCTTCTTGAGGTCTTGCCTCTACGGAGATTTGACAAGAACTGAGGATTTTTATGGAAGCACTACTGCTTAAATAAATCCAAATAGTACTATCTTAAAAGTAGTATTTGATACTACCAAAGTGCCAATCCCATCTCCAATCCCGTGAAGAAATCTACGGGATATCATGCGACGGGATATCGCACTGCGTGATTGACGTCAAAAAAGTATCAATAAAATTGGCGGGCAAACGTAACACGGGCAACTGTTTTTCGGGAAAATGTAACGATCCCATTTTAGGAACTAATTTCAAAAAATAATCGTTCACACGTTTTCAAGATATTGATTTTTCAAAAAATAAATTGGAATTTTTTTTTCTTCAATAAACCCAAAAAATATGTTGTCAAATATTTTTATATACAATATTATTTTAAACTTAAGGGGACATCTGGTGAAAGTTTTTGGTTAAAATCGTTAGAGCCGTTAATGAGAAAGTCGAAAATCAAAAAGACGGTTCTACGACAGGTACCGGTACTAACATTTTGCCCCAAATTTTCGTTTTACCAAAATGTGGTCCATGTTCATAATATCACACTTAATTTTTTTTTTGTCAAAATCGTTGGAGCCGATTTCTAGATAAATAAGAATTTGTATTACGGGTGTATGGGGATACCGTTAGTTTTAGAGCTAAAAAAAAATTTCAATTTCCCCTCTAGGGAATCACCGAAGACCCTTAAGTACCGAAGAAAATAGGTTTAGTGTCTTAGGCTGTATAGATCAAGGTACAGACATACAGACAGACAGACAGACGGAATTGTCGGACCCACTTTATTCATCTTCGCTATCATCGTAATGTCAACTTTGATCAAAATCTCGAGTTCGATTTTTTTTCCAAATGCAGAACTTGCCCTATTGTACCTATGTATATCGCAAGTAAAAATTATGATAATTTTATCCTTATGAACAGTTTTCTCTACTAACATTCGTTTTTAAAATTCCTAGTCTATTACATAGGAGAAAGTTCGTGCCACCCAGTCGTGCATTTTATTTTGTATTGTTTTCCCTTTTGGGAACCTGCGCTGCGGCGCGGCGTGCCTAATCGGGAAACTGTTGAGTGTCTTTAACCTGGCAAAGTCCAGCAGCTCAACTTTTAGTCACGTCGAAGTGCTTCCTTTACCTCCTCGTGGTGGTCCCCGGGCAATGATTTGTGTATCCACACGAATTAGCTAAAATTGGAAAGCGCGAAAATCTCTCCTAACTCGTTAGGATAGGTTACGGAGGCTAGCACTCTCCGTAGAGAGAAAACCATCTTGCTACCGAAACGGAAACAACGCCTCGGATAACTAATGATAATATGTTGACGACTTTTGGCTATCGAATTAGGACAACGATTGGTTTCTGGAATGTGAGGACACTCCTCAATGATGGCAGTGAAGGTCCCCACAACGCCAGATTCCTCCAACTAGAGAAGGAATTCATGCGATACAGGCTGAACATCTTAGGCCTTAGCGAAATACGTTGGATGGGCTCTGGCAAGTTCAAGTCACCATCGCGTAACACTGTACTGCTCTACTCCGGAAAAAATCCAGGAAGCACACGTGAAGCTGGGGTTGGACTGCTGCTAACAAAAACAGCTGTTAGTAGTCTGATTTCATGGGAGCCTTTTGGAGAAAGAATAATAAAGGCACGATTCTGGACAAGAGTACGTCCCGTCACCATCATACAATGTTACGCCCCAACGGAGCTCGTATCCGATGAGGAGAAAGAATGCTTCTACAGTCGGCTAGGAGCCGCTTACAACAACACACCGCGCGGAGATATTAAAATGGTTATAAGAGATTTGAATTCTAAAGTTGGCAGCAACAACGATGGACTCAAACATGTGATGGGAAACTATGGAGTTGGGAATTGCAATGATAACGGTGAGCGGTTCATTGACTTCTGCAATACTAACGGACTCGTCATTGGCGGCACAATGTTTGAGCACAAGACGTGCCACAAAATAAGTTGGGTGTCGACGGACAGGCAAGCTTCTCCGAATCAAATTGATCACTTCGCGATTAGTCGGCGCTTTAGAAGCAGTCTCCTGGATGTTCGAAATAAAAGAGAGGCCGATATGGGACTTGCTCGAGACCACCACCTTATGGTAGCTACTGTAAGACTTCGTACAGCTGCAACTCGGAGATCCAACGGCATAACCCGCTTACCCAGGTTCAACGTCGACAGACTAAAGGATCTCTCAACACGCCAACAATTGAGAGACCACCTTTCACACGGAATGATGACAATCAGCAGCACGGAACCTGAATCCATTGAAAACCACTAGAATGCTGTGAAAAATGTTCTTATATCAGGTGCTGAAAGAATAGTCGGCCGAGCGAGGGGAAACAATGACGCTTGGCTTTCTGAAGAAACCTGTATTCCCCGTATTCCAGCTGCAACTGGAGTAGAAAAAAGAGAGCTAGAATCCCTGTACCGCATGAGAAAGAGAGAGGTTCACCGCAGTGTAAGACGTGATAAGCGTAATCACATCAACACTTTGGCCCAGCAAGCAGAAGATGCTGCTAACAGATGCGACAGTAGAACCGTCTACAGCATTACAAAGGAACTGGTTGGAGCTCCCAGTTCCAAACAACACCTCGTAAAAGACTCCAAAGACGACCAATGTTTTTTGCCCAACGTTGATACTTACCCGTATCGAAATTGTATCAAGTTAAGCGGAAAATAAAAAGAATTTCGGAGTAGTGATATTTTAAATTAATAAATTTGCTTTTATTGTCCGTTTAAAATTTATTCTTTACTATAAATGTTTAATGTTAAAAGGGTCTCGAAAGATATTCGTTCGACGTATAGGATCGTCCAAACGTTTTCCAATCGAATAAAATAAAACAATAAACAATTATCTTAACTACTGACCAACTAAAGGAAAATATCAAAATATATTCGAATGACGTATATGGTCATCAATCGATTTCAAATTGATTTCTTTTCCTTTTTACACCTTACTACAAAATTTTTCTTAAATAAGATCAAATTATATTTGTTCAACATATAAAACTATTGAACAATTTCAATTTGATTTACGCTTTACCTTTCTCTGTGATACTCCGATGATGGCTGGAACTTAAAATACTTAATTCGGATGAGGATCAGCTGAGAAGGTGGAAGGACCATTTTGCGTCGGTATTAAACCGAGTTACCGGCAGCAATGCGCAACTGATACCTGCTGAGCCGACAGGATCAACAAATTCCCGAATCCGCACTGCACCCCCCCGTAGAGACGAGATCCGCAACGCAATCAAAGCACGGAAGACCAACAAAGCGGTAGGACTTGATGGAATTCCTGCAGAGCTTCTACAAGCGGCGCCAACGATATCGAGCGAACTCCTGCATCCACTCATAAAGAAAGCTTGGGTCTCCGAAGGATTTCCGAATGAGTGGAAGAAGGGAATGATAGTCAAGCTCCCTAAAAAAGGAGACTTAACACAGTGCGAAAACTGGAGGAGGATTTGCGTCCTGCTTGCCGTTGCAAAAATATTAGCGAAAATAGTACTGGAACGCATCAGGGAACATCTAGAAAAGCCACACTCGATGCCGAACAAGCAGGTTTCCGCACTGGATCCTCATGCATTGATCATATAAATACTTTAAGGATCATAATTGAGCAGTGCGTCGAATATCGATCACCACTCCACCTGCTATTCATCGACTTTGAGAAGGCTTTCGATAGCGTAAATAGAGAATTTATTTGGCATGCTTTACGCAGAGGGGTATCCCGGATAAATTAATAGCTATCATTAAGGCAACTTATGATGGATCCAAAGTCACGTTTTACACGAAAGGGAGACTGTCAGAAGAGTTTGAAGTCCAAAGTGGAGTCAGACAGGGCTGCATTCTGTCACCAATATTGTTTCTGTTGGTGATAAGCGATGTCCTGCGAGAGGCCTTGACGGGAAACGGAGGAATTCGATGGACTCTGACGTCTCACCTGAAACATCTTGACTATGCGGACGACGTATGCTTGCTCTCTCATAGGATCATGGATCTCCACCAAATGACAACAGGGGTGGAGAGAGAAGCAGAAATCGTAGGGCTGAAAATCAACTCCGGCAAAACAAAGATGATCAGCCTAGGAACCACGTCATCTTCTCTCATAAATATTTCTCAACAACCGGTAGAGAAAGTACAGAGCTTCCAATACCTTGGAGGTATCATCTCTACCGAAGGTGGTACCGAAGAGGACATCAGCAGTCGAATCGGGAAGGCAAAGGCTGCTTTCGGTATGCTTCGAAATAATGGAGGAATAACTCTCTTAGCTTAAGAACCAAGCTACGGCTGTTTCGATCCAACGTCGAATCCGTGTTACTTTACGGTTGCAGCACTTGGAAAGCAACAGTAGGTGTCACTATGAAGCTGCAAACGTTCATTAATAGATGTCTACAAAACATCCTTAGGATTTTCTGGCCTAATCGTATATCAAACGAAGAGCTCCTTAGGAAAACGGGTCAGGAACCTATTGACTCTATTATACGATGTCGAAAGTGGCAGTGGATCGGCCACACGCTTCGAAAAGGCGACAACTGTATTGCGGCGCTCACTCAAGAAGGAAGAAGAGCTGGACGACCGAGAAGCTCACGGAGAAGGACAGTCGAGGAGGAGTCAGCCCAACTAGGCAAGAGTTGGAGGGAGTTGCGAGTTGCGACACATATCCAGGAACCGAACACGATGGCGAGCTGGCGTTGTGGACGCCCTATGTCCCACTAGGGGTCCCCCACGGACATAAAAGGTCTAAGGACCTAAGTAAGTAAGTATGGCAGGCCTGTTGGAGTCTATTAATTTTGAGACATTCCTTTGTACACATTCTGTTGATTGCTTCGGAAATTTAAGATTATTTAGAAGCTAGTAGATCGTTCCACCACGCAGCAAATTCGACATGAGTCATTATTTCAACTTTTTTCTTCCCGGTACATGCCATCGTATTACTTGAATGCCGGTAGTGTTTGGTTTGGCGGATTGTAGGGCCTCCGCTAATGGTTTATCTGCACGTGGTGTATTAAGGGAACTAGCATTCCAAGAATAGATCCAAAATTCTTTATCATAAACAGCGTAACATCCTCAGTCATCCCGAACCAGATAAATCACTCCTCATAGAACTTACCACCGAATAGGTTATGGTATAAAGCTTACAACCAGACTGAAGGTATAGGGTTCACCTTGATTTTATCTGAGACATTATTTCGCTACGTACTAGATAAAAACTGTAAAAGCTCACTAAGAAAAGATGAGAGTAGTTAATTGGTAGATAGGGCCTCGTTTAAAAAAAAAACAACCGAATTTGAGCTTGTCACCATGTGACCATCAAACGGATATTCCAAAGACTTTGTTTTTAATAGAACCAAAATCAGAAAATTTTTAATTTGATTTGCTTGTTTCTATGGTTGTTCTTTATTCTATACTTTGAGTTTTGCAATGTCTGTACAAAAGTTCTTAAAGCTTTTTAAGTGGCTTCTAATTGGGTATGTTCGTCAGAATTTTATATAGTTTTAAACTTATCTTCGTGCAAAAATCTCACTGCAAAAATGTTGATAGTCTCTTCGACGAACTATTTGAAAAAATAACTTGAGTATTCCGAGAAACTAGAAGATTTTCAATTTTTTTTCCGATTTTTCATCGTTATTAATTTTCAATTCAGTCAGACCTATTCGCAAGTTAAAGCCATCTCCGTTACAGCTAGGTGGATCTTGAATTTTCGGGTAACACTTCAACAAAATATTGTTTTTTCTAAGCAATGGTGTACTTAAACATTACCTATAAACGGCTTTTGAGAATGTTGTAGTACAGTACAACAGGGATATACGAAATTCTGAACTCAACCCGAGAACAAGTCAATAAATCTTGTGAAACTATTTTTGGAATTTCAAAAACTATCTATCTCTGTTAAATATGTATATGTTTACTTTTGCTAAAACTTTCTAAGCTGTTTTCCGTAAGTCGAAAGTAATTTGTTGATAGATGCGACCATCGATTACCAAATCACGTACCAAAGTTATTTGAGCAAATCACTTCACCTTTCCTGACAATCATTTCCATCGTTATCCCTTTACCTTCATCCCAATCAAGTGATTGTATTGACCATGACCCAACATGGAGCTCATGCCCCATCGATTACGAAAAAATAACATGAAAACCACAAATAGAAAAAGTATGTACACACACCTTTTCCATAGGCACTCACTCGAAATCAGCACGAACAGCAAAGTGATGATGTGAAGATCTGGTTGACATCAAGCCATTGATTATTCAAATCACATACCCATACCTTGAGTGCCATCACCGGTCTTTATGCTGACCAAAGCCTATCTGCCTGGGACACACATAAATACTTGAATGGACCTGGGGGAGATGGAACACCGAGCACCGAACATCATCCAAAGTGAGTAACAATATGCTCATCAATGGCCGCCCAGGACCTTCATTGGACGACAAAAGGATGTCACATACTCAACCCGTCGCACGGCAACCTTATTCCCAAGCCACAGCCCTAACGGAGCCAAATGGAATCTGAGAGAGAGATGCGAAGATTAAATGTACCTACACAAAAAGAGTTGTGTGCGGTTGGGTTCGGTGGTGAAAGGAGTTTATATTGCCGATGGACATAACGACCACTGACACAATGGGGGTGTGATAATCTGGCCTTTTTTGTCCACAACTAAATGGGATAATGAAGTGATTACACAGATACGTTGCTGAACTTTAAAGTTCCTCCCGACAAAACCAAAGAATAAGTTCATGAAGATATGTATGTATTCCGGGTAAAGGGGTTAATTAAAGAAGGACCAACGACCAACGACCAAAGTTTGTTGGACTTTACTTCTTCTGGTTTTCATTTTGCTTGAAGAGCGAAACGAAATGCTATAATGATCCTTGAAAACTTTTGTTATGGTTTGCACTGAACTTTTTTCTTCTCCTCAGAGTTCTTTCTAACTTGAGTAGGTACCGTGCTGGATAACTTCAAGGATAAATCCTGGTTTGGTTAACTCGTATATAATAATCGGAATAAGTTAATTAAAACAAAAAATGATAAAACAAAAGACCTAGATTTTTGTTTCATAGAAAAATGAATATTTTAAAAATATCTGCTGGTGAGCTGCGGAAAGAGATGTCAAATCGATTAAAGAAAGTTAGGGATAGTTGTGCAAGAAGTATGCTGGAAGGAAATTCACTACAAGAGGTTTCGTGTTCGACGGACCAGATTAATTTAGAAGTTAATTCCTGACCGATCTGGTAGAAGGGATAGGATAAGATTTCTTTTGCTCATTTTTCAGACAATAAATTAAGAACTTGTTGAGCTGAAAAGATGGAAATTCACAAAAGCGATTGGATTATTTTGGAAATTTTGTTACAAATTTGTTAGCAATTGACTTTAGTCCAGTTTAAAAACAGGGTTTTTGAATTTTTAATGATCTACTACATTTAATGATAGTCTAAACTCGTCATGGTTTTAGCCAATTAGAATTATTTTAATTTATGAATTGGAAAACAAATTGATACAGTGACTTATTATGCTAAACCTTTTTAACAGAGAAGAACATTGCGAAATCACCCACAAAATAGCTTTGACGTACTCGTACATCTACAATATTCTTCCAGCTCCTTTAACTGATACGTACCCATTTGAAAGTGATTTTGGCTTTTTACTTTTTATATAGGATTTTACGCGGGTAGATTTTGGCGGTCTGTGGCGGCCATATTGTTTTGGTGACATCTGTCAAATATGTTGGTTATTATGTCTTCAACATTTGGTTACCAAATTTTAGACGATCGTTTCGGTAATCAATCGAGGCAGTCGATTCCCCGCCGTGCACAAGAACTCTGGCTTTACAGACTTGAACTCGGTGAATTTTGCGTCGAGACTCAACCCTTCACTCGTACAAGATTCAACTGACACAGGAGTTCATAGTTCATGACCATAGACCACGACGTTTTTTAAGGCGTATGACCAGCTACTCGAACGACGTTATGTTACATAATTAATGGGAGTGTTTGGTCTTACAATTAAAAGCCATAATATGTATGTACATGGAAAAAATTTAATTTTGTTCATTTTATTGCATTTTTAAAAAGAAACATGTTTCTGGCCCATCCATACGATTTTCTTTTTAATTTTAAAAATATCTTTTTTCTCAAAAACTGTTCCACAGATTTTCTTAAAAAAATTCAAAAAATTTCATTTAGGTAAGGCTAGGTAATGCTTGAAAAAACCTTCGCAAAAGTTTGAATAGTATTGTGTATTCAAATTTTCCAAAAATTTTCAATTTTTTATTTCTTAAAACTCAATATTTCGAAAACCCCAAGATCAATTTTTTTGATTAAAAGTTTCTTAATACATCTTGATGATATGAGAAAAAAAAATATTTTACCTAAAAATAACGTTAGCCAACATACAAATGTTAAAAAATGGTATTCGAAAATCTTATTTTTCTCGAAAACGACGCTTGCATTTTTGATAATTTAATTTCTTTCGGTTAAATCTTAGGTACTATTCGTAATGCAATAAAAAAAATAAGAAATTACTGACCGTATCTAATATAGAAGCATATTTTCGATTATTAAATCTCTCATTATCAGAAAAACGGATTTTAAATTTAAATTTTGTATACAAAAGTTACTAAAAAGATTAAAAAACAGTCCATATTACACTAAGACATTCTCATTATTGACAAAACCTATTTAAAAGATATTTTTGAACAAAAGCTTTTTAAAATATAAATACTAATGCTTATAAAAATTTAAAAAGAATATTTATTTATTTGAAAATTCGGTATTTTGGCAACACTTGGAGAAGAAAGAATAAATGAAAGAATGAATGTTCAGAAAGAAGATATAACTAAAGAGAGATATAATGATTGTATTTAATAGAAAGAGACTACCGGTTAGGTAGAAGAATATACTGAGAGAATAAGGATATCAGTTGTTGTGGATCTGTTCAAGAGGAAAGACCTTTTATTTGTTTAACCGAATATTGTTTTAGTTTTGCATTAAGCAAAGTTATACATTTTTTTAATCTGTTTTTTTTTTTTTTAAGAAATAAATATAAATAAACTCTTGCTCTTGAATATAAGACCCAATTCGTGCAAACCAGACATACAGTAATTGCATTTAATTTTTCCATATTTTCAGAAATAAATAAAGAAGATGTTGGAAGTTTGGATTTGAAAAAAAAAAAAAACTGTTTAAGCTTCTTTTCGACTGGGCTCCTTCAAATATTTCCTCCTTCGAATATTTTCACAGTAAAGCCCCCCAGCCAAAAGCTGTGCAATAATTAATATTTGCGTTAAGGAACAATTTTCGTTCAAGAGAAAATCTTGATGACATCAATCACACAACCCAGGTTAGTTTTCTTTTCAAACATGGTAGCTATACCTTCAAGGTTCCTCTACCGCATCTTAGTAAATTGACACCAATTTCAAAAACTTTGATCCGACCAAACTTAATGATCAAGATAAGGCCTTGTGCGCATCGCACCTCTTGAACTCTAAGTTGCCATATTATTCATTCGAAATCCCAAGCCTTGAAATATTTACCAATTTAGCGGTTAATTTGACTAAAATACCAACCCTAATAGCTCGATTGGCGGTGTAAGCTGTAAACTGCCACAAAGGCATGCTTTCAGGTGTTGGTTAATGTTGACTTTTAAATGCTCACGGTTGGCAGCCAACTTTTCATGTCTCGTGTCGCTTGGTGTTACGTTGGTTTTTCTGCTGGCATCCACATCCACATCCGCATCGGCAGGCTTTTGTTATTAAATTACTACATCAGTAAAATGTTTTCCCGTTTATTTTCTTTTAATATTCCCTTGTGTGTGTTGAGCTGAAAATAAGTAGTGGCAAGCTGGCAAGTTGGGGATTGGCGTGCCGGTAGATATGGCAGTGGCAGTGGCAGAAGCATCGAATGAAGTTGGCAGATTTATATGCTTGACAGGTGAGAGGGTTGTGTTGTACATGTAATAGGACTTCCACAAACAAGCTGGTTAGCTTGAGGGGATTTTAAAGGAAGTTGCGTGATGTCGGCATAATATCCACCACATGACACGTCGACATGCCATTAGTGTCTGTTGTCTGAAATCATTTAGACAGAGATTTATGACGAATTATGTCTCTTTTAATTAAGATGATGACTGAGGGCTGAAAGCTTTCTTTCTTTTTGTTTATCTTGATTGGGCTTAACATAAGCTAGTTATATTCTCACAAAGGAATGTGTTTTCTAAGGCTCTAATGCGTTTATTCCAAGGTTCAAGATGAAGGGTTATTATAAACAAGTGAAAGGGTTTTTGGAGGCAAGAAGCCTAATCACCACAGACGAAAAATTATTATTATTGTCTTCGAAAAATTCGTCATTAAGTCTTGTCAAGTTGATGAAATCACTACAAAATAATCTCACACCTTACACCTAGTACCCGGAAGAACATCTTTGATTTACTGAAGACTACTTTCCAGTTTCTCCCTGAGGTGGTAGGTACGTGTCAGAGCAAATGCCTGGACTTCTCGTTCCTGCCGGGTCATTGTTCCTTGAATGCATTTTATCATGAAAGAACTTGGGCCCCCTGTCCATGAGATTTCTTCTATCGTTGTGTTGAACGAATAGGATGGTCCTTGACTCCATCTGATTTCGTCGAGAGGTTCGGGTATTTCGAAGAGCATGAGCATAGGTAGGGGTTTTGTGTTTGTGCGTTTGGGTGTACACATTTGGCTATTGGCTTCTGCCTTGGTCGATGGTTGGGTGTATGCATTCAAGGTTGCTAGGCCTCGAGCTTTGTGGAGCTCATCTATAAGTGATCTTTACGTTTGCGAAGCTTCGCTGAAAGCTACATTCTGGTGCCACTTGAGGTAGTTTCTTGTGTAGCAAAATGCTTGGCCTCTCTGCTTCAGACTATGGCTGTGGTTGCCAAACATCGCGAAAGCATATTGGGTCCAAGTTTTCTTCGATGCTAGATAGAACTCGCTCCTCAACAATGGGTGTGGACGTGCCCCAACATAGGTATGTTCTTTGAATTTCTACTGGGGTGGTGTAGTGCTATCTCAGGGTGGTATTCAGTGCTTAATATTACTCCGTGAGCTTGGGTAGGCCAGCCGTGGAATTAAGCTTTAACAGACAGGTGTCCACGAAACACAGTTTGGATCTGAGCGAACGCCAAATAGAAATAGAACATGATATTGCATCGCTTAAAAGCCGTCATATTATAAATATTTGCTCGGAGAATTGATAGGAGCACGGGATGATGAATACTTGATGAATGAAAAACCTTGTGAACACAGCCATTTTTGGGGTCCTATTCGAATCGCTCCTCAGCTCCGTCAGCGAAAAAATAGCGTTGTCTATGATCATGAACTTTGAACTCGTGGGTTAGTTGGATTTAATATGAGTGTAGACAAAAATCCTTGCCCAAAATTTACCACAAGTTGCTGCGAAAACCTGCCTTCCTTTGATGAAGGAATATTTGTTGATTGGTTACAGAACCGCTCCTAACAAATTTGTTCGCCAAACGTTGAAGAGTCGATAGTGAAAGGTCACCATGTCGACCGCAAAGTGGGCGCAACGTTTGCAGTAAAAAGCACTAATTTTGATAACAAAGTTTTATCACTTGAACGTGCTTTTTAATCTTTTTACTTACCATGGTGATTTGTCATCAGTAACTGAATAATAAACAACAGATATGGCAGATGTCACGAAAACAACATGGCCGCCACAACCCTCCAAAATCTACCCGCGCCAATTGCAAGACTTTGCATGGTTTTTTAAGGTTAAATCCGCAATCGAAATAAGTCTTCTTCGTCTTCAAGGGCGTTTTAGAAACATTTTCGCTTTTGATGATGCCATACTCCTTTGATATTTGATTTATTTCTTAAACATATCAAAGTTCAACCTTTTAATATCAGACAACATCTAAATACACTCAAATATTCAAGAAATCTTCGAATGTTTTTGTATTAAAGTCTTCACGCGCTTGG